>CM038677.1:318826001-319212358 GCA_021605205.1 Aegilops longissima
CTCTCTATCATGAAAATCATGGTGCTACTTTGAAGCACAAGTGTGGAAAAAAGGATAGTAGCATTGTCCCTTTTTATTTTCTCTTTTTTTGGGCCTCGCTTTTTTTATTTGTCCTTTCTCTTTTTTTCTCTTCTTTTTATTTTTTATTTTTTTGGGACAATGCTCTATGAATGATGATCATCACGCTTCTATTTATTTACAACTTTACAACTCGATACTAGAACAAAGTATGACTCTATATGAATGCCTCCGGCGGTATACCGGGATAGGCAATGAATCAAGAGTGACATGTATGAAAAATTATGAATGGTGGCTTTGCCACAAATACGATGTCAACTACATGATCATGCAAAGCAATATAACAATGATGAACGTGTCATGATAAACGGAACGGTGGAAAGTTGCATGGCAATATATCTCGGAATGGCTATGGAAATGCCATAATAGGTAGGTATGGTGGCTGTTTTGAGGAAGATATAAGGAGGTTTATGTGTGACAGAGCGTATCATATCACGGGGTTTGGATGCACCGGCGAAGTTTGCACCAACTCTCAATGTGAGAAAGGGCAATGCACGGTACCGAAGAAGCTAGCAATGATGGAAGGGTAAGAGTGTTTATAATGCATGGACTCAACATTAGTCATAAAGAACTCACATACTTATTGCAAAAATCTACAAGTCATCAAAAACCAAGCACTACGCCCATGCTCCTAGGGGGATAGATTGGTAGGAAAAGACCATCGCTCGTCCCCGACCGCCACTCATAAGGAAGACAATCAAAGAAGACCTCATGTTTCAAATTTCTTACATATCATTTACCATACGTGCATTGTTACGGGACTTGCAAACTTCAACACAAGTATTTCTCAATTTCACAACTACTCAACTAGCACAACTTTAATATCAATACCTCCATATCTCAAAACAATCATCAAGCATCAAACTTCTCTTAGTATTCAACACACTCATAAGAAAGTTTTTACTACTCTTGAATACCTAACATATTAGGATTAATTTCCCAATTTAAGCAAATTACCATGCTGTTTAAGAGTCTCAAAATAATATAAGTGAAGCATGAGAGAATAATAGTTTCTATAAAACAAAACCACCACCGTGCTCTAAAAGATATAAGTGAAGTACTAGAGCAAAAACTATATAGCTCAAAAGATATATGCGAAGCGCATAGAGAATTCTAATAAATTCTGAATCATGTGTGTCTCTCTCAAAAGGTGTGTACAGAAAATATGATTGTGGTAAACTAAAAAGAAAAGACTCAAATCATACAAGACGCTCCAAGCAAAACACATATCATGTGGTGAATAAAAATATAGCTCCAAGTAAAGTTACCGATGGAAGTAGATTTAAAGAGGGATGCCTTCCGGGGCATCCCCAAGCTTTGGCTTTTTGGTGTCCTTAGATTATCTTGGGGTGCCATGGGCATCCCCAAGCTTAGGCTCTTTCCACTCCTTGTTCCATAATCCATCAAATCTTTTACCCAAAACTTGAAAACTTCACAACACAAAACTTAGCAGAAAATCTCGTGAGCTCCGTTAGCGAAAGAAAACAAAACACCACTTCAAGGTACTGTAATGAACTCATTCTTTATTTATATGGGTGTTAAACCTACTGTATTCCAACTTCTCTATGGTTTATTAACTATTTTATTAGCCATAGATTCATCAAAATAAGCAAACAACACACGAAAAACAGAATCTATCAAAAACAGAACAGTCTGTAGTAATCTGTAACTAACGCAAACTTCTGGAACTCAAAAAATTCAGCCAAAACAGGAAGACCTATAAAATTTGTTTATTGATCAGCTGGAATTTTCATCAAGATCAAATAACTATCATCCAAGAAGATCCTATAGGTTTAACTTGGCACAAACACTAATCAAAACATAAAAACAAATCTAACCAGAGGCTAGATCAAATATTTATTCCTAAACATAATCAAAAAGCAAAAAAAACTAAAATAAAATTGGGTTGCCTCCCAACAAGCTCTATCGTTCAACGCCCCTAGCTAGGCATAAAAGCAAGGATAGATCTAGGTATTGCCATAATAATAGGATAGATCACGAAAACTCATTTCATATTCTCTATGTTTAGCAGCAAGTTTTCTTTGAGGCAAGCAAAAGTAATCAAAAGGGCTAAATTTAATGGGACAGAAGTCCCCAAGATCAATCATTATTAAGTTCAGAAATTCTATCAACTAGAACATTGGTTGGAACCCTTTTTCTAAGGTTTTCATTAAAAGCAACATAGTCTAGAGATTGAAAACGCATTATTTCCTCTTGATCAAATAAGATAGTCTCTATGGGAGGACGGCCAGTGTCCACCCTATAGTGCACAAAGATTTCTTTGGCCTCTTTTATTATAAATCTGAACTCATGAGCCAAAAAGATAGTAGCAGCACGCTTAACAGAAGAATGCTCAATATTAAAAAATTCTAGGAAAATCCTTTGTATGCAAGGGTGCATGTGCATAAATTGCATTTCAAGTTCAACTACAAGCATGGCAATAGCGTCCGCAAGACTACTAGTTCTATGAAGAAAATAGAACTACCCATAGAAGGCAAAGCACCGGCACAAGTAAAGAAATCTTGAATAACCCCTTTTCCAATAATATTACCACTACCAATTCGGAATTTTTTTGTATGTAAGATAGGGGGTTCTTCAACAGGAGCATCAGAATTTTCCATGTTATTGTTATTGTCCATACCGACAATAATTTCCCCAATTTCAAACATAACGGCAGAAAGTGCGAGGAGCAAAAAGAAAGAGAGAGGCGAATGGAAAAGAGAGGGCGAATAAAACGGCAAGGGTGAAGTGGGGGAGAGGAAAACGAGAGGCAAATGGCAAATAATGTAATGCGGGAGATAAGAGTTTGTGATGGGTACTTGGTATGTTGACTTTTGCGTGGACTCCCCGACAACGGCGCCAGAAATCCTTCTTGCTACCTCTTGAGCATTGCGTTGGTTTTCGCTTGAAAAGGAAAGAGTGATGCAGTAAAGTAGCGTAAGTATTTCCCTCGGTTTTTGAGAACCAAGGTGTCAATACAGTAGGAGGCCACGCTCAAGTCCCTCGCACCTACACAAACAAATAAAAACCTCGCAACCAACGCAATAAAGGGGTTGGCAATCCCTTCACGGTCACTTACAAAAGTGAGATCTGATAAATATGATAAGATAATATTTTTGGTATTTTTATAATAAAGATGCAAAGTAAAATAAAAGGCAATAAAAATAGCTAAGTGTTGGAAGATTAATATGATGGAAAATAGACCTGGGGGCCATAGGTTTCACTAGTGGCTTCTCTCAAGAGCATAAGTATTACGGTGGGTGAACAAATTATTGTTGATCAATTGATAGAATTGAGCATAGTTATGAGAATATCTAGGTATGATCATGTATATAGGCATCACGTCCGTGACAAGTAGACCGACTCCTGCCTGCATCTACTACTATTACTCCACACATCGACCGCTATCCAAAGATGCATCTAGAGTATTAAGTTCAAAAGAACAGAGTAATGCTTTAAGTAAGGTGACATGATGTAGAGGATAAACTCATGCAATATGATAAAAACCCCATCTTGTTATCCTCGATGGCAACAATACAATCGTGCCTTGCTGCCCCTCATCACTTTGGAAAGGACACCGCAAGATTGAACCCAAAGCTAAGCACTTCTCCCATTGCAAGAAAGATCAATCTAGTAGGCCAAACCAAACTAATAATTCGAAGAGACTTGCAAAGATAACCAATCATACATAAAAGAATTCAGAGAAGATTCAAATATTGTTCATAGATAAACTTGATCATAAACCCACAATTCATCGGTCTCAACAAACACACCGCAAAAGAAGATTACATCGAATAGATCTCCACGAGAATCATGGCGAACTTTGTATTGAGATCCAAAGAGAGAGAAGAAGCCATCTAGCTAATAACTATGGACCCGAAGGTCTGAGGTAAACTACTCACACATCATCGGAGAGGCTATGGTGTTGATGTAGAAGCTCTCCGTGATCAATGCCCCCTCCGGCAGGACGCTGGAAAAGGCCCCAAGATGGGATCTCATGGGTACAGAAGGTTGCGGCGGTGGAATTAGGTTTTCGTGGATGCCTCTGTTGGTTTGGGGGTACGTAGGTATATATAGGAAGAAGAAGTATGTCGGTGGAGCAACGTGGGCCCCACGAGGGTGGAGGGCGCGCCCCCCCTGCCTCGTGCTCTCCTGGTTGATTTCTTGACGTAGACTCCAAGTCCTCTGGATCACGTTTGTTCCGAAAATCACATTCCCGAAGGTTTCATTCCGTTTGGACTCCGTTTGATATTCTTTTTCTGTGAAACACTGAAATAGGCAAAAAAACAACAATTTGGGCTGGGCCTCCGGTTAATAGGTTAGTCCCAAAAATAATATAAAAGTGTATAACAAAGCCCATCAATTATCCAAAACAGAATATAATATAGCATGAAGCAATCAAAAATTATAGATGCGTTGGAGACGCATCACTCATTAATGTCAAAAAAACTTGGTAGTTAAATAAAATCTATTCCTTTTTTGTAGGAAAAAATTGGCTTTATGCAAATGATAAACTAAGAGCCTCCACCAGCCATATATGCATGTAGTGATAGCTGTTATTTGTTCATTGCTCTATAGTGTTATCTTGCCAGCATATTCCATGTGCTGACCTACACGGCTGCAACGTATCATGTTGTAGAATTTTCAGACGAATAGTAAGGTGCGCTAGGTCGTTGTCGTGCACTCAGTTTTTGCTGTGGAGTTGGATGGACTCATTTATCTTCGATGCTTCCGAAGTTACCTTATTTAGATGGCCTTCAGCCGTATTATTGTAATAAGTACTCTTTTTGAGACACTCGATGTAATAAGTGTGTGATTGAACTCTGTTATAAATCCTCGAGTAATGTTTGTGTCAGCAATACCGATCTAGGGATGACACTTAAGCACAGAGACTATGGTCCATTGGGATCAGGTCGCTACAGATGGCAACCTTATGTTGGGCTTTGTGGCTTTCCTGAAATTATATGGTTTATAAAAATTGATTTTCATCCTCCATGAAGGTTATTCATGCATGTACGCGATGACTTGATACTTGGTCTACCCTGCAGAGGCCGGAGAACAGAGACTTTTTTATAATGGCGTCTACCGGCTGAAGCATATGCAGTTAGGGAGGTTTTCTTTCATCCTGGATGACATTGCAATCTTTTGATAGGATCTGCTCCATCTTGGCCTAATTCTTTTTGATTGTGTTGAATGTGCTGACCATGTGAATTGTGCTATGCAGAGATCGGATATTCTCTTAGTGTGATTGTACCACCTCAATATGTCGTACAACTACGACACGACTTGACTTGTGCAGTGATGGCTAAGAATAACTCAAAAAAAGATCATCATAAGAATCATCGCAAGAGGACCCGGAACAATAAAAAGACTAGAGAGCAACGACCCATGAACGAAAGAAACAAAACTAGGCCAGATTGAGGAGGTAACGTGTACCCGACTGAGCTCACTCACCCAACGTGCATATTCTTAGTTTAAGGGTCGGTCCCCGGTTTACGTATGCTACATGTTACCATGGAATATGGTTAGCAACAACGTTTTTGAGAATACACCAATCCTTGGCATATCAACTTTACAGAAGAAAGGCAAAGAAGCCAACAACACCGGCATACAATGCTAGATAGGCATTAGGGCATCTTCAAGGCGGACCTGCAAACCGCCCACATCCGTTCGGATCACGCTGTCCGGACCGCGGAAGTCATCCAACACGGGAATGTATCGGTCTATAGCGCGGTCGGGCGTACTTTCTCCCACAAACTGAGACAAAAGTGGGATAGCTTTTCGAGAGTCCGGACAACAGACACGCAGGACACCGACACGCTCGGCCCACCTAAGACCCTTCCCGGACCCACGCCTCCGTCCTCCCCATTTCTGTTCTTCCTTCTTTCTCTCTTACCTTCGCCGCCGTTCCACTACCCCGGCCGCCACACCACACCCTTGCCGGAACTCTACGTCTTCGTCACCTTTGGCGCTCTAGCAGGGCTCCACCCTGCTTCTCCTTCGTCGTCGTTTGATGTCTACTATGCAACCTTCTTCTTGTAGACGTTGTTGGGCCACCAAGTGCAGAGGTTTGTAGGACAGTAGCAAATTTCCATCAAGTGGATGACCTATGGTTTATCAATCCGTGGGAGGCGTAGGATGAAGATGGTCTCTCTCAAGCAACCCTGCAACCAAATAACAAAGAGTCTCTTGTGTCCCCAACACACCCAATACAATGGTAAATTTTATAGGTGCACTAGTTCGGCGAAGAGATGGTGATACAAGTGCAATATGGAAGGTAGATATAGGTTTTTGTAATATGAAAATATAAAAACACCAAGGTAGCAAGTGGTAAAAGTGAGCGTAAACGGTATTGCAACGCTAGGAAACAAGGCCTAGGGTTCATACTTTCACTAGTGCAAGTTCTCTCAACAATAATAACATAATTGGATCATATAACTATCCCTCAACATGCAACAAAGAGTCACTCCAAAGTCACTAATAGCGGATAACAAACAAAGAGATTATGGTAGGGTACGAAACCACCTCAAAGTTATTCTTTCCGATCAATCCATTGGGCTATTCCTATAAGTGTCACAAACAGCCCTAGAGTTCGTAGTAAAATAACACCTTAAGACACACATCAACCAAAACCCTAATGTCACCTAGATACTCCAATGTCACCTCAAGTATACGTGGGTATGATTATACGATATGCATCACACAATCTCAGATTCATATATTCAACCAACACATAGAACCTCAAAGAGTGCCCCAAAGTTTCTACCGGAGAGTCAAGACGAAAACGTGTGCCAACCCCTATGCATAGGTTCATGGGCGGAACCCACAAGTTGATCACCAAAACACACATAGAGTGAATAAATAGAATAACCCATTGTCACCACGGTTATCCCACGCAAGACATACATCAAGTGTTCTCAAATCATTAAAGACTCAATCCGATAAGATAACTTCAAAGGGAAAACTCAATCCATTACAAGAGAGTAGAGGGGGAGAAACATGATAAGATCCAACTACAATAGCAAAGCTCGCGATACATCAAGATCGTATCACCTCAAGAACACGAGAGAGAGAGAGAGAGAGAGAGAGAGAGAGAGATCAAACACATAGCTACTGGTACATACCCTCAGCCCCGAGGGTGAACTACTCCCTCCTCGTCATGGAGAGCACCGGGATGATGAAGATGGCCACCGGTGAGGGATCTCCCCTCCGGCAGGGTGCCGAAACAGGGTCCCGATTGGTTTTTGGTGGCTACAGAGGCTTGCGGCAGTGGAACTCCCGATCTATTCTGTTCCCCGAAGGTTTTAGGTTATATGGGAATATATAGGCGAAAGAAGTTGGTAAGGGGAGCCACGAGGGGCCCACGAGGGTGGAGGGCGCCCCCCTGCCTCGTGCCCTCCTCGTTGATCCCCTGACATGCACTCCAAGTCTCCTGTATTGCTTTCTTTCCGAAAATAACTTTTCCGAAGGTTTCATTCCGTTTGGACTCCGTTTGATATTCCTTTTCTGCGAAACACTGAAACAAGGAGAAAAACAGAAACTGGCACTGGGCAATGGGTTAATAGGTTAGTACCAAAAATAATATAAAAGTGTTTAATAAAGCCCATAAACATCCAAAACAGATAATATAATAGCATGGAACAATAAAAAATTATAGATACGTTGGAGACGTATCAAGCATCCTCAACCTTAATTCCTGCTCGTCCTCGAGTAGGTAAATGATAAAAACAGAATTTTTGATGTGGAATGCTACCTAACATATTTATCCATGTAATTCTCTTTATTGTGGCAAAAATATTCAGATCCATAATATTCAAGACAAAAATTTAATATTGACATAAAAATAATAATACTTCAAGCATACTAACTAAGCAATCATGTATTCTCAAAATAACATGGCCAAAGAAAGTTCATCCGTACAAAATCATATAGTTTGGTCATGCTCCATTTTCGTCACACAAGAATGCTCTCATCATGCACAACCCCGATGACAAGCCAAGCAATTGTTTCATACTTTAGTAATCTCAAACTTTTTTCAACTTTCACGCAATACATGAGCGTGAGCCATGGATGTAGCACTGTGGGTGGAATAGAATATAATGAGGGGGTTATGTGGAGAAGACAAAAAGGAGAAAGTCTCACATCAACGCGGCTAATCAATGGGCTAGGGAGATGCCCATCAATTGATGTCAATGCAAGGAGTAGGGATTGCCATGCAACGGATGCACTAGAGCTATAAATGTATGAAAGCTCAACAAAAGAAACTAAGTGGGTTTGCATCCAACTTGCTTGCTCACGAAGACCTAGGGCACTTGAGGAGGCCCATTGTTGGAATATACAAGCCAAGTTCTAAAATGAAAAATTCCCACTAGTATATGAAAGTGACAAAACAAGAGACTCTCTATCATAAAGATCATGGTGCTACTTTGAAGCACAAGTGTGGAAAAAGGATAGTAGCATTGCTCCTTTTTATTTTCTCTTTTTTTGTTCTTTTTTTTTGGGCCTTCCCCTTTTTTTTATTTGGCCTTTCTCTTCTTTTTTTGGGACAATGCTCTATTAATGATGATCATCACACTTCTATTTATTTACTACTCAATGATCACAACTCGATACTAGAACAAGATATGACTCTATATGAATGCCTCCGGCGGTGTACCGGGATGGGCAATGAATCAAGAGTGACATGTATGATAATTATGCATGGTGGATTTACCACAAATACGATGTCAACTACATGATCATGCAAGGCAATATGACAATGATGAAGTGTGTCATAATAAACGGAACGGTGGAAAGTTGCATGGCAATATATCTCGGAATGGCTATGGAAATGCCATAATAGGTAGGTATGGTGGCTGTTTTGAGGAAGATATAAGGAGGTTTATGTGTGATAGAGCGTATCATATCACGGGGTTTGGATGCACCGGCGAAGTTTGCACCAACTCTCAAGGTGAGAAAGGGCAATGCACGGTACCGAAGAGGCTAGCAATGATGGAAGGGTGAGAGTGCGTATAATCCATGGACTCAATATTAGTCATAAAGAACTCACATACTTATTGCAAAAATCTACAAGTCATCAAAAACCAAGCATTACGTGCATGCTCCTAGGGGGATAGATTGGTAGGAAAATACCATCGCTCGTCCCCGACCGCCACTCATAAGGAAGACAATCAAATAACACCTCATGTTTCAAATTTCTTACACAACGTTTACCATATGTGCATGTCACGGGACTTGCAAACTTCAACACAAGTATTTCCCCAATTCACAACTACTCAACTAGCACAACTTTAATATCACTATCTCCATATCTCAAAACAATCATCAATTCAAACTTCTCTTAGTATTCAATGCGCTTATATGAAAGTTTTTATTAGTCTTGAATACCTAACATATTAGGATTAATTTCCCAATTTAAGCAAATTACCATGCTGTTTAAGACTCTCAAAATAATATAAGTGAAGCATGAGAGTTCATCTATTTCTTCAAAATAAAACTACCATCTTGCTCTAAAAGATATAAGTGAAGCACTAGAGCAAACAACAAACTACTCCAAAAGATATGAGTGAAGATCAATGAGTAGTCGAATAATTATACAAATATGTGAAGACTCTCTAACATTTAAGAATTCCAGATCTTGATACTTTATTCAAACAGCAAGCAAAACAAAATAAAATGACATGACGCTCCAAGCAAAACACATATCATGTGGTGAATAAAATATAGCTCAAGTAAAGTTCTTGATGAGCGAAGATTTAAAGAGAGGATGCCATCCGGGGCATCCCCAAGCTTAGGCTCTTGGTTGTCCTTGAATATTACCTTGGGGTGCCTTGGGCATCCCCAAGCTTAGGCTCTTGCCACTCCTTATTCCATGGTCCATTGAATCTTTACCCAAAACTTGAAAACTTCACAACACAAAACTCAACAGAAAACTCGTGAGCTCAGTTAGCGAAAGAAAACAAAACACCACTTCAAGGTACTGTAATGAACTCATTATTTATTTTCATTGGTGTTAAATCTACTGTATTCCAACTTCTCTATGGTTTATAAACTATCTTACTAGGCATAGATTCATCAAAATAAGCAAACAACGCACGAAAAACAGAATCTGTCAAAAACAGAACAGTCTGTAGTAATATGTATCAAACGTATACTTATGGAACTCCAAAAATTCTAAAATAAATTTATGGACATGAGGAATTTGTCTAGTAATCATCTGCAAAAAGAATAAACTACATATCACTCTCCAGTAAAAAGTTGAAGCAAATCTCGTGAGCGCTAAAGTTTCTGTTTTTTACAGCATGATCATAAAGACTTCACTCAAGTCTTCCCAAAGGTTCTACTTGGCACAAACACTAATTAAAACACAAAACCACATCTAAGCAGAAGCTAGATAGATTATTTATTCCTAAACAGAACCAAAAATCAAGAAACTAAAATAAAATTGGGTTGCCTCCCAACAAGCGCTAACGTTTAACGCCCCTAGCTAGGCATGATTATTTCAATGATGCTCACATAAAAGATAAGAATTGAAACATAAAGAGAGCATCATGAAGCATATGACTAGCACATTTAAGTCTAACCCACTTATTATGCATATGGATTTTTTGAGCAAACAACTTATGGAAACAATAATCAACTAGCATAGGAAAGCAAAACAAGCATAATTTTAAAACTTTAAGCACATAGAGAGGAAACTTGATATTATTGCAATTCCTACAAGCATATATTCCTCCCTCATAATAATTTTCAGTAGCATCATGAATGAATTCAACAATATAACCAGCACCTAAAGCATTCTTTTCATGATCTACTTTCATAGAAAATTTACTACTCTCCACATAAGCAAAATTCTTCTCATTCGAAATAGTGGGAGTATCATAAGAGACTTGAATACTATAAATTGTTTCCACATTAAAAGAGTAATGTTCAGAAAAAGGGTAATCACAATCATGACAAGTTTTATAAATATAATCATCACTACTCTTTATAGCATAAGTTTTATCACAATAATCATCATAAGTAGCAACTTTGTTCTCATCATAATCGATTGAAACCTCTTCCAAGATAGTGGACTCATCACTAAATAAAGTCATGACCTCTCCAAATCCACTTTCATAAATATTATAAGATTCAACATCCTCCAAAATAGTGGGATCATTACTTCCTAAAGTTGACACACTTCCAAACCCACTTTCATCAATATAATCATCATAGGTAGAAGGCATGCTATCATCATAACAACTTTGCATATCAAAACTTGGGAGGCTAAAAATATCATCATTAAACGTAGCATCCCCAAGCTTGGGACAAACATTAATTTCAGAAAATATATTCTCAAAAACATCATCTTCATCAAACATAGCATCCCCAATCTTGGGCCTTTTCATATCATAAGCATAATCACTCTCATCATTAATAGCATGGATAGCACCAATAGTATAGCAATTATCATATTCTTCCAAGCAGGTGCAAAAAAGATTTTTCAAGATCATAAGAAGTATCATTATCTTCCCAATCATAATCATCACAACAAGCAATAGGCATAACGAGATCATCATCAAGTGCATCATCTTCCACAATTATTTTTGATTCATTTTCATGAGGCACAACAATAATAGGAGCAACATTATTTGGGAGAGATATCTTTTTACCTCTGTTCCTTTTTATTTTCTTCTTCTTCACCACATCATGTGTGGGTTCAATCCTCTTTTTGGAGCTCCTTATTAATGAGATTGGTTGAATAGAAGGCTCCTCCTCGTTACCTGATTCATCATAAGAAATAATAGGAGAATATTGGGAAGTCTCTTCCCTTTCGTTAGTATTCTCTTCATCTTCTATTTGTTATCTTTTCTTTAGGTAATTGGCAATATAAGGACTTTCGATTCAATTCACCGCACAATACACATAAATTTCTTCTAGATCAATATCGAGGAATTTCTCAAGGTTATATTCTGGAATATGCTTAGTTTGACGTTTCATTTCTTCATAACACAAAAGCAAACTAAGTTCATTATGATGTGCAACGGAAATCAAGTCATCACAATTTTTGGACACGATTCGATCATGAAACAATTTGCATTTGATATTTAAATGACCATGTTCATTGCAAAGTTCACAAGTACGGTAAAGATATTTTAAATTTTCAGCACTCACATTTAGCCTTTCTTGCAACCATTTAGTTTCTAAATGCTTATGCCTCTTTCCATATCTATCTTCCCTATTTGGTATGTACTTTCAAACCCAATGCACTCCACAAAAATTGACATGTTTATAGGAGACATTTTCATCATAACTAGTGCAATTATCATTAGTACTATGGATATTCAAGGAGTTCATACTAACAACATTGCAATCATGCTCATCATTCAAAGATTTAGTGCCAAACATTTTAATGCATTTTTCTTCTAACACTTTGGTACAATTTTCCTTTCCATCATACTCACGAAAGACATTAAAAAGATGAAGCGTACGAGGTAGACTCAATTCCATTTTTTTGTAGTTTTCTTTTATAAACTAAACTAGTGCTAAAACAAGAAACAAAAAGATTCCATTGCAAGATCTAAAGATATACCTTCAAGCACTCACCTCCCCGGCAACGGCGCCAGAAAAGAGCTCGATGTCTACTACGCAACCTTCTTCTTGTAGACATTGTTGGGCCTCCAAGTGCAGAGGTTTGTAGGACAGTAGAAAATTTCCCTCAAGTGGATGACCTCAGGTTTATCAGTCCGTGGGAGGCATAGGATGAAGATGGTCTCTCTCAAGCAACCCTGCAACCAAATAAAAAAGAGTCTCTTGTGTCCCCAACACATCCAATACAATGGTAAATTGTATAGGTGCACTAGTTCGGCAAAGAGATGGTGATACAAGTGCAATATGGATGGTAGATATAGGTTTTTGTAATATGAAAATATAAAAACACCAAGGTCGCAAGTGGTAAAAGTGAGCGTAAACGGTATTGCAATGCTAGGAAACAAGGCCTAGGTTCATACTTTCACTAGTGCAAGTTCTCTCAACAATAATAACATAATTGGATCATATAACTATCCCTCAACATGCAACAAAGAGTCACTCCAAAGTCACTAATAGCGGATAACAAACAAAGAGATTATGGTAGGGTACGAAACCACCTCAAAGTTATTCTTTCCAATTAATCCATTGGGCTATTCCTATATGTGTCACAAACAGCCCTAGAGTTCGTAGTAAAATAACACCTTAAGACACACATCAACCAAAACCCTAATGTCACCTAGATACTCCAATGTCACCTCAAGTATCTGTGGGTATGATTATACGATATGCATCACACAATCTCAGATTCATATATTCAACCAACACATAGAACCTCAAAGAGTGCCCCAAAGTTTCTACCGGAGAGTCAAGACGAAAACGTGTGCCAACCCCTATGCATAGGTTCATGGGCGGAACCCGCAAGTTGATCACCAAAACATACATCAAGTGAATCAATAGAATAACCCATTGTCACCACGGTTATCCCACGCAAGACATACATCAAGTGTTCTCAAATCATTAAAGACTCAATCCGATAAGATAACTTCAAAGGGAAAACTCAATCCATTACAAGAGAGTAGAGGGGGAGAAACATGATAAGATCCAACTACAATAGCAAAGCTCGCGATACATCAAGATCGTATCACCTCAAGAACACGAGAGAGAGAGAGTGAGAGAGAGAGATATCAAACACATAGCTACTGGTACATACCCTCAGCCTCGAGGGTGAACTACTCCCTCCTCGTCATGGAGAGCGCCTGGATGATGAAGATGGCCACCGATGAGGATCCCCCTCCGGCAGGTGCCTAACAGGGTCCCGATTGGTTTTGGTGGCTCTGAGAGGCTTGCGGCGGCGGAACTCCGATCTATTCTGTCCCGAAGGTTTTAGGGTATATGGGAATATATAGGTGAAAGAAGTCGGTGGGGAGCCACGAGGGGCCCACGAGGTGGAGGCGCGCCCGGGGGGGGCGCCCCCTCGTGCCCTCCTTATTGATACCAGCGTGCACTCCAAGTCTCCGTATTGCTTTCTTTCCAAAATAACTTTTCCGAAGGTTTCATTCCGTTTGGACTCCATTTGATATTCCTTTTCTGCGAAACACTGAAACAAGGAGAAAAACAGAAACTGGCACTGGGCTCTGGATTAATAGGTTAGTCCCAAAAATAATATAAAAGTGTTTAATAAAGCCCATAAACATCCAAAACAGATAATATAATAGCATGGAATAATCAAAAATTATAGATACGTTGGAGACGTATCATCGTTCAACCCCTGTCCCCGACCACCCCGCCAGGTACCATACGCTACTACTATATTCACCATGCCCGGCAACTGTTCGATTAAAACTGGAGCTAAAAACAACTTTCCCTTCTACTTTCTAGCAATGGATTCCGAGTTGGAGTACATATACGAGCAGTTTGTTGAGTCGTCTGATGGCTCGTCGAATGAGGAGTACTCCGATGAGACGGCGATGATGAAGTCGGTCCTTGAAGATGCAGAGCGTGTTCTCAATTTCAAGGCCTTGATCAAGGGTCATCGAGTGCTCAACCACAACAGGGCTCGCGGCCATTTGACACTGATGGCCGACTACTTTGCCCTTGATGCACTCTTTGCTGACCATTTTCGCTTGCGTAATCGGATGTGCAAGACTGTCTTCGGTCGTTTGTACCAGGGCGTCCGATCCTATGATGACTACTTCATCCTGAAGAAGGACGCCATGGGAACGATTGGGTTCTCTGGTTACCAGAAGTGCACGGCCGCACTCCGGATGCTTGCATATGGCACAGTCACTGATTCGTGGCACGAGTACCTATGGATGTCTGAGAGCACATGCGGAGATGCCATGGTTAGGTTTGCAACTGCCGTGGTCGAGGTGTTCGGACCTCAGTACCTAAGAGAACCAACTGTGGCATACACCGAGAGGCTCTTGGCAATCTCAGAAGCAAGAGCGTGGTCAGGTTTGCTTTGATTTCTTGACTGCATGCATTGAAAATGGAAGAACTGCCCGAAGGCTTTACAAGGGCAATATCAGGGTCATCTTAAGATGCCCACCATAATTCTTGAAGCAGTTGCATCGCAAGATATTTGGATTTGGCACGCTTTCTTTGGCATGCCCGGATCTCACAATGACATCAATGTGCTGCAGCGATCACCGTTGTTTGCGAGGCTGACTGAAGGAAAAGCTCCTCCTTGCCACTATATTGTCGATGGACATGAGTACAACATGGGCTGCTATCTGGTTGATGGTACCTATCCTTTATGGGCTACCTTTGTCAACCCCATCTAACCTAGTTGGCCAGAAAAAGGCTCACTTTGCCCAATGACAAGAAGCAGCTAGAAAGGATGTCGAGGGGGCATTTGGAGTTCTGCGGGCCTGTTTTGCACTTGTTCATGGACCTGCTAAATAATGGGATCCGAAGACCTTGTGGGAGGTGATGACATGTTGTCTGATCATGCGCAACATGATCGTCGAGGATGAGGGTGACGATGCTGCCGCAACTCTAAAATTTGAGAACGGGGTGATCATATCCAACTTTCAGACCAAAATCCGGCTACATTTGAAGAGTTTATTTAAATGCATCAACAAATTCGATATCGACCAACTCACGGGCAGCCGAAGTAAGATCTGATTAAGCATTAGTTGGCGCTTAAAGGGGAAAACAATGTTGGGATGTAATATTTAAACTTTTTAAAGTTTGAAGTACTGCTGCATGCGGCTATTTAAACGTTTGTACCCTATGTATATAGTTATTTGATCGTGGGGACTTACAAAAAATATGAAATGCCGGATGTATGCGACTGCGATTGAATGGCGGTCTCCCATATCCTTGTCCATGGACTGATTTGCCGACCACGAACGAATACGAGAGAAAATTTATAAATTGTCGTTGAAGATGCCCTTAGCCGGCCATTTTTCCAGAGGACTACTCCTCACTAGAACCTAGTACTAACAACTGCGGCGGAGCGCCCATGACCGTGAAGCGTTCAGCACGAAATAGGCCATGGTTAGCAACAACTCTCTATCAATCTCGTAAAGATTTTTCTGTGACAACTCAGTACCGTAATGACAAACGATACCTCGATTTAATAAACGTTGAAAAATTGGAGCACATCATGGCCAGAGTGGTGCCAAATAAATATGCTGAGATGGTGGTGCCAAATAAATATGCTGAGATGGCCAGAGTGGTTTCCCCCGTCACCACTCTCCTTTCCGCCGCCGTCGGTGATGCCGCCAGGGCAAAGCCCGAGCGGCTCGGCGGCGGCGGTCTTATGCTCGCGCGTCAGCTGCTCAAGATCAATGCGGCGGCTCCGATCTTGATCTTCTTGGCGGTGATGGCGGACAACGGCGGCTGGAGTATGGCAGCGGGTCTGTAGTCATAGCGGGAGGCGGCGACGGCGGCCATGTTGCAGTCGCTCAACCTCCGGTTTGGTTTCGGATCGCCGTGGCGCTCCTGGTCTCGATCTGCATCACGTGGGCACCCGGGACGGCGACCCTGGGCTTGGCGGTGGTGTTCATCTCCTACGTCGGAGGTGGTCAGCCTGAGGCTGGGTGAGCAGATCTCGAGATCTGCAATCTAGTCCCGGCTGCGAGTCGGGGAGACATAGTTGCCGGTGAAAACCAAGCTGACGGCGGACGATGGCGGTGGTCTGCGCCGTTACCTTGATGAAGGCATCGTCCTGTAACTATTGTTGATCAACTCGTGCTGCTCCGGGGGAAACCCTAGGATCTGGTTTTCCAGATCAGACGATGGCGGCACTACGGTGTCGATTCTCTCTTGGGAGCATCATTTGTGGAGCAGGCGCTGGAAGTCAGAGGCAGGAGGTGGAGCGGCTTCGTCTTGCACGGAGCTTCAGTGGAGATGTCAAGTCATGCCTGGCCGATAGGTACTACGCTTTGTCATGCCTGGTCGGCAGGTGCTACGCACAACAGATTTTCCAGAGACTTCAAGCTGTGTCGGCTGATGGTACTTGGCGGCATGGTGCTGAGGGGCACCGGTGGCGACCGCCACGTGCTCAGCAGTTCGCGCGCAGGGAGGTGGTGTCGTTGGGCAATGTGGTGGCCTCGACGGCAGTTAGACCGGGCAAGGATGATGCGTCAGTACAACTCTGAAGATGGGGTGGTGGTAGTTGGTAGTGGCGGCCTCTGAGAGCACGCCGGACCGGTGTGTGCCTCATACCCGGCAAGTAGCTTGGTTGGGGCCTTAGGTCTTAGATGTTAGGTTTGGCTGCGAGGTCTGTGGTATTAGGCCCGGACTATCAGCATCCCTTCATCAACTGGATAGGAGTAGCGACAGCTGGTGCCTAGACGGTGGCTTCAGACTTACTGTTGTATTTCTTTGTAGGGTTAATTATCCTTTTGCCCTCAGTGGCGTCCGTGTGCTCAGTTTTGCCCTCAGATGCTGGTGTGCTCGGTTTGCCCCTAGTCCGTCGCGCCGACTCCTTAGTGAACTCTGCCGTCTCCGTCGGTCAAAGTTTTAACTCGGCCCTTACAGGTGGGACCAGGCGGCAGAGACGGCCAATTCTATTCAGACCGTTGCATGCGTGGCTTGTGGGACCCAGCAGAGAGCCGTTGAGCAAAGAGCCATTGCGGGTGTGCTACATAAGCGGGCGACACATAGCGGCGGTGACCACGGCGAGAGAGAGAGCACGGCGGTGACCACAGCGAGAGAGAGAGCACGGCGGTGACCACGGCGAGAGAGAGAGAGCATGGCAGTGGGAAGCTAGCTGTGGAGGGCACGGCGGTGTTGAGATCCCCTTCGGCTCCGAGCTCCATGTCTTCCTCAAGCTCCCGCGCCACCTCGCGGATGCAGAGCCGGGCGCGTGTGGACATGCCTGTTTCGTCTATCCGCGGTGCCGGGTGGACGTTGTTCGAATGGTTTCTCACACACCAAGGAACCAGAATCGTCCGTTATACGTGTGCAGCGAGAATGGGGTAAGAATCGGGGCAATTGTACCATTTTCGTGGTCGGGATCTTTGAGCAATGGGTTGATATGTTTGGTGTTCATGCATGTGACATGCTTCTTTCTTTGGGTCGATGCTCTGGCCAAGACTCTGATGAATGAACTACAAGAAGAGCATGAAGAATGGTTGTGCATGCTGCCACGAACGACAGTGGCCGCAACACGAGCTCCGGAAAAAGAGATGGAGGGCGTAGCACGCACTGACAGAGAGCTAGCTGTTGAGCTTAGGATGTTGAAGAAGAAGGTTAGGAAGCTTGAAGATCAAGCACTACCAATACCCATTTGCAAATAATTTTGGGCATTTGTAGGTATGGTAATTGCACTGATTGTAATGTTGAAAATGTATGGAAAGGCATGAATTATGGAGGAATTTGTAATCTTGAAATTGTATGAGAAATTCACCTAGTTTAAATGTTGGTCAAAGTTGTTTAAATGTTGAAAAAAAGAGAAAAGTGACCAACATTTAAGTATGTTAAAAAAGAAGAAATGAGGATTTTAGAAACTTTTGATCAATGAAATGCAGCTCTCTGCTCTGCCTTTCTGTAAAAAAAAAAGGTTGCTCTTGGGCCAAATTCAGAGCGTAGAGCCAAGTGCAGGCTAGACTAATGGGTCAACTGCATCCAATTAGGCCCATTCGGGGGTTCTCTTGCGTGTTTTTCTATTTTCTGTTCTGATTTAATTTAGGCAGTAAATCATAATGCTGAAACTTTTTGTGAAAGCTAATTGAATTATTTCAGAGCCAAACAATTTAGAATTTTTTTGGAGCTGTTAAACATTTAATATCAATTTAATTACTCCAATTCAAATACACCGTGAATTAAATAAAAGACCAAAATGTCATGGAAAATGTGCCTCAGCTCTGGTAGAGGTTTACACCTAGTGCCAAAATAAATGAACATTTTTTAAGGGCATTACATTGAGAAATAGATAATTTGTCTAAAAAATGAAGGGTGGAAAATGCACAAAAAATTGGTGCGGCTGGGGACTCAAACCCAGGACCGCGTGGGTTTGTGGCATTTAGGGCTATGCTGGTAACCGCTATGACAGATGGAAAGACTTTGACATGGGTAGGGAAGGGAGGTATACATAGTGAGACCGTGAATGTTTGCACACTCGTGAGAGTGGTTTTCCTTTGTTTTGCACTGAAATTTTGGAGGGTTGGAAGGTTGAAAACGTATGTTTGCACTGCCACATGATTTTGGTTAGAGTGGCACTTGATTTAGGGTTAGAGTGGCACTTGGTTTAGGATTTAAAGGGAATAAATTTGCATGTTAGTTCATGACTTGTTTTTTTTTGAATGAAAGAGAGGGCTTCTCACCACCTCCAATTTTCATTAATGAAAACCACATGTTCTCGAACTTCATGACTTCGTTTAGGAAAGAAATGATATGTTTGGGTACGGACATTTTTTAACACACATAATAAACCCTAATAACTTAGATAAGATGCAACACACCGTACCCTTACATTAAGCAATAATAATAAGTTCACGGACACATGACAAAATATGACACGACATGACACGACATAAAAAAGCAACAAAATAAAAACGAAACATGACGAGCTTGACTTCGGGCTTGAACATCTTCATCTTGACCTCCTTCTTCCACCTTGGCCGCGCGCCCCTTCAACACCGTGTTTATCTTCACACCTCCTCCTCGTCGTCGTAGGGAAGGGAGTGCGTCTGGCCTGGAGTGGGGAAGATGCTCTCCTAATTGGTGTAGATGTTGTACACGGTGAAGAAGATGGCCTCGCAGCCGCACCAAAAGACTTGGCCGAGGAGCTCGCGCGCGTCAAACGGGTTGGTGAAGGTGACCGTGAGCAGTAGGAGGATACCGTCGCGGTCACGAACCTCGTTGAGGGTGAACATTCTAGGCGAGCCCCGTGGGAGGTGGGCATAGCCGGCTCTTAGGAAGGTGCGCGTGAGTTTGACGGAACCCCTCCACCTTGAAATAGCCCACACACGGAGCTCCCTCTCCACGAGCACGCCCGGTGGGTAGCGCAGCTCCAGCATGACAGGCGGACGTTGGAAGGTCGGCCCGTTGAACTGCATCTTCACTTGGTCTCGCTTGGGTAGGACTCGGTCGCTTGGGTGTTTGAAGTTGGAGAGAATGGATCGGATCTGGCTTGTGGGTGGGAGAGGAAGAGAGGCACCCCATTTATAGGCCTGTAGGTGGGAGAGGAGAGAAAGGATGAGAATGGTGCGTGTGTGAATCCGGACGCGTGTGTGTATCCGTTATGTTTTGCACTCTTTAATTTTTGCACGAAAACGATGCATGGGACGCGTGCGTGCATCTAAATCACAGAATAGCTCTTTGACCGGGCGGTGCATCTAACTCGCTGCCCTGAACCACTGCTGTAATGCCTAACTCTGAATCAATACGTGCATGGCCACCTAGCTCGCCTTGCTAGACTAGCTCGCCTAGCGCGCCTCGCTCGCCTCGCTCGCATGCATGCACGTCCGCCTCCCGCGCATGCAAACCCACGTCGCTGCCTCCCATGCATGCAAGGCCTGGAAAGGCTGAGACGGGCTATTTACTACGGTCTCAGGCCCAGACAACGAGACGGCCCAGCGGTCCATCCAGCGCGCCCGATATTTGTTTAAAAAAATGATCTCCCAGCCAATCAGATTGCATCTTGCGGATCGCCCCCCTCCTCCCCGCAGATTCCTTCTAGAAGAGTTAGATCGACGGCCCTTGATCGCCGCTAGGGTTAGATGGATGGTCCTTGTTCAGCGCTAGGATTAGCGGGGTTTGGGAGGGGTTTGGGAGGGGTTTGGAGCAGTCAAAGCTATGTTTGACCAGATTTCAAATGCGCATAATAAATTATATAAAAATCAGAAAAATAAACAAGGTTGATGTCATATACTAATGATTTAAGTTGATAAACAAGGTTTACATACATTTAAACGATAAGTTCATGTGTATTGTGTGATATCTCGAGTATCTCAAACTCTCTTGTATGAAGTGAAGAGAAGTGTTTTGGGGAAATGAACATGAAAATTTCAAAAAAACTCACCACAGCTTTATTTTGGAGTGACTAAGAAGGATCCATGCTTAGTTTTTCATTTTGATGTTTTACACTTGTTTAAATCTTGGTCAAAGTTATGTTTGACCAGAATTCAAATGAGCAAAACAAATTAAAAAAATCAAAAAATGGAAAAACCAGCGCACATAGTCTGTATATATAGAATATATGTGTAGAAAAGTTATTTGGCTGATTTAGACAAGGTCGAAAAAAACCTTGCTTAGAAATGAGGTTGTTTACCCTATCTTTGGACCCCCCTTTTTAGCACTTTTTCATGAAAATTTCAAAAACCTTACCATAGCTTCATTTTGGATTGACTAAGAAGGATCCAGGCTTAGTTTTTCATTTCGATGTTTTAGACTTGTTTAAATCTTGGTCAAAGTTAGGTTTGACCAGAATTCAAATGAGCAAAACAAAATTCAAAAAAATCAAAAAAAAAAAAACCATGTGCTCATTCAAACATCATTCAACAGATTTAAACATCATGTCAAATATAGTTCTAACATAGGTCCAACATCATCCAACAGAAATACAACATTATTCATAATCTTTCATAATTATTCATAAATAGCGTTGGGGCTTCTGTCTGTTCCTTAAGCTTCTTGCCATCACTTTGCTCCTCGTGCACCTTGTGCTCATTGCTTCTTCTCTTCTCCTCTTGGTTGTCGGTACCTTGCGCGTCTTCTTCAAACCTATCATGGAGCTGTGCAAAACATAAAGGATAATGAAATCATGTCAAGTGATAAATGTATAGTATTATTTGACCCTTGCAAGATTTACATACCTAGCAGAACTCACAACAACAGAAGGTTGGTCACCATTTGGAGCCTCACTTGGATCACCATGATCACCATTTGGAGCCTCACTTGGATCACCATTTGGAGCCTCACTTGGATCACCATTTGGAGCCTCACTTGAATCATTATTTGGAGGATATTTTGGATCATCGTCAAAATCATGCGGCTGTTTACCATCATCATTTGGAACCTCGTCAAAATCCTCATCTGATGCAACCGACTGTTGACCATCATTTTCATCATCTGTTGAGGCAACCGGCTGCTGACCAACATTTTCATCGAAGCCTTCGTCGAAACTCTCTCCGAACGCTGGATCTATTGTGTTATCACAATACATATAAATGACCAGACCTACCACACCATGTGCACTTACACTTCCTCGCTCCAAGTCCAGCTCCTTTGCTGTGAGGTCTGATTCGACTCTTCCTTGGTCTACCTGCTGCTCTCTTCAGAACTGGAGCGCAAAGCTTGAATCCAAGGTCCACCATGTCCCATTGTTGTTTTCCCTCCATAGCAGGCAAGGCATAAGCATATGCGGCTTTGAAACTTGCAACAGAGTAGTAATCATGCACATCTTCTTGTATGTTCCTCTTGGACACGAAAGTGATGAAAAACAAGGCATGAATGCATGGCAACCCAGTTATCTACCATTGCCTACAATTGCAAGTTCTAGCTTCTAAATCCACTGGATATCTCCATTCCCTCTTCTCTTTATCCAAATGTGATATCTCTGCTGTGGTACCCGAGCAAAGAGTCATGTTCATTTCCAAGCCTGTTGTTTTCTGCTTCAGTTCATTCATCACGGCAGGGATGATAATGTGGCCCATGAATTTTTCCTCGGCTATTCCTGCACGATAATGAAATTTCTTCATGTATTCTATCCTTATCCTGTCAAGCAAATCCACCACATAATGACCCTTTAGTTTCCGGATCATTGAGTTGAAAGACTCTACAAGATTATTGTGCACATAGTCAACTTTGCTCAGTTCACTGAATTGGCTTCTGGCCCCTAACTTGGAGTGGTGTGTTTCCAAGTATTCTTTCACTTTGGGATTCATGTATAACTGCCTCAAGTGGTAGTTGTGCTTCTTCAAACTGCAAGTCAAAGATGTTGGCCATAAATTGTCGGTATACACCTTTCCTTTGAATTTCTTCATGAAATTTGCAGCAAGGTGACGCGTGCATTCCCTATGCTCTACTCCAGGGAACACATTGTCCACGTCCACTTCTAAACCTTTGCAGGCATCTATATGAATGACCAACCCATTGGGATGTGCAATAGCCCGGCGAAGATTATGCAAAAACCAAGTCCAGCTCTCCTCAGACTTTTTCTCCAACACACAGTAGGCAACTGGAAATACAAAACTGTGTGCATCAACTGCACAAGCTACTACTAACTGTCCTTTAAACCTTCCTGTGAGAAAAGTGGCATCAATAGCCAAATAAAGCCTGCAGCCTGCCAAAAAACCCCGCGACAAGCCTCAAAGGCACAAAACCCTTCTAAAGCATTCCTTGGTCTTTGTCACTCCCCTGAATGTGTACTCCATGGTGTGGTGATCAATATCTACAATACTACTTGGGCTTGTCCTCTCCACTTCACCTTTGAATGAATACAACAATTGAAAACTTTCCTGCCAGTTACCATAAATAGAATCCATAGCATGTTGTTTACCATTGAACAACCTCATGTATGGTAAATCTATCTTGAACTTATTTTTGATGTTCTTCTGCAATTCCTTTGGACCCACTTGCTAGTTTTCTTTCACCCACTTCTTTACTTCTTCTGCCACCCATCTTGACTTGGCTCTACTAATTGTATCCTTCCTAAGGGTTGATTCCTGGGATGTGTGCTTAAAAGGGTTCACTTTGACCTAAATATTGGTGCTATTTCGCATTTTAGATGCGAGCAACCTCCATGGACAATCCTCAATCGAACAGTGCACTCTGTAACGTACTTGATCGCTCTTGTCAACTTTGAAAGTACGTTCTACCTTGATGCAGTATGTCACAAGTGCATTTCTACACCCATTCATAGATGCAAAACTGTACCTTCTTGCATATGAGGGTTCAAAGGGTCCCATTCAACGACTGCAAGGTCTTCGTCCTCACCCACCGCGTCATCATCCACACGGACTGCATTGTGAGCCTCATCTTGGTTTTCAGCCCGAGGTGCCCATCGTAAATTCTGAATAACATCAGAATATAGCTTCTCTTCATCAACCCCAGAATTGTAGTCATCAGGCTCCACTTCAAGGGGGGCCCTACTGTCGTTGCCCACACTTGTCGAGCCACCACGTCGTTGTGTACCAACTGAACTATTCTAGCTAGAGATGCCATTATGACGACGTGGTTCTCCCCGAGATGTTGCACCCGTCATCCTAGGTCCAAATGCCTGCTCAAGCACATCAACTTGCAGCCTCACATGAAAATTATCTTTCTCTTTATGCCTAACAAACATGGTAGCCAGCTCTTCATCATTACTAACTGTCACCCATTTATTTTCCCCATCATAGTATTTGTATACCACTTCATCAAGCAAACCCCAAGGATATTGGCTACAAATTACCTTCCAAAATTGTCTGAAACTCCAATTACTAGCCATTGGCAACCGATAATCGAAACTTCCTTGATATTTCTTCTTATCCTTTGCATCGAACATGTACCGGTCCCTCCTAATCTGCACCAAGAAAGCAAACCGCAACTCCTTCCTAACCGACGAAAAACAGAGACGCAATCAGCACACTAATTGGGCAAACCTACTCGAATCGAGTGTTCAAATGCACAACTAAGCTCAAACTAAACAGGAGGCGAGACTTACCCCTCGGGAATCCAGTCATGGATGCGGCGGATCTCCGGCCCGATGCCTGCCTCGCCAAATACTTCGGGGTCGCCGCTGCTCGCCATTTCGCCCTAGGGTTCTTCCTCCTAGTTCAAACAGCTCAAAGAAGACCCACCTTTGAGCGCTCGCCAAAGACGGACGGAGACGGAGGCAGCGCCATGGTCGAAAGCAGGTGGCGGGCTGTGACACCCCAAAATTTTAACCTTATTTTATTAGTTAAAATTTTGCCATGAGACTTAAATTTTTATTTCTGGTTTTTCTTTTGATTTCAGAACCACCCTTTCCTTTATTTTTATGGAGTTTTTACCCCAGGTGAAAACTTTCCAAATGTCTTGTTGGACTTGTGTACCCTCTCAAGAAAAACTTTTCTTTTCATCAGAGAAATTAATTATATAATAATTTACCTGATCTTTATTTCTTTGAAAATGGTCTCCCATGGTTTTAGGGTACCATTTGAACTGCAACCCTTTGATAAATTTATTTAAAATTCCAACCAAAATTTGGGGATGTCATGTGATGTTTTTAAATCACTTTTATGCAAAAATGTCTTCTGTCCATTGGAAATTTTGAGCTCTACACCATATTTTCAAATCTGGTCCAGTGGGCAAATTTGCACTATAGCCTATTTAAATATTTCTTTAAAGCCTCCACAAAAATTATGGGATGTCAGTGGTAGCATGCAATTCAGCTTTATGCAAAAACCTAGTGATGTTCTTTGGAAAAATTGAGTGAATCAACCTCTTTTCATTCTGGTCCAGCCTTGTGATTTCTCTGCAACCCTAATTATTTTTGCTCTAGTGTCCTTGTGCTTTCTCCTGCTTGTAGTCAACCCTACCAAACCCCTAAGTCCAGGAGCATGCACCCATTGGATCATTTTTGGTTCATGTAATGATGCCATTTACCCCCTGTCCAAAATTGAAGTTTTGCAAATCTTGCACTAACAAGTTTCTGAGTTTGGCCAACTAAGCTCACCAACCTCTCATTCACCTAATGAGACCACCATCTGAAGATTTTGACCACTCCAAGAACTGCCTAGATGCCTCTGGCATTTTGTCAAACACTTGGCGTACATGACCAGTTTTGGCTTAGTTTTTGATTTGTGTTATGAACTTGATCCCCGACTGCACCAGCATGTCCCATGGATTTGCCTAGCCTATAACCCCACCCTGCTAACCCTCTTGTGGATTAGAGCCCCCTAGCATGCCTTAGCATACTGCCGAGCATGTTGCGTGCGTGCTCTGGGCGCGCCCAGAGCGCGCCCAGAGCGCGCGTTTTGCATGTGCGTGCACTCGAGTAGCCGTGTCGCGCCCCGGCCCTTACTCGCCTGCAGAGCCGCACCCCGACCTCATCCACTCACCACAACACGCCAGCCCGCCCCTGGCGCCCTACATCGCCGCCGCCAGGGCCCTCTTGGCGGCACGCCGACGGCCACAGTGCGCCCTGCCATGGACGGCGCCGCCCAAACCACAACGTCTCGCCACCTGCCCTCGTGAGCAGGCCGTCCCTATCCCCAAGCTGGTCCGCAAGCGCCCATCGCCGCCACGTCCCCCCTGATGCTACAGAAAGACGGTCGCCGGCAAGCTTATCCACGGCCGCCGCGAACCGATTTGGATGTGCTATAAAAGGAGGCCCCCGAGCTCCTCCGAGCACTCAGGCAGCCTCACACCATCCTTCTCGTGCCCCCCTTAGTCGTCAATCGAAGAGAGGAGGCCGTCTTCACCCTCTCCGGTCAGCTCGGTGCCGCCCGTCCCCGTCCGTTCCGCGCAACCAAAGCCTCCCGACCCCCAACACCACCGTTCGACCCCCTTGAACCAGCGGAGCTGCCTAGCCTCCCAGGCGCAGCTAGGAACCACCATGGCTGAACCCCAAATCCACGAAGCCTCCCTCCGCTGCAGAGCTCGCGCCACGGGCGATTCTCCCACCCGCGACCCTACAACCACCGGAGGACTGCCTAGGAGTGGCGGATCCATCCCTGCACTCGGATGCCCTCGAGGAACCACCGTTCGCCGACGAAGATCGCCGGAGCTCCGCCCCCGTTCGGCCAAAGGAGAGGGAAGGCGGGGGACGACTAGTCAAACCTGACCAGTGGGCCAGGCGAGCCCACTGTCAGTGACCCACGCACGGTCCACGCTGGATAAGTGGAAGCGTAAAATCGAAATACGCCTTCGACGTGGTCAGTTCGAAACGTTTTCCTTTTTCTATTTTATTTTAAAACAGATTTTGACCAAAACTTTGACTATCTATAACTTTTAAATATAACTCCAAATAAATTGATTCTTTTCCTACCGCTCTCAAATATTGTCTAGTTTATTTTAAGATTTATTTCAAAAAAATTCAGACAACTTTTTGGTACTGTTTTTAAAACTATATATTGATTCAAAAATATTTTTAAATAGGATTTTTGGAGAGAGGAGAAAACTTTCAAAAGTTTTAGGATGCACCCTGCCTCTACACAACTTGAAGGCAAGCATTCTGAACCCTGGCATAATATTTCTGGTGTGTTAGTTGACACAATTATAACACCACCTTATTTCGGAGAACTCGTTATTTTATGTGGTGAACACGATCATTTGCTTGAATGCATATTAGTGTTTTCCTTGCTGTTGGAAATGAATATACTTGTGATGGTAGTCTTCCTCATGTGCCTTGCATGCATGCCGGAAAGGAATCCGGGGAAAGCCGCTGCCTTGGGTAGCCGTGAGCTTGTCGCCAGGCCGTTGGGACGGTTATGTCCGGTATGGCATAGTAAGGTAAAATGAGTAGTGCTAATTATGCAGGGAATACCTAAACCTCCTGAGTCGACCATAGATCGAGTCTTGTTCCGTAACCCCATACTTGTTTCAGACTACCACTTGTCCCTGCCATACGTGAGGGTGCAGTTCGATAAGTTGTCAACCCTTTCCTAGCACACACCGTCATGAGAGGCCATGGTGGAAGATACCGAGGCATCCGGTGAGCATGCCATCTGACCGGGGCATGGGTGTTTCGGTTGTAGCCAAGGGTAGCTCCCTAGTTTGCGACGGTATAAATTTTGTGATCCCATGCTACGTCGAGGTTGTAGCCTCCTGTCACGCCCAATATGCGACCCTATCCAAAAGGAACTCGAAGGTCCCACCAAGGATAGACCCGCATATTGAAACGCTTTTGCAAGGTGGATATCATTACATCAACATTACATAATAGGTGGGGAAACATACATAAGGCATACAAAGCCACATGAATACAACATCATCATACAAGAGATAAACATCCGACTACGGATGAAACATAAACAGAAACTCAATCAATATCCACCACTGCTAGCCAGGCTGCCGACCGGAACCAATCCCTGATCGAAGAAGAAGCGAAGAAGAACTCCACGTGGCATGGGCGGCGGCGATGGGCAGGAGGGCAGCGGTCGGGCCCGGCGGGCCCACACAAAGGGCGGAAGTGGGCGCGGGCGCGGAGACGACGTGGCGCTTGCCGGTTGGAGGAGAGCGGCGGCGGGGTGACGTGTCGCGTGGGGATTGGTTGGGGTGAGGTGGAGGATGGACGTGTCCGGTGGCAATGGAGACGCGTCCGGTGGCGCGGAGGAAGAGGAGGCTAGGGTTTCATCCGCAAATTTCAGGGGGGGGGAGGACCTATTTATAGGTAGAGGGAGGTAGGAGAGTCCAAATGAGGAGCGGTTTTCGGCCACGCGATCGTGATCGAACGGCGGAGAGCATGGAGGGGGTTAGGATGGGTTTTGGGACACTTTGAAGGGGGTGTTGGGCTGCACACAAAAGAGGCTTTCGCGGTTACCCGGTTAATCGTTGGAGTATCAAACGGACTCCAAATGACACGAAACTTGACAGGCGGTCTACCCGTGCTATACCAAGGCCGCTTGACAAACCTCGGTCCATTCCGAGAATGTTTAACACCCGCTCACGAAAAGAGGCAAAAGGGGGCGCCTGGGGACATAGGAGTGCCGGATTGCCAAGCGGACAACCGGGAAAATGCTCGGATGCATGAGATGAACACGTATGCAAAAGCGATGCACATGATGAAATGATATGAAATGCAGATGATGACATGGCAAAATGCAACACGCAAGCACATGACATGGCAAGGACGGCAAATAAGCGATGACACTGGCGATCGAATCCGGGAGTTACAACACTCCTCCACTAACAAGAGATCTCGTCCCAGATCTTAGGACCGAGATGGAAGGAAAAGGGATGAGGTGAAACAAAACTCAAGAGAAGAAGCAAAGAATCGAGAGCACTCGAGAAGAAGAGAGGAACGAGCGAGAATGACGAGAATCAAACGCTCACGAAATCAGATAGACTATGAAACCACTCCGGTTAGAACGAGATAAGAAACGAATAAGACCGAAGGATTTAGGCAGCACTCCGCTAAAAATGGAAGGAATAGAATAAAAACTTGATAGGATGGAATGATACTTGATGAAGACATGACACAAAACCCTCCGGAAAGAATTGAAAGAGTTGAATGAAAAGAACGGAGAAGAAAATGACAACTTGTGCCACGAATGGAATTGAAAGCAACCTTAGAAGAAGGATTGAACGGAGTTGTTGAGAAAATCAACCACGAAAGAATAAGCTTGTTGTGAACTTATGGAAAACATCTCGAAATTAATGAGGTGATAACTGGCCGCAAACGGAAATGATTGAGAGGCTGAGAAGAACTAAGAAATGCAAAACTCCACTTCAAAAGAATACGGAGAATTATTTGCACTTTGAGAAGCAAGAAGAAGGATACTTGAGCTCCACCAACTATAATCTTGATGAACTCTTGAAGAATGAATTAAATCATGAAGAACACCATGAAGAACTCCGGTAATAAAAGGATGATGACATCAAATTGAAGCTTGAAAAGAATAAGATTAAAACCTTGCGGTGATTTAGATGGAGGTTCCAACGAAATGGCCGAGGAAATTTAAACTCCGGAAAAGAAAAGATGGAAAGACTTGGAACTAGAATTTATTCATCACAAACAAACTCTGAAGGAGGGGATTAAACACTTGGAGGAAATAAGAATAAGATTTATTGTATGCTTAACCTTCATCAAATTAAATTGATGACAAGCAATGGATTTTGCATACTACTTATTCTTCTTGAAAAGGATTAAGAAGTGACATATTGCAGACTTGAGAAGGTCTTCATGAACCACCGGTAGGATTAAAAGAACGAATGAATTGAATATGATGAAAAACCGAAAAGAAATCTTCAATGAACCACCGTGAAAATGAAAATGAACAAAGAGAAGAGAACGGATCGCCGGAAAGAATTAGAAAAGCACGAAGATACTTGAGGGAATTTAGAGAAAAGAGATCGAAGAGATCGCGAACTGATTAAGAATGCTTGAACGCAGCACCGGAAGAATATTGAGACGAACGAAGGGGCACGGATATAGGATAATTGGAGAACGACTTTGAAAACTTGGAACGAAGAAATCTTCCGAAAAGATGGCCTCCGGATGATTGAGACGGAAAGTAACTCCTGAAATACTCCGGATGGATGAAAAGAATTTGCATGACAGGAAACAATTAGATAGGATAACATCGAGCTAGCACCAAGAATCTCAGGGGGAACGGACAAGATTTAAGAGAAACTCTACTTCGGACTTCAAGGACGACCATAAACACCACCAAAATTGTTGAGATACTCCGGTAGAATGAAAAGCGAAGAGGTTGAGCCACTAATGAAAAGAATTTGAAAGAGATATTGGGAAGGCGTCTGACTGATGAAATTCATTCTTACGTCAAACTTCAAAAAGAACTTGAGAATAACTCCGGAATAATTAGAAGAGTCAGGTAAGATCCTGGGAAAAGACCTGTGGGTTAGGGCCCACTGAAGAGATAACACCGTTGGAAAGGGATGTTGAACAGATAGATGATGCACCGGAACAATTAAATATTTGAATGAAGTGACAACCTCGAATTAATTGAACACGATGAATCTCTGATATGTCTTCCAACTCCGAATGATAAAGCTGGCGAGAGGCGAATGAGCAAAGAGAACACTTGAAGGAAAAGAATATGATTAACCCGAAAACTTGAATTGAGTCCACCGGAGAAGAAAAGAGATGAAGAATGTCGTACAAAGCGAGAAATCACCGGTCGAGATAATTTACGAAAGATCAAGAGGTTCCGCGAATGAGATAGCTGGTCGAGAGAGAGTCGACTCGGGAAGAAAAGGGTGGGTGGGCGGGAAAAACAAAGGCAACTCGGGAGGGGAAACGACGAATATCTTGAAGAGACAACACCGGTTGAAATCATTGAGGAAAGAAAGGCAAAGACTTCGCACGAGTAGGATGGATACTCGATTACGGACTCCGGTTCCGAGAAGAAGAAGGGTGGGCGGGTGGGAAAATAAGACAACTGAGGATTGAATTTGCAAAGATGAAGGGGTTCGAGTCGACTTGACGAGAAATGCACCGGATAAAAAGAGCTGAGGAACAACTACCGGAAAACCAACTGCGTGAACCTAAAGAAAAATTTGAAGGGGAAGAGGAGTAATTCAAAACACCTACGTCAAGATTCCTGACCAGAGCGACGAAGGGGCTGAGGAGTAAAAAGAATTCCTACTCTCGATATAACTATACTCAAAACAGTTTTCTTCTAGACTCAACAACGGCCAAACTACACGATCAATCAAGGGGCTCTTAGGGTCGGTCGAGGCTCGATACCAACTTGAACACGCCCAATATGCGACCCTATCCAAAAGGAACTCAAGGTCCCACCAAGGATAGACCCGCATATTGAAACGCTTTTGCAAGGTGGATATCATTACATCAACATTACATAATAGATGGGGATACATACATAAGGCATACAAAGCCACACGAATACAACATCATCATACAAGAGATAAACATCCGACTACGGATGAAACATAAACAGAAACTCAATCAATATCCACCCTGCTAGCCCAGGCTGCCGACCTGGAACCTATCCCCTGATCGAAGAAGAAGCAGAAGAAGAACTCCAAAACAAGTAACATCGCCCTCGCGTCAAGATCATCGCAAACCTGTACCTGCAACTGTTGGTGTAGTCATCTGTGAGCCACGAGGACTCAGCAATCCCATTACCATGGGTATCAAGACTAACAAAGCTAAATGGGAAAGGAAGGGGTAAAGTGGTGAGGTTACAGCAGCGACTAAGCATATATGGTGGCTAACATACGCAAATGAGAGCGAGAAGAGAAACAAAGGAACGGTCGTCAACTAGTAATGATCAAGAAGTGATCCTGAACTCCTACTTACGTGAGACATAACCCAGAAACCATGTTCTCCTCTCGATCAACCCCGAAAAGAGACACTCACGGTTACGCACACGGTTGGTGTATTTTAGAAGAGTTTGCTTCAAGTTTACTACAACCGATATTAACAAATTCCCATCTCGCCACATAACCGCAGGCACGGCTCTCGAAAGTTTATACCTGCGCAGGGTATCCCAACTTAGCCCATGATAAGCTCTCGCGATCAACGAAGGATATTCCTTCTCCCGAGAAGACCCGATCAGTCTCGGAATCCCGCTACAAGACATTTCGACAAGAATAAAACAAGACCAGCAAGACCGCCCGATCGCCGAACAATCCCGATAGGAGCTGCACATATCTCGCTCTCGTGGCAACACCGGATAAGCTAAGCGTCACAGTACCGACGTAACCCAAGTTGCCAAGGGATGGTCCCGCACGGTGCTCTAGTTTGGGCCAACACTTAGACAAGCATTGGCCCGGGGGGGTAAATAAAGATGACCCTCGGGAGCGCGAATCCCAAGGGAAAAAAAGGCTAGGTGAGGCAAATGGTAAAACCAAGGTTGGCCTTGCTGGAGGAGTCTTATTCAAAGCGAACTGTCAAGGGGGTCCCATAAATCACCCAACCGCGTTAGGGACGCAAAATCCGGGAACATAATACCGATATGACGGAAACTAGGGCGGCAAGAGTGGAACAAAACACCAGGCATAAGGCCGAGCCTTCCACCCTTTACCAAGTATATAGATGCATTAATAATATAAGAGATATTGTGATATCCCAAGATAAACATAATCCAACATGGAGCAATCTTCATCTTCACCTGCAACTAGCAACGCTATAAAAGGGGCTGAGCAAAAGCGGTAACATAGCCAAACAACGGTTTGCTAGGAAGGGTGACAAAGGTTAAAGGTTCATGGCAATTTGGGAGGCTTGAAGAGCAATTGATAGGTAACGCAGCAAAGCGATGGAACGAAGCAACTAGCATAGCAATGATAGTAGTGAGATTCAGGGTAGCGGTCATCTTGCCTGAAATCCCGCTAGGAAGAAGAACGAGTCCATGAAGAAGATGAAGCCACGAAGATGAACCAAGCATAGACGAACGAATCCTCACGATCGCAACGAAACGGGAACTATCGAGAAGAAGCACACAACATAGTAAACACACCACACATGAACAAGGCATGATGCACAACAAGCATGATGCATGACAAGGCTACATGGAGCTACTCATGGCAAAATATGATGCAAACAAGAACAACACCTCAAAGCAAGTTTAAATGAGGCCGGAAACAACATATAGCAATACCGGTAAGTCCTCGTATGCAAATTTCGAAATTGGTCCAGATCTGAATAAACCTTATGTTCAAGTTGTTAAACAGCAAGTTAAGATGCACCAAGATGATCTACACGAAATTCTAGTCAAGTTACATATAAAGTTCATTAGATTCGGAGCTACGGTCTAGAAGATATGAGCAAAACAGGTTAAACATGGCATTGATGCAAAATGCATTCAAACATCAAACAAACACCTCAAAACAAGGATGCAACATGATAATATGAAACTACATGCAAAATCAAGCAAGTTTCATATAGAGCACACTCAAAACGGAGCAACGGTTCAACACATACACATGAAACAAGTTATAGCAACAATCTGTCCAAAACAGCAACTAGGCATATTGCAAGCACCGAAACAACAAGCTACAGCATCTTAACATGATAACAAAAGGCATGGGCACGATGTACAGGTAAAGCATTACAGAACATGAACATTGAGCTATCTCCAGAAATCTCTAGAACATGCTCAAACACACATGGCAAGATCGCAATTAATAACAGCTTGCACTTATCTCGAAATAACATCAGGTTGCAATGTTTAGAGCTATCAAACAACATGTTACAGGAACTTAACATGGCAAACAAAGGCATGGCATGATACTACTAAATGCATAGAACAAGAGTCCCTTACTGACCATAGCCACAAAGGATCCAGAAAATATGATGGCACCCATGTAAACATGGCAAGTTATATGACAGATTCATACATGGCAGGAACAAAAATAAGTAGGCATGTTGGTGAGCTTGAACCACTCACCACAGAACAATACATGGCATGGCAAGGCAACTCACAGTAAGAAGACATGTTTATGAAGCTAAGCATGGCAAGAGCAAGTTCATAGAGTGCATGGATCACTAACAACAATCATGGCAACATTGAACTTAATGTTAACAGGCTGACAGCAACCTTATTTAGCAACTTTGGAGAAATATTACAACAAGCTACAGAACACCATAAATGCAACCAGGGGCATGGATGGATAGAGCATGACATGTATAACAAAACATCCTTCGTGAACATCTCCAGATTATGCATAGAATGACTTGTAGCAGCAGGTTTACATAGCATCATAATATAGCAGATTCAGCCTAGCAAAATAGTAACAGCAAGTACCCTACTTAACAAGCTTATGCACTCACTATAGAAATCAAAAAAATACATGGATAGCACCCCTGTAAAGATGGCATGATGTAGTTCAAAACACATGTAGAGCTCATGCTCATAGGATGCACAAATCAAACATGGCAAAAATGACAAATCATCAAGTTATAACAGTTTCAGCAGATTAACATCATATAGCACACTTGCAACAAAGATTCAGGCATCAAGATGGACACAAATGAACATGATGCAATGGAATGAAATGAAGTACGCGTCGAGTCGAACAATTTGACATATTATACGCGCGAAACGGAGCAGTATGCACAGAGTTATGATGCGATGAACGGGGCTCCAGAATGCAAATAAACTCGGGGACTTAGCAGTTTTTCCGGAAAAAAAACAGAACATGCGTCGAATAATAAAACGTGCACGGGTGGGGTTTGGACGGGCTGCTCACCTAGCGGGCCAAGGCCCAGGGGTGATGGATCGGGCCAGGAGGGCGTGCTGGGCCGGAAGCTGGGCTGCGGTTTTCGGGGCCCACGTGGCCCACGCGGGCGAGCAGGCGCGCCGGTCGTCTTCCTCCTCGAACCCGAGCGGGAACGAGGCAAGGGCGGCGCCGGCGGCGTGGGGAGGCGCTCCGGAGTAGCGCCGGTCCAGATCCGGACGGGACTGGGAGCGGGGGCGGCGGATCCGGTCGACTCCGGGCTGGATCCGCCCGGAGGAGGCACGGCGGAGCCCCATGGCGGCAGAGGAGGTTAGGAGGGAGAGAGAGAGAGAGCTGGAGGGGAAAAGAGAGAGCGAGGGGTCCGGCGACGTCACCTGCGGCGGAGGGACGCCGGCGGGGGCGCGAGGCGCTCGGGAGACGGAGGAGCTCGCGGGGAGCCAGCTCCTGCGGCCGCGGGCGGGGAGCACTCGCGGAGACGGCGGGCGGGCGCGGGCGGCGGCGATGGGCGGGAGGGCAGCGGTCGGGCCCGCGGGCCTGCACGGTGCGGTGCGGGGCGGGCGCGCGCGAGACGACGTGGCGCTTGCCGGTTGGAGGAGAGCGGCGGCGGGGTGACGTGTCGCGTGGGGATTGGTTGGGGTGAGGTGGAGGCTGGACGTGTCCGGTGGCAATGGAGACGCGTCCGGTGGCGCGGAGGAAGAGGAGGCTAGGGTTTCATCCGCAAATTTCGAGGGGGAGGACCTATTTATAGGTAGAGGGAGGTAGGAGAGTCCAAATGAGGAGCGGTTTTCGGCCACGCGATCGTGATCGAACGGCGGAGAGCGTGGAGGGGGTTAGGATGGGTTTTGGGCCACTTTGAAGGGGGTGTTGGGCTGCACACAAAAGAGGCTTTCGCGGTTACCCGGTTAACCGTTGGAGTATCAAACGGACTCCAAATGGCACGAAACTTGACAAAGCGGTTCACGGTGCTATACCAAGGCCGCTTGACAAACCTCGGTCCATTCCGAGAATGTTTAACACCCGCTCAAGAAAAGAGGCAAAAGGGGGCGCCGGGGGACATAGGAGTGCCGGATTGCAAAACGGACAACGGGGAAAATGCTCGGATGCATGAGATAAACACGTATGCAAAAGCGATGCACATGATGACATGATATGAAATGCAGATGATGACATGGCAAAATGCAACACGCAAGCACATGACATGGCAAGGACGGCAAATAACTGACGGACACCTGGCGCATCGAATCCGGGGCGTTACAACACTCCTCCACTAACAAGAGATCTCGTCCCGAGATCTTAGGACCGAGATGGAAGGGAAAAGGGATGAGGTGAAACAAAAACTCAAGAGAAGAAGCAAAGAATCGAGAGCACTCGAGAAGAAGAGAGGAATGACGAGAATGACGAGAATCGAAAGCTCACGAAATCAGATAGACTATGAAACCACTCCGGTTAGAACGAGATAAGAAACGAATAAGACTGAAAGGATTTAGGCAGCACTCCGGATAAAAATGTAAGGAATAGAACAAAAACTTGAGAGGATGGAATGATACTTGATGAAGACATGACACAAAACCCTCCAGAAAGAATTGAAAGAGTTGAATGAAAAGAACGGAGAAGAAAATGACAACTTGTGCCACGAATGGAATTGAAAGCAACCTTAGAAAAAGGATTGAATGGAGTTGTTGAGAAAATCAACCACGAAAGAATAAGCTTGTTGTGGACTTATGGAAAACATCTCGAAATTAATGAGGTGATAACCGGCCGCAAACGGAAATGATTGAAAGGCTGAGAAGAACTAAGAAATGCAAAACTCCACTTCAAAAGAATACGGAGAATTATTTGCACTTTGAGAAGCAAGAAGAAGGATACTTGAGCTCCACCAACTATAATCTTGATGAACTCTTGAAGAATGAATTAAATCATGAAGAACCACCATGAAGAACTCCGGTAATAAAAGGATGATGACATCGAATTGAAGCTTGAAAAGAATAAGATTAAAACCTTGCGGTGATTTAGATGGAGGTTCCAACGAAATGGCCGAGGAAATTTAAACTCCAGAAAAGAAAAGATGGAAAGACTTGGAACTAGAATTTATTCATCACGAACAAACTCTGAAGGAGGGGATTAAACACTTGGAGGAAATAAGAATAAGATTTATTGTATGCTTAACCTTCATCAAATTAAATTGATGACAAGCAATGGATTTTGCATACTACTTATTCTTCTTGAAAAGGATTAAGAAGTGACATATTGCAGACTTCAGAAGGTCTTCATGAACCACTGGTAGGATTAAAAGAATGAATGAATTGAATATGATGAAAAACTGAAAAGAAATCTTCAACGAACCACCGTGAAAATGAAAATGAACAAAGAGAAGAGAACGGATCGCCGGAAAGAATTAGAAAAGCACGAAGATACTTGAGGAATTTAGAGAAAAGAGATCAAGAGATCGCGAACGATTAAGAATGCTTGAACGCAGCACCGAAGAATATTGAGACGAACGAAGGGCACGGATATAGAATAATTGGAGAACGACTTTGAAAACTTGGAACGAAGAAATCTTCCGAAAAGATGGCCTCCGGATGATTGAGACGGAAAGTAACTCCTGAAATACTCGGATGGATGAAAAGAATTTGCATGATTGGAAACAATTAGATAGGATAACATCGAGCTAGCACCATGAATCTCCGGGAACGGACAAGATTTAAGAGAAACTCTACTTCGGTCTTCAAGGACGCATTTATAAACACCACCAAAATTGTTGAGATACTCCGTAGAATGAAAAGCGAAGAGGTTGAGCCACTAATGGAAAGAATTTGAAAGAGATCTTGGGAAGGCGTCGATGATGAAATTCATTCTTCGCCAAACTTCAAAAAGAACTTGAGAATAACTCCGAATAATTAGAAGAGTCGTAAGATCCTCGAAAAGACACGTGGGTTAGGGCCCATCAAGAGATAACACCGCTGGAAAGGGATGTTGAACAGATAGATGATGCACCGAACAATTAAATATTTGAATGAAGTGACAACCTCGAATTAATTCAACACGCATTTAATCTCCCGATATGTCTTCCGAACTCCGGAATGATAAATCAAGCGAGAGGCGAACGAGCAAAGAGAACACTTCAAGGAAAAGAATATGATTAACCCGAAAAACTTGAATTGAGTCCACCGGAGAAGAAAAGAGATGAAGAATGTCGTACAAAATGAGAATTCACCGGTTGAGATAATTTACGAAAGACTGAAGAGGTTCCGCACGAATGAGATAGCTGGTCGAGAGAGAGTCAGACTCCGGGAAGAAAAGGGTGGGTGGGCGGGAAAAACAAAGGCAACTCGGGAGGGGAAACGACGAATATCTTGAAGAGACAACACCGGTTGAAATCATTGAGGAAAGAAAGGCAAAGACTTCGCACGAATAGGATGGATACTCGATTACGGACTCCGGTTCCGAGAAGAAGAAGGGTGGGCGGGTGGGAAAATAAGACAACTGAGGATTGAATTTGCAAAGATGAAGGGGTTCGAGTCGACTTGACGAGAAATGCACCGGATAAAAAGAGCCGAGGAACAACTACCGGAAAACCAACTGCGTGAACTTAAAAGAAAATTTTGAAGGGGAAGAGGAGTAATTCAAAACACCTATGTCAAGATTCCTGACCAGAGCGACGAAGGGCCGAGGACTAAAAAGAATTCCTACTCTCGATATAACTAGACTCAAAACAGTTTTCTTCTAGACTCAACAACGCCAAACTACACGATCAATCAAGGGGCTCTAGGGTCGGTCGAGGCTCGATACCAACTTATCACGCCCAATATGCGACCCTATCCAAAAGGAACTCAAGGTCCCACCAAGGATAGACCCGCATATTGAAACGCTTTTGCAAGGTGGATATCATTACATCAACATTACATAATAGATGGGGATACATACATAAGGCATACAAAGCCACACGAATACAACATCATCATACAAGAGATAAACATCCGACTACGGATGAAACATAAACAGAAACTCAATCAATATCCACCACCTTTAGCCCAGTCTGCCGACCGAACCTATCCCCGATCAAGAAGAAGCGTAAGAAGAACTCCAAAACAAGTAACATCGCCCTCGCGTCAAGATCATCGCAAACCTGTACACCAGAATGTTGGTGTAGTAATCTGTGAGCCACGAGGACTCAAAGAATCCCATTACCATGGGTATCAAGACTAACAAAGCTAAATGGGAAAGGAAGGGGTAAAGTGGTGAGGTTGCAGCGGTGACTAAGCATATATGGTGGCTAACATACGCAAATGAGAGCGAGAAGAGAAACAAAGGAACGATCGTCAACTAGTAATGATCAAGAAGTGATCCGAACTCCTACTTACGCCGACATAACCCGTAAACCGTGTTCTCCTCTTGATCAACCCGAAAAGAGACACTCACGATTACGCACACGGTTGGTGTATTTTAGAAGAGTTTGCTTCAAGTTTACTACAACCGGATATTAACAAATTCCCATCGCCACATAACCGCAGCACGGCTCTCGAAAGTTTATACCTGCAGGGTGTCCCAACTTAGCCCATGATAAGCTCTCGCGATCAACGAAGGATATTCCTTCTCCCGAGAAGACCCGATCAGTCTCGGAATCCGGCTACAAGACATTTCGACAAGAATAAAACAAGACCAGAAGACCGCCTGATGCGCCGACAATCCCGATAGGAGCTGCACATATCTCGTTCTCGTGGCAACACCGGATAAGCTAAGCGTCACAGTACCGACGTAACCCAAGTTGCCAAGGGATGGTCCCATACGGTGCTCTAGTTTGGACCAACACTTAGACAAGCATTGGCCGGGAGGATATATAAAGATGACCCTCGGGGCGATTCCCAAGGGAAAAAAAAGGCTAGGTGAGGCAAATGGTAAAACCAAGGTTGGGCCTTCTTGGAGGAGTCTTATTCAAAGCGAATCGTCAAGGGGTCCCATAAATCACCCAACCGCGTTATGGACGCAAAATCCGGGAACATAATACCGATATGACGGAAACTAGGGCGGCAAGAGTGGAACAAAACACTGCATAAGGCCGAGCCTTCCACCCTTTACCAAGTATATAGATGCATTAATAATATAAGAGATATTGTGATATCCCAACATAAACATAATCCAACATGGAGCAATCTTCATCTTCACCTGCAACTAGCAACGCTATAAGAGGGGCTGAGCAAAAGCGGTAACATAGCCAAACAACGGTTTGCTAGGAAGGGTGATAAAGGTTAAAGGTTCATGGCAATTTGGGAGGCTTGAAGAGCAATTGATAGGTAACGCAGCAAAGCGATGGAACGAAGCAACTAGCATAGCAATGATAGTAGTGAGATCCAGGGTAGCGGTCATCTTGCCTGAAATCCCGCTAGGAAGAAGAACGAGTCCATGAAGAAGATGAAGCCACGAAGATGAACCAAGCGTAGATGAACGAATCCTCACGATCGCAATGAAACGGGAACTATCAAGAAGAAGCACACAACATAGTAAACACACCACACATGAACAAGGCATGATGCACAACAAGCATGATGCATGACAAGGCTACATGGAGCTACTCATGGCAAAATGAACAAGGCATGGGCACGATGTACAGGTAAAGCATTACAGAACATGAACACTGAGCTATCTCCAGAAATCTCTAGAACATGCTCAAACACACATGGCAAGATCGCAATTAATAACAGTTTCGGACTTATCTGGAAATAACATCAGGTTGCAATGTTTAGAGCTATCAAACAACATGTTACAGGAACTTAACATGGCAAACAAAGGCATGGCATGATACTACTAAATGCATAGAACAAGAGTCCCTTACTGACCATGAGCCACAAAGGATCAGAAAATATGATGGCACCCATGTAAACATGGCAAGTTATATGACAGATTCATACATGGCAGGAACAAAAATAAGTAGGCATGTTGGTGAGCTTGAACCACTCACCACAGAACAATACATGGCATGGCAAGGCAACTCACAGTAAGAAGACATGTTTATGAAGCTAAGCATGGCAAGAGCAAGTTCATAGAGTGCATGGATCACTAACAACAATCATGGCAACATTGAACTTAATGTTAACAGGCTGACAGCAACCTGATTTAGCAACTTTGGAGCAATATTACAACAAGCTACAGAACACCATAAATGCAACCAGGGGCATGGATGGATAGAGCATGACATGTATAACAAAACATCCTTCGTGAACATCTCCAGATTATGCATAGAATGACTTGTAGCAGCAGGTTTACATAGCATCATAATATAGCAGATTCAGCCTAGCAAAATAGTAACAGCAAGTACCCTACTTAACAAGCTTATGCACTCACTATAGAAATCAAAAAAATACATGGATAGCAACCCTGTAAAGATGGCATGATGTAGTTCAAAACACATGTAGAGCTCATGCTCATAGGATGCACAAATCAAACATGGCAAAAATGACAAATCATCAAGTTATAACAGTTTCAGCAGATTAACATCATATAGCACACTTGCAACAAAGATTCAGGCATCAAGATGGACACAAATGAACATGATGCAATGGAATGAAATGAAGTACGCGTCGAGTCGAACAATTTGACATATTATACGCTCGAAACGGAGCAGTATGCACAGAGTTATGATGCGATGAACGGGGCTCCAGAATGCAAATAAACTCGGGACTTGGCAGTTTTTTCGAAAAAAACAGAACATCGCCGAATAATAAAAGCGACGGGCGGGGTTTAGACGGCTGCTCACCTAGCGGCCAAGGCCTGGGGAGATGGATCGGGCAGAGGGCGGCTTTGGGCGGAAGCCGGGCTGCGTTTGGGGGCCACGTGGCCCACGCTGGCGAAGCAGCGCGCGCGGTCGTCTTCCTCCTCGAACCCGAAAGGGAACGAGGCAAGGCGGCGCCAAGGCGTGGAGAGGCGCCCGAGTAGCGCCGTCCAGATCCGGACGGACTGGAGCGGGCGGCGGATCCGGTCGACTCGGCCGGATCCGCCGGAGGAGGCACGGCGGAGCCCATGGTGGCCCTGTCCATGGCGGCAGAGGAGGTTAGGAGGGAGAGAGAGAGAGCTGGAGGGGAAAAGAGAGAGCGAGGGTCCGGCGACGCTCACTCGCGGTGAGGGGACGCTTGGGGCGCGAGGCGCTTCGGGAGACGGAGGAGCTCGCGGGGAGCCAGGGCTCTGCTGCCGCGGGCGGCGGAGCACTCATGAGACGGCGGGCTGGCGGCGGGCGGCGGCGATGGGCGGGAGGGCAGCGGTCGGCCCGGCTGACCCGCATGGAGCGGGCGGCGGGCGCGGGCGAGAGACGACGTGGCGCTTGCCGGTTGGAGGAGAGCGGCGGCGGGGTGACGTGTCGCGTGGGGATTGGTTGGGGTGAGGTAGAGGCTGGACGTGTCCGGTGGCAATGGAGACGCGTCCGGTGGCGCGGAGGAAGAGGAGGCTAGGGTTTCATCCGCAAATTTCGGGGGGGAGGACCTATTTATAGGTAGAGGGAGGTAGGAGAGTCCAAATGAGGAGCGGTTTTCGGCCACGCGATCGTGATCGAACGGCGGAGAGCGTGGAGGGGGTTAGGATGGGTTTTGGGCCACTTTGAAGGGAGTGTTGGGCTGCACACAAAAGAGGCTTTCGCGGTTACCCGGTTAACCGTTGGAGTATCAAACGGACTCCAAATGGCACGAAACTTGACAGGCGGTCTACCGGTGCTATACCAAGGCCGCTTGACAAACCTCGGTCCATTCCGAGAATGTTTAACACCCGCTCACGAAAATAGGCAAAAGGGGGCGCCGGAGGACATAGGAGTGCCGGATTGCAAAACGGACAACGGGGAAAATGCTCGGATGCATGAGATAAACACGTATGCAAAAGCGATGCACATGATGACATGATATGAAATGCAGATGATGACATGGCAAAATGCAACACGCAAGCACATGACATGGCAAGGACGGCAAATAACTGACGGACACCTGGCGCATCGAATCCGGGGCGTTACACCTCCCCACTTAGAGTTTTGCTTAACGGGTGTCGTGGGTGATTTCCAGACACCGGTAAGTTAGGCTGGTGTGTGCGGATAGGTGTGTTTTCAATCAAAAGACCGTAGACGGGATTAGTCCCGATGGACTAAAGGAATCCGTTACTCGTGGGTAAAGAGTACACCCTCTGCAGAGATTAAATCTATTCGGATAGCCGTGTCCATGGTTAAGGATTACAGTCTGGGATGGGTCAAGTGTCGGTCTTAGTGTCGGTCTCCGGAGGAGAAACCGTTAAACCAGAACTTGGAATCATGATTTGTGCTGATTATGATGATTATGATTATTATTATCATGGACTAACCCATTATATTATTGAGTATCCCTGGGACGGTTCTACCTCCTGGATAATCACGGTGATTATTTACTTTATAAGCCCTTTATGTGGTGTCGCTGAGATGCCCGACTGTGGCATGCTTGTTAATTATTTACTTTATAAGCCCTTTATGTGATGTCGCTGAGACGCCCGACTGTGGCAATGTTTGTTATTTATTTTCTTTATAAGCCATTTATGTGGTGTCGCTGAGACGCCCGACTGTGGCATGCTTGTTAATTATTTACTTCATAAGCCCTTTATGTGGTGTCGCTGAGACGCCCGACTGTGGCAATGTTTGTTATTTATTTTCTTTATAAGCCCTTTATGTTGTGTCGCTGAGACGCCCGACTGTGGCATGCTTGTTATTTATATACTTTATAAGCCCTTTAAGTGGTGTCGCACAGACGCCCGACTGTGGCATAAAATTACACTCTATTATTGCATATTCATGTTGCATATAAATAACCGGCTTGCATGCATAAGAGATTTTTATCTTATGACTGACGATGTGATTGTAAAATATTTCAGTGCTTGATTATCATTTATATCCCAGTATTCAAAATGTTTGCGAGTACATTCAAAGTACTCATTGGTTTGTCCCTGGCTATTGTCTTGGCCAGATTTTCTTGCTTGGAGAGGAGCGTTGTGACGACAGCCCCGGAAACTAAGCAACGGTGATAGCAGCCTCGTGAAGATAGGAGTTAACCTGGTCAGTTGTTCCTGTGGGAAATGGAGTCCCATAGACACTGATGATTCACATACCGCTTCGCCATCAACCACTAGAAACCATTTGTTGTACTCACAGCCGAATGGTCTTGTACTACATATTTTGTATTTTGCTTGAAATTTCGGTATCAAGTTGGTGCCTCATCATTAACAAGAATCACAGGGCTGGTGAGCACAACGCCATTTTCTCAAAATTAATACCCGTAAAACCGGTCGTGACACGGCGCCCCACCCGTGGCGCCGCAGAAGGTGGCGGGCGTCGCAGTACCCGTGGAGCGTAGGCGCAGGACGGTAGCGGCGAGCAGCCGTAGTCGGTGGCGGCGAAGCCGTCTTGGCATGGCAGCGGCGGCGGCGGCGGCGGCGGCGGCACATGACAGCCGGCCGGTGGATGAACAGAGTGAGCTAGAATCCTACGAATGATTTGGGGATTTAGTTGCACGGGCCTACATGTCAGCTCCGGACCCACGTCCACGCGGTCCCACGTGTAAGCTCCGGACCCATAACCACTAACGCCAGCGGCCGGAATGGACTCAAATATGGCCGTTTGGCCTCGTCATAGTAGCTGTCCATGGACTAGGGGCAAAACTGAGCACAATTCACATCTGAGGGCAAAACTGAGCACACGGACACCAGGCAAAAGGATAATTAACCCTTCTTTGTAAGGTTTTTTGTGAATAATTAATAAAATAGCTGCATGCATTGCCCAGATGCAGAGCCCAGGGGTCTTTCTCCTTTTCTAAAAAAACACGCACACACGAAAAGAAGAAAAACTATGCGTTGGCCTTTTGCTACCAATCTGTCTTTGACGGTTCACACGCTCCGTTTCCTCCCGTTCCACCCCAATTAAAACATCCGCTAACCAACACGGCAACTGCACCCAACAACCACGCTACGCTACCCACCAGCAGCAGCAGCAGGCCACAAGAAGCACAGCCAAACAATGTGTTTCCCGCACCCAACAACTTGACCCTCTCTTCCTCCCTCTCCCTCTCCCCTCTCCCTCTCTGTGCGTGTTGACAAGTTGTCCGCAGCGAGCAGGCTGGATAGTCCGGTCGCTCCTCTCTTCTTCTTCGAATCAAGGTCGAGCTGCATGCTGCCTGCCTGAGCAACATCAAAGGTCACTACTTGCTCCGTCTCTATATAATTTGCAAAGCTTTTGTCTCTCTCAGTTTCCTGTGGTGTCTTTGGCCATGATGGATGGATGATAGATAGTTCAAGCTTAGTCTGCTCCCTTCCCTTCTTCGCTAATTCTTTATTGGACTTGCTCAAGTTTGACTGCTCATGAGTTTTGGTCGCCATGTCTGTATCCAAAACTTGAGAGTCCCATTTCTACTGTTATTATTGTGTGAGGCATGGTTGTTTAGGGATGAGAAACCATCTGGGTTGCGGATTCACCATCACAACTGGTTTGCCCCCTATTTGTTACTAGTATAGTCCTATAGATAGATAGAAGCTTGTCCCTAATGTTCTTGTGAAAATCACGCACTATCAACAGGCTATCGTGGGGAAACTAAAAAATTCTACGTAAGTGCAAAAGGAGTCCAAGTTCTTCTTGTTCCAATTTGCGGCCCTTGAAAAAGCTACATATGATTTTTGGTCTTCTCAATCTAGATCTACTCCCTCGTCTGGCATGCTGCTAGTAGTAGTAGTAGCAATTAATGATCTGTTTAATGAAGTTGCCGAATTCTCCGGTGATACCAATGGATTTGGTGGTACTTATTGCCTGATTCTGATATCCGTTGGACTCAACATCATGGACAACTTCCCCAAGCTCTCAATGGCCATATCTCATAGCCAAGCAACATCACCTGCCTACCTTTTGGTCCATGATGTACCCACATCCCATAAGTGTTCAATTGAATAATTCAGATGCTACTTTTCTGACGTGTGACTTGTGCTGCTTCATTTTTGCCTTGGTGCCATCACCTATTCTTGCTGAGTTTGCGTCTTCCAAGCAAACAAACCTTGTGCCTTTTATATATAAAAAAAATATTGCATCTGTTAGGTTCTAAAACTCGATAACCCTCATAGGCATAGTAGTCACTTTTTTTTCTCGAAACAAGTGGAACACCCTCGGCCTCTGCATCGAGTGATGCACAGAGTCATAGGCATAGTAGTCACTATAGGACCTAACCCGTTCCATGTCTGCATACCCCTTTTCTTTTGGTGCTGTTGATTTGCAATCCTGTGTGATTGCAGTGGACGTCTCAATCAGAAAGGAAGCGGCCGGTGGCCTCTCGCTATCCCCGCACACATGTCTGGTCTACCACTAATTGCTGCTCATGGCCACACCTTGCTTGTATCACCACATTATTCTTATCCATGCAATTGTCTGGATTTTTTGAATTTAAAAATCTGTGATTAGGTCTACCTCCTCACTTGTCATCACCATTTTGCATTGCCTGGGAAAGGAACACTTGATGGGTAAATGATTGCCCCAGTTACAAGCTCCAAAGACTTGAAGCACAATACAATACACCAATCACACACAATAGAGGCAGGAATCGGAAGCTATGTACCAAATGGGATCTGCAGAAATCAAAAACACTTTCCTTGTTTATACTGTGTTGTTGTCAACACTTTCTAGTAAACTTTTAGTGCCGATATGCTTGTCACGTCCAGCATACTCATGATACCAATCTTTGGTTCCTTGGGACAAAGTATCCATGGGCATCACCACGAATATTTCCTCTTCAACTTTCAGTGTCTGATATCTTCAAACAGACCACGGATTCCTGCTAGTACCAATATTTGATTTGATTCGATTCGATTCCTCAGGGCCAAGTATTTTTGGCGAGACCAGTTATGGCAACTTTTAGTACTAAATAAATACTCTACCTGATACTCCTATATGATTCCGTGGATTCCTATACTACTAATAGTAGCAAAGTTTTCCTCAAAAAAAAAAGTAGCAAAGTTGATTCCTTGGTAGATGGGCCAAAGTAAAAAAACTTGTCGGCATAGACAATAAAGAATATTTCTCCAACCAACTACTTCCAGCTTGCACAACTTTCTTCCTTAATGCCATGTGCATTTTCTCCCTTGCTGCAACCTACAACAGTGGTCCAACTGGCAGTTACAATCTGCTCAAGTTTTGCACTGACATATTTCTAAATACATATGCCGCTTCTTGTTTCAGAATATCAGTGGTGGCGCGCCATCATGATGAACAATCTAAAGCTTGGCGTTGAGGTTGTCAGTGCTCATGACCTCCTCCCTAAGGAGCAGGGCACAGCCAATGCCTTTGTAGAGGTTGAATTTGATGGCCAGAAGTTTCGCACGGCCATCAAAGACAGCGACATCAACCCTGTCTGGAACGAGCAGTTCTTCTTCAACATATCAGATCCATCTCGCCTCCAAGAGAAAGAGCTCGAGGCGTATGTGTACCATGCAAACCGCGTCAGCAACAACAAGACTTGCCTCGGCAAGGTTCGCATCTCCGGCACATCCTTTGTCAGCCAAGCTGATGCTGCGCCCCTGCATTATCCCCTGGAGAAGCGCACCATCTTATCACGTGCACGTGGTGAGCTTGGCCTCAGAGTTTTCCTTACAGATGATCCGTCTGTGAGGGTGTCTGCTCCAGGTCAGGATTTTGATTTCGCAAGCACGCCCACCACTGCCCAAGAGCAGGCTGTCGCCAATGCTATCCCAAATCCTTTCCAAGACACCAGGATAAATCAAGTCAGACAATTCCAACACTTGCCACGGGAACAGCAGCAGCGTCCACCACCCATGGCCGGACAGCAATACTACGCACAAGGTCAGGGTTCATATGGAGAGCAGCAACAGAGAAGCTACTCTGCTGCAGGGATGAAAACTGAAGCCCCTCAGGTAGCAAGGATGTATTCCGCAGGTCCACAGCAGCCTGTAGACTTTCAGCTCAAGGAGACAAGCCCAACGCTTGGTGGTGGGCGTATTATTCACGGCCGGGTGATGCCTGGTGAGAAGGCTGGGGCATATGACCTTGTCGAGAAGATGCAAATCCTCTTTGTGCGTGTCGTCAAGGCCCGTGAACTGCCCCACATGGACCTCACTGGGAGTCTTGACCCTTATGTTGAGGTGCACCTTGGCAACTACAAAATGAAAACAAAGTTCTTTGAGAAGAACCAGAGGCCTGAGTGGGATGAGGTGTTTGCCTTCCCTAAAGAAGTAGTGCAGTCATCGACACTTGAAGTTGTTGTCAAGGACAAGGACATCCTTCGGGATGACTATGTCGGTCGGGTGATGCTTGACCTGAATGAGGTACCTGTAAGGGTCCCTCCTGACAGCCCATTGGCGCCAGAGTGGTATCGCCTTATGGGCAAGGATGGGATGAGGGACAGAGGGGAGTTGATGCTTGCAGTCTGGTACGGAACCCAAGCAGATGAATGCTTCCCAAGTGCCATTCATGCAGGAACAACACCAATAGATTCCCATCTTCACAACTATATCCGTGGAAAGGTCTACCCTACACCGAGAATGTGGTACATCAGGGTCAATGTAATTGAGGCACAGGATATATTCACAATGGAACACCACCACGTACCTGATGTGTTTGTAAAGGTGAGGCTGGGTCACCAACTACTGAAGACAAGGCAAGTTCGCTCACCAACCAAGAACTTCATGTGGAATGAAGAAATGATGTTTGTCGCAGCAGAGCCTTTTGAGGATGACTTGATCATACAAATAGAAAATCGTGTTGCACAGAACAAAGATGAGGTGATTGGTGAAACTATGATACCTCTCGCAAGGATTCAAAAGAGGGCTGACCACAAGGCAGTAGTACGTCCATTGTGGTTCGATCTCAGAAGGCCAGGACTGATTGATGTGAACCAGCTAAAGGAAGACAAATTCTACGCAAAGGTGAACCTTCGTATTTGCCTTGAAGGTGGTTATCATGTGCTTGATGAGTCAACACAGTATTGTAGCGATCTCCGGCCAACAATGAAGCAGTTGTGGAAGCCACCAATTGGGTTGCTTGAAGTTGGGATTCTAAGTGCAAACGGCCTCAACCCAACAAAGACCAGGCAAGAAAGGGGGTCATGTGATCCATATTGTGTTGCCAAGTATGGTCATAAATGGGTGCGGACACGCACAATTGTTGACAACTTGAACCCTCGGTTCAATGAGCAGTATACATGGGATGTCTTTGACCATGGAACAGTACTCACCATTGGTCTATTTGACAACTGCCACATAGGGGGAGACAACAACAACAATCACAGCCACAGCCACAACCAGAGTCATAGCCACAGCAGCAGTTCCCCCAGTCATATGGATAAACCCATTGGGAAAGTCCGAATCAGGATCTCAACCCTTGAGACTAGGCGGGTGTACACGCACACATATCCACTGCTTGTCCTCCACCCATCAGGTGTTAAAAAGATGGGTGAAATCCACCTTGCTATCAGGTTCTCAGTCACATCCCTGCTCAATGTGTTCCTTACATACTCACGTCCTCTCTTGCCCAAGATGCACTACGCCCAGCCACTGTCAATAGTCCAGCAGGAAATGCTACGCCACCAGGCTGTGCAGCTTGTTGCACAGCGCCTGGGGCGCATGGAACCACCAGTTCGCAGGGAAGTTGTTGAGTTCATGTCAGACGCACGCTCTCACCTGTGGAGCATGCGACGAAGCAAAGCAAACTTCTTCCGTCTGATGCAAGTCTTCTCTGGATTCATTGCTGCAGGGAAGTGGTTTGGTGACGTTTGCCAGTGGAAAAACCCAGTCACCACAGTCTTGGTCCATGTACTCTTCATCATGCTCGTCTTCTATCCAGACCTTATCCTTCCGACGATCTTCCTCTACATGTTCTTGATTGGGTTGTGGAATTATCGGTTCCGGCCACGTGTCCCACCACATATGAACACAAGGATATCTTATGCGGATGTTGCTCATCCAGACGAGCTTGATGAGGAATTTGACACGTTCCCAACCTCGAAGAGCGCTGACCTGATTAGGATGAGGTATGACAGGCTACGACACGTTGCAGGCAGGATACAGACAGTTGTTGGCGACATCGCAACTCAGGGTGAGAGATTGCAGTCACTGCTGAGCTGGAGGGACCCAAGAGCAACAGCTATGTTCTTATTATTTTGCCTGTTCACTGCAATTATACTGTATATTACACCTTTTCAAGTGATTGCGCTCTGCCTTGGGTTCTTCTGGATGAGGCACCCACGGTTTCGCCACAAGGTGCCCGCAGCGCCAGTAAACTTCTTCAGGAGGCTACCTGCAAAGACAGACTCATTGCTGTAAAGGTCCTTGGACATGAGCTACCAATGTTATGTCACAGTTCTTTGTGTCTATTTACTATGTAATACTGTTGTACAATGGCATTGGGTAATAATATCTATTGTTCTACCATGTGAGAGAGCAAAATAAGTTGAGTTGATAATTTTGTGGTTAAAAGTTAGGAGATTAAGACTTTAAAGTTATACCGTACAAATTGTTTATAATATGTTTGTAACTTTGGATCCATAAGAGTTTGTACAACCAAGTCAAGCTTGTTGCCCTCAAGCCAGTTCACTGTGATAGTTATAAGAGCATTACACGGCAATCATGAAACTGAAGCTTTTGAGATTCTCTGCATGTGAACATTCTTCTATGTTAAGTTCAACTAATTTTCCCTCCAAAAAAGAAAGTTAAATGAATTTACCACATCTGCTCACATACAATGTTTTATTGTGAACATGAGCATCAGAACTTTACCGTGTCTGAAAAATGTAACTCGTCTTGCATGTTGCAGCACAACTAGAGGCAGTTAACTGATAATTAATTCTTTGCGCTCATTTTGGATAAGCAGCTTCACTCTCCTGGGATCTGAACAACACAGCGGACACTGACATCAACCATTAATTGTGAAGAAATGGAAACTCGTTCTCATTATTAACATTTATGAACACTTCAAGATTTATTCTGTGGAAAAACAAGGACAGATTAAAAATAGTGTGTCAATCCTTTAAAATAGTTTGGAACAAACAGCAAATCGACAACCATCTGGGCCAATGGGGGCCCTATGCCCTTATACCATAAAGGACAACTGTACGTCCAGCGTACCCTTTCAAGTAAGGACATTAAAACTTTGAACATAGCAGTACAAAGATAAGCATAAAGCGGCATAGGTAATGGAAACATCTGAAAACAATAAGTTTATCTTCAACACAAGTTGCATAGATCCACTGTGCAGGTGTGAAAAAAGTCATGAACTATCTCCAGCTTCACTTCATAACACACCTAGGCCTTCAATTATTGATATCATTCACTTAAATATGAGAATGGTTAAAATTGTTGGCAAAAATAAACGTTCAGAACTGATTATCATAGATAAGTTTATACAATCACAAGTGAGCACACTGAAATAAATCCACGAGTAAGCAACATAAGTAAGATAAGCTAATGTTATAAAAATAAAGTATATTTATTGATCTTTCTTCCTCTGACAGAGAAAAACAACATTTGTGCCCATAGGTTGAATGACCCACTCTACAAACACAACCCGAGACACAGATATGCAAGCAGATAAAGGATGGAAGAGTTGCAAATAGTTATTTCTCAACAAATACAAATACACATAAGGAAGAACAATAAAGTCAAAGAGTTGGGAGAATTTTGTCATGTCGTGGAAGAGGAAAACTTCTCCGTTGCTTGTACACGCCACTTCAGATTTACAGTAGTTGGTTGCCTCTTCAAATGTGACAGCTAATTGGTGAATATAAATTTCATCAGAAGTTCCTGCAGCACTTAATTTGCAACCATAAGTACTGCACGCCATAGAGACGTTTCTTAATGATGTGAAAAGTAAATATTCAAGGCATCCTAAATAAAGGCATTAGGCATATGCCGAGTCAAACTCATGAGGTCATATAAGAACCATCTGTTAACTACATTAAATGTTTGTTATGACCGGGGTAACTTATACCCGGAGGAGGCCCACTGGGCGCGTTTAGTTAGGGGCTTAGCCCAAAACTTATCTTATTTTTATTAGCATCGTGATTATATAAACAGTTGTAAAGACTCTTTTGAAATCAAGCAATAAGACAATTATATTGCCCGGCTCCCTGAGGAGCCGGAACCCTAAACCCTAGCCGCCTCCTGCCAACGCCGCCGCCTCCTCCCTCGCGCACGACGGCGCCCAGCCGCCAGCGGCCGCGTGTTCGACCACGTCCAGCTCCCTCCTTCCACTACAACCTCCGGCCTAGACCCGGTTGCGATCATGTCTTCGCCGCCGCCCACCCCATCCCTCCCGCTGCTCACCGCCACCACCGCCCCGCTGTCCATAACGGCCAGCGCGCCTCAGGCGCCAGTGCCCGTCACCACCGCCGCACCGATCGCCGCCGTTTTCTCTCCGGAGGAGGTCATCGGCGCAATCCGCGATCTTGCCACCGCGGTTCAGGGCATCCGCCTATACCTGGCGGGCCCCTACGGGCCACCACCGGCTGCGCCAACCGCCGCCGCCACCGGGCCCCTTCTCCTACCCTGGCAGCCGCCGCTCCCGGGGGCCTCCGCAGTGCTGGTCGGGCCGCTGCAGCCCCAGCTGCAGCTGCAGCCACCCCGCCACCACCCCACTATGGCGGCGGCCGCCCCCGCCACCGCGGTTTCCGCCGCGTCCGGCGCCCCACGCAGCCGCAGCTGCAGGCACCACCGCCACCCACCGGGTCGGCTATGACCGTGCCGGCGGGCGTTCCGATCCAGCAGGTTCAGTTCCCGCCCTCGCCGTCCCAGCTTCCGGCCTGGTTGGCCGGGTCGTCACCGCCGCCTGTCTATACTATGGCCGGGGAACAGCCGGCGCCTACCCTGCCGTACGGCGGGCCACCATTTCACGGGGGACCCCCTGTGCACACCGGGCCGGCGCCATCTTCTTCGTTGCTTCGTACCGTCGAGCCGTACGCTCACGGCGGTCATGCTCAGACACCGCCGCGCTTCGCCAAGCTTGACTTCGCCACCTATGACGGCACCGAGGACCCCCTCAACTGGCTCAACCAGTGTGAGCAATTCTCCCGGGGGCAACGCACGCTCGCGTCGGACCGCACCTGGCTCGCCTCTTATCACCTCCGGGGCGCCGCACAGACGTGGTACTACGCCCTCGAGCAGGATGAGGGCGGCATGCCCCCATGGGAGCGCTTTCGCGAGCTATGCCTCATTCGCTTCGGGCCGCCGATACGCGGGAGCCGGCTGGCGGAACTCGGCCGCCTCCCCTTCACCTCCACGGTGCAAGACTTCGCCGACCGTTTCCAGGATCTGGCGTGCCACACGCCGGGCATGACGGCTCAGCAGCGCGCCGAGCTCTTCGTCGGCGGTCTGCCGGATCACATCCGTGTGGACATGGAGCTTCGGGGACCCCAGGACCTCCAGACGGCCATGTACTACGCCCGCGCCTTCGAGCGTCGCGCGCAGGCCTTGCAGCAGGCGGCACCGACCCGGGGTGCCCGACAGCCCGCCAGGCCACCCCCCACACCACCTGTCCCGGGCCGGCTGCCCCCGACACCACCTGTCCCGAGGCGGCCGCCCCCGGCCGCTCCAGCGACTACCACTCCGGCCACGACGCGGCCCTTCCGCCGGCTCTCTCCGGCCGAGCAGCTCGAGCGACGTCGCCAGGGGCTTTGCTATAACTGCGATGAGCCCTACGTGTCGGGCCACGTCTGCCCGCGCATCTTCTACTTGGAGGCGGCCGACTACGTCGAGGAGGACACACCCGCCGACGCGCTCGGCGAGTTGCCGCCACCAGCTACTGCGGAGGCCGTCCCCGCGCCCGCTCTGGCGACGGCGCTCATGTTCTCGCTCCATGCGCTTGCCGGCATCCACGACGAGCGGGCTATGCTCTTGCCGGTGATGATTCACGGCGAGCGCCTGGTGGCCCTCCTGGATACAGGCTCCACGCATAACTTCCTGCCCAAGGCTACCATGCGGCACTTAGCGCTCGGGCGGGGAGCAACTTCGGGTCATGGTGGCTAACGGCGACCGCCTCCGGTGCCATGGGCTAGCACGGAACGTGCCCATCACCATCGGCGACGAGCACTTCACTATCACGTGCGCCGGCATCGACTTGGGCTGCTTCGACTTCATCCTCGGTGTCGACTTCTTGCGGACCCTCGGTCCCATCCTCTGGGACTTCGACACCCTGACGATGACCTTCTGGCGCCTGGGTCGCCGCGCCCGGTGGGAAGGCGTGGGTGGCGCCTCACCAGCGACGCCGCAGCTGCAGCTAGCCGCGACCGCCGCCGAGCCCGAGCACCCACAATTGGATCACCTCCTGCAGCAGCACAGCGACCTCTTCGACGAGCCTCAGACCTTCCGCCAACCGGGTGTATGATCACCGCATTCATCTCCTACCGGGCACGGCGCCGGTTGCAGTGCGCCCCTATCGCTATCCCCAGCTGCAAAAGGACGAGCTGGAGCGGCAATGCGCGCTCATGCTCGCCTTGGGCATCATCCGGATCTCCACATCGCCGTTTTCGGTGCCGGTCCTCCTCGTCCGCAAGTCGGACGACACGTGGCGCTTCTGCATCGACTACCGCGCCCTTAATGCCCTGACACTCAAGGCCAAGTTTCCTATCCCGGTGGTCGACGAGCTCCTGGACGAGCTACATGGGGCGCGCTTCTTCACCAAGCTCGACCTCCAATCGGGCACCACCAGGTGCGGATGCACCCGGAGGATGTCGCCAAGACAGCATTTCGGACTCATCATGGCCACTTCAAGTTCTTGGTGATGCCTTTTGGCCTCTCCAACGCCCCGGCGACCTTCCAGGCTTTGATGAACGACGTCCTCCGCCCCTACTTGCGTCGGTTTGTGCTCGTTTTCTTTGATGACATTCTTATCTACAGCGCCTCGTGGGCAGATCACCTTCAACACGTCGCCATCGTCTTCAACGAGCTTCGAGCGCACCATCTTCATCTTAAGCGCTCGAAGTGCTCGTTCGGGACGCCTTCAGTCGCCTACCTCGGCCACGTCATCTCGGCCGAGGGGGTTGCTATGGACGCCGACAAGGTGGAGGCCGTCACGGCCTGGCCGACACCGCACTCACCACGAGCTCATCGCGGCTTCCTGGGCCTCGCGGGGTACTATCGGAAATTTATCCGGGAGTTCGGCCTCATCGCGTCCCCGCTCACGCGCCTGCTGCGTCGCGACGCCTTTGACTGGGATGCGGATGCGACAGCGGCGTTCGAGGCTCTCAAGGAGGCCCTCATGACGGGTCCCGTTCTCCAGATGCCTGACTTCGACCGCCCGTTCGTCGTGGACTGCAACGTCTCCGGTGTGGGGTTCGGCGCTGTCCTTCATCAGAGCGATGGACCGCTCGCGTTCTTCGGCAGGCCCTTCGTCGCGCACCATCTTAAGCTCGCGGCCTATGAGAGGAAGCTCATTGGCTTGGTGCAAGCCGTGCGCCATTGGTGGCCCTATCTTTGGGGCCGGTCGTTCCAGATTCGCACGGATCACTACAGTCTCAAGTTCTTATTGGACCGAGGTCGCTCTACCGTGCCGCAAAGACCAGTGGATCGACAAGCTTTTGGCTTCGACTTCACCGCCGAGTATCGCTCGGGCCGCCTTAACACCGTGGCCGACGCCCTGTCCCGCCGCGACGCCGACCACGACGCAGCCGTCGGCGACTCAGAGGGGGCGACGCTATGCATCCGCTCGGGGCCCTCCTTTGCCCTCTGCCAACATCCGCAGGGCCACAGCGGACGCGCCGGACGCCCAGCTCCTTCGGCAGCGCCTGGATGCCGGCGACCTAGAGGAGCCGTGGCGCCTCGCGGATGGCTTGCTCCTGCATGGGCGCCGTCTCTTTGTGCCGGACCACGGCGACCTCCGTCACCAGGTTCTGCTGCTAGCACACTCGGCCGGCCACGAGGGTGTGCAGAAGACCCTCCACCGTCTCCGCGCCAACTTCTACATCCCCGGTGATCGGGCCCTGGTCCGAGACCGGGTGCGATCTTGTGTGACGTGCCAGCGCAACAAGACGGAGACACTGCGACCGGCTTGGTGCAGGCCGTGCGCCATTGGAGCCCTCTCAGGTCTAGGCTGATATCTCCATGGACTTCATCAAGGGCCTCTCCAAGGTGGGCGGCAAGTCCGTCATCCTCACGGTGGTCGACCGCTTCTCCAAGTCTGCCAGACTTCATCGCGCCGGCCATCCCTTTACATCGCCGCATCCGTGGCCCGTGCCTTCTTCGACGGCATCGTTCGCCTCCACGGGTTTCCCTCTTCGATCGTCAGCGACCGGGACCCGGTGTTCACGGGGCATGTCTGGCGCGATCTCTTCCGGATGGCGGGCATGAAGCTTCGCCTGAGCATGGCCTTCCATCCTCAGACGGACGGCCAATCCGAGGTGGTCAATAAGGTGATTGCCATGTATTTGCGTTGTGTCACAGGTGATCGTCCTCGCGCTTGGGTGGACTGGCTCGCATGGGCGGAGTACTGCTACAACACCTCTTATCACTCCGCCCCGCGCGCCACGCCGTTCGAGGTGGTCTACAGCCGACCGCCCCCGCCCATCCTGCCGGTTGACCCCGAGACGGCTCGGACGGAGGCGGCGGGCGATCTTCTTCGCAGCCACGACGAGATGCTTGCGGAGGTGCGGCAACGCCTCATTCAGGCCCAGCAGCTGGCCAAGCACTACTACGACGGCCACCACAGCGAGGCGGAGTTCGCGGTGGGCGACTGGGTATGGCTGCGCCTTCTTCACCGCTCTACACAGTCCCTTGACCTGCAAGGCTGGCGCAGTCGGGCCCTGCTACGCCGGCCATTTTCCGTCTTTGAGCGCGATCAGAAGGTGGCCTACCGCCTTGACTTACGGCGGTGCTCGCATCCACGACGTCTTCCATGTGGGGCTGCTACCGTGGGGAGCCACCGGCGGCCACGCCCGCGCTTCCTCCGGCCTCCGACGGGCGCCTCCATCCAGGACCAATGAAGGTGTTGCAGGCCCAGCTACGTCGCGGGGTGTGGTACTTGTTGATCCAGTGGGACGGCCTTCCAGAGGAGGAGGCCACTTGGGAGCAGCGCGACGAGTTCCGCCAACACTACCCAGACTTCCAGCTCGAGGACGAGCTGTTTGCGCAGGCGGGGAGAGATGTTATGACCGGGGTAACTTATACCCGGAGGAGGCCCACTAGGCGCGTTTAGTTAGGGGCTTAGCCCAAAAGTTATCTTATTTTTATTAGCATCGTGATTATATAAACAGTTGTAAAGACTCTTTTAGAAATCAAGCAATAAGACAATTCTATTGCCCGGCTCCCTGAGGAGCCGGAACCCTAAACCCTAGCTGCCTCCTGCCAACGCCGCCGCCTCCTCCCTCGCGCACGACGGCGCCCAGCCGCCGCCGGCCGCGTGTTCGACCACGTCCAGCTCCCTCCTTCCCCTACAACCTCTGGCCTAGACCCGGCAGAACCCTAGTTTCTACCAATGTTCATATATTTTCTATAAACTTGGTTAAAGTTCATAAGGGTATGACTTCAAAAAAATTCTTATATGCAGTATAATTTGGTAAGGAGGCCGTTCTAGAGTATTAAGAACGTTCAATATTTTCCAAATAAGTTAATGGTGGCAAGAAGGTATCATCATGCATATGTGCAGTGACTCCATGCGCTCTACTCCCTCCGTTCCAAAATAGATGACTCAACTTTGTATTAACTTTGTACTAAAGTTAGTACAAAGTTGAGTCATATATTTTGAAACGGAGGGAGTAGATACTAAATCACACAAAATCTTGGAAAAATAATAATCAGAAATAGAATAATGAGAGGTTATCATTTTGCTCAAAAATATTGTTGTTTCTTTTTGGAAATATGCACTGAAGCACTTCCTCTTGCATATCTGTACATGTTAGACAAAAGACTAAAAGCAAGTGAGCCAAAAACGTATGTAAGTGGTAGCTACCTTGTAGAAGCTACTGATAGATGCATGAACTACGGGAGGTGGAGCAGCCGATCAACAGCCAAATCTAGTGAATCAACGATCTTCCGCATAATCTTTCTTCCAGGAATTAAGATACAACATAGTTCCAAGAGGAGCAATGCAAAGATGTCATGAAACTAAATAATTTAATCATATTAAAATGACCTTTCACCAGTTGTACAACACGGAGGCAGAACTATATATTATCAACAACTAACAAAAGGATACAGCTGCATACTTAGGCTCTCCAAGCCTCGCATTTCCTCATTTAACCTGCAACATACATCATATTATGCTCCAGAAAGCAGTTGCAAGAGACACAAAATGAACTGAAACAATACAAATGCATAGAAACAGCACACGATTTTGGAAAGAACAAAATACATCCGTTGTCTAAGAAGCTTTTACTGCTCTATGGAACTGCAACATTTTGATGTGATGAAAGGAATTCCTGAAAGCAAACTTGATTTTGAGCCAATATCAGTAGTATAAGTACATGATTTATCCGAATTTGTAATTCAGGAGGGAAATATCTCTCTCAAATTTAGTTATGAAACACATAGCTACAAGTAGCACGGCGGAGTGGAAGACAAAGAAACTAGTTCAAAGTAATCACCTCAGGCATGAATGGATGTACTTATTGCTTCTGGAAGACGCTTCAAGTGCTGCAAGTACACAGTAATAATATAAAACTCGCAATATGGTTGACTAATCTGTGTGTGGTGTTTGTGCTCTACTATTACAACAGACTAACAATTGTCAATTAACAAAAAAAATATGCAAATGCTATAGTCCCAGTTACATAATAAGTATACAAAAAGGGTGCGACCCTTGAACGCACAATTTCAGATATTCAGATGCAGAGGAGGACACATACTCCAGGAGCTTAGTAGATGTGGAAACGTCCTCACCTGACTCCTGGAGGCGGCCTACAACTTCGCCCAAGCACTCCATGTTATCGGCTGACGTCGAGGTAACCTTGTCGTGTGTCAAAGCAGCCGAATTAGGCGCTCGGCGAACTGTAATAATTACTGTAATAGAAGAAACTTGGAAATTTCGCGGCTGTGGTTAGTACGAGTACGTTGGAAAGTGTGATGCGGAGGGAGGCGAATAGGGAGGCGTAGCTCTCGACGATGGCGGCGGCGTCTCGCTCCACTGCCTCCATCGCCGCCGCCACCTCCCTTGCCCCGGGAGACGTCACCGTGGTCGCGGGGGCAGCCGCGCCGGTGGAGGAGAAGCGCGCTGGCGAGGGATCCTCTTGTGAGGCTTCCTCTGGCGCCGGGGGCTTGAGCGAGGAGGCTGCGTCGGCTTCCATCTGGTTGCCCGATCGGGAATTTTCTATCGAGTGGAACAGGAACGACGTAACAGGGACGAGAAGGTAAGACGGCAGGTGAGGCCGGGCGTGTTTTATTTTTTTTTTTCTTTTATAGTTCTTTCACGAAAGTCTCGACTAGGTTCGAATTCTTTCTTTTTTTAGCATCAGTACAGACATAAGCGCTCATATACACGCGCATACACTCATCCCTATGAACGCACACACGCACATCCTACCCCTATGAGCACCTCCGAGAGACTGAGCCGGCATATCATCTTGAGATTTACGAAGTCACCGTAGGCGCCTCGTCGTCGAGGGGAACGTCTCCTCCCAATCGAAAGCGATCGTCGGAAATCTCAAATAAATCCAGGAATAATGCGAGCACCAGGATTTGAACCCTGGTGGGTTTGGGATACCACTGTCCACCTAACCAACTCAACCACAGGTTGATTCGCAGGTTCGAATTCTTTCAAAGTGCATATCTGAGTCCCAAAAAAATTTTAATTGTTCGTATGAGGTCCTAATCTTGTCTCATCCTCGCTGACTACTTTGCGTGGCACTTTGACTAGGGCCACGTCGACATCAGGGCCCAGGCGGGAGTTTTCTCGAGGCTGGCAGTTGGAGATTTATGCAATCTGGCCCCTGAAATATCTCTTCTTCGCATTCCTCCGTCCCTAGGTCTTCTCCCTTTCACTCTTTTCATTCCGCAGCCACTTCGGCGCCATGTCCGCCGCCACTAGCTCCTCTGCGGTCAAGCGCCACGCGAGAAAGTTGTTTGCTCCATCCATGGCCTTGGCCGCGCAATCGCCGTCGGGATGCTGTCGTTGGTATTGTGCCCTTGCTGCAGATTCCAGTCAACCATCTGCCTAGTTTCTAAATACGATGCAAATATTGAAGGGTTTTATACAAATACCCTAATCATCGTGTAAGATTCATGTTTGTCCTTTATTTATTTATTTGCATATGGAATGCATTCCTCTGTTTCTCATCTAATTGATTTTGGGCGATAAGTTGAACCAAATCCTTGCCAACACTACTACTAGGAAGATGGGTCAGATAACTACATGGATTTCTTGGTCAGGAATGGGCACATTACTCCTGCAATTGGCCGTGCTTATTCAATGCTGTTAATGGTAACGAAGAAACAAATGGGAAAGAAGAGTGTGCAGCAATGAAGTAGAACAGTACTGGTTGTGTGGTGATGGCACGTGTACTGAAGAAGATGGATGGGCTGATATTTCTTTGTAGGAATATTTTCAATGCACAAGTGTTCATGATTGCTATCATGGTGTTCGTAGTTCTTAAGAAATGAGAATGCAGTTATGTAGTTGGTTGAGAAATCAATGTTGGTTTGATATATGCCATGGATGTATGACAAGTACTTTAGTAATGGAAATCAATGAAATGTCAGCAGTGCGCTAATTGGCAGAGATTTGTTTGTTTTCCAAAAAATTGACAGCATTTTGTTGGTTTTTCAGAAAAATGGCAGCATTTTGTTTGTTTTCATACATTTGGCAGCATTTTGCTTGTTTACCAGAACTTTGGCAGCATGTTGTTCATAAATGTGCAAGCATCACTGACCAACAATGCAATGAGAAATTGCACCAATTGGGGAACTTAAAAGAAGTCTTGAACTTAGCCACATCAGTCCTAAGGTCTTAAGGTGCAAATCTTACATAGTTCATGATTTGCGACATCATAAGGTAACTACATAATTAGCATAACCCTTTCATGGTTTGTGTGAGACCTATAGCAACAATACAGCATTAGGTTTCAGTACAAACCATGTACTATCCTAATAAGAGAAGAGCAACATGCTTATGCCAAAATATGTTCACCGTTTGCTTCTGTCCAAAATATATCCAGAAAGAAACACTTCACTTCACTGGATTGTGTCAACTTCACTTCTTAGCCTTTGTTGGGCTTGTTTTCCTTGGCTTTTGTCACTTTCTTCCTTTTCTTCAAGCCAAGTGTTGTTGTAGTTTGCACTCTTCGAGGGGGCAGGGTATCTCTATAGGTTGCAATGAACTGGCTATCTGGCAGAGGAGCCGGCAATGTAGTCTGTGATTGATGTGTAGCTATAGCCTACAAATAAAGCATGTCCAACACTTAGTAATTACCAAGAAATTCATAACAGGAAAGCACATAGTGCAAGAAAGTAATCAACACTACAACACTCACCTGGTCTTGTAGAATTTGGGTGACAGTAGAGGAAGCAAGATCATAAGCAATTGAAGACAAAACCAAACTGGATGCACTTTTTCCAAGTTGTGGACATGACTTTTTCTGCACAATATGCATTACAATGTAAAAATGCATAAGTTTTGATAGAATGTAAAAATACAGAAATGTAAATATGCATTACAAAACACCATGCAACTAGGCCTTTTTATTGGCAGTTTCTTTCTCCAGCTAGGTTCAGTTGCACTTTCAAGAAGAACAATCTGAATAGGTTCCAGTTCATCTCCATTATTTTGCTTCAGTGCAATCCTTCTTGCTTTTGCTAGCTTGCTTCTAGAAGCATATTGTAGTCGAACTAAACAAACTTGGCAAAGTTCTTTAAAGACATCTTTTCATCTACTCTGAATGTCTCCAAATACCTTTCAGCCAGATATCTTGCTGTGAATTGCTTCAGTTCCCACTATCTTTCACATGTATGTTGTCCCACATACTTCTTCACAACCCAAGTGACGGTGTCCTAGATAAGGGGGTACTAACCCAGCCAGCCCATTCTCCTCGGGTTGGCCGGCAAGCCTTCATTCGTGATCAAGATGGACTCCAGAAGCCTTACACGGGAGGCGTGATCAAGACTGCCACCCCCGAAGACTTGATGTATACTCCAAGATCTCTGTCGCCGCCTAGCTCCTAGTTACCGACCTTGTAACCCTAGATACCCTCCCTAGCGTGTATATAAGCCATAGGGTTTAGCCCGTAGAGGGGACATTAACACAAAAGCATTCACCTGGCCCTAGAGTGAGACCACACATTATGATCTCGAGGTAGATCAACTCTGTACTTGATACATCTTCATCAATATAAACAAGAGCAGGACGTAGGGTTTTACCTCCATCAAGAGGGCCCAAACCTGGGTAAACACCTTCTCCTTCGTTCATGTTACCCTCGATCCGAGATCCACAGCTCGAGACCCCCTACCCCGAGGTCTGCCGGTTTTGACACCGACACTAGCGCTTTCATTGGGAGTTCCACTGTGCGACCGACGAAGAGATCGATGGGATCGCCAATCAACGGCCTCGAACTAGAAGGGCTCACTCGCGCACCCAAAGCTTCGGTCACTGAAACGCCTCCACGTAAAGTCGATGCGGAATATGACACTTCTCCGGTCCCGACGGGGAAATCCCCCAAGGACGAGGGGCTGAGATACTTCCTGGAAAGTGAGTCAGACGGTGGCCTGCCGGAGACAACCAAGGAGGCCGACCTCCAGGCCAGTTCGGCCCACCCGATGACCACAAATTTGACATCGGATGAGAAGAACAGGGTCTCAAACCCGCGATCTTTTGAGATCGCAACTCATCTGTTAACCTCCCACATAGAGCATCGCCCGACAACTTCGGCCCACCCGACATCTGGGATCTGGCATACGTGCAACAACTCCCTAACGAATCGATCAGGCAGTACTGGACTAGATTCGCATCTGTCAAAGACAAGATATCAGATTGTCCGGACTCTGACATAATCATTGCTTTCCAGCGCGAGGTCCACATCACGCTCTCTGAGCTGCTCTCTGGCGCCCTCGTCCCCGGCGAGTTCGTTGCCTACCTGGGCCGCAAGATCGGGTTCGACGAGCCCCCACGGCATAGCAATATATTGCATGCAGTAAATGAGCCGTGGGAAGAGGAAACTTCCTTTACATGCACGACGCAACCGACAGCGTGGGATTCCTCCGCCCAGTCAGTTGATCGACGATGGCCTTCACACGTGGAGACGCGTCCGACTGAGTCTGAGTGGTTCGCTGGTTCACTCGGACGAATCCTGCACTCAAATGGATTGTACACACCAGCAGCTAACCTGCCCACTCGGACAGATAACTCGGTCCTCCCCCATCGACATCAGCACTTGGTCGTGGGCTGGGTGTCCATCGAATTGGCCAGTGTCCCAGCTCCTCCGAGCAACAAAGCATGATGGCCGGCGAAACCACTGCTCCCTCCAGCGCGACTGTTGGACGCAGTGCAGCTATTGCACCCTTCCGGTTGCCTCCGGGCACTGGCTATTCTTTCTTAGTTTCTTACTCTGTTTTTCTTGGCTCCCCAGGCCCGACACGGCAGGAATCCGAAGGCTGGCCAAGCCTCCAACGCGTGGTGGCTGCTCCCTTTGCGGGTTGGCGGCTCTCCGCTTCCATGACAACGAACTCAGGGGAACAAGTCCCCAACCATCGGCAGAGGATTGAAGATCTTATCATCTCTGATCATTTTACAATCCAGTCCTTAAATTATTCTACAATAGCTTAACAGTCCCTTTTATGTTTTCGAACCCGGGTTCACTCGGACGAGACTAAAACTCAATGGTACAACCTCCCACTCGGACGACGCCCACTCGGCCGTGAAGTCTTTGGGTTCACTCGCCGGCTAACGTCCAGGTTCACTCAGCTGGCTAGCCTAGAGATGGTTTTTGCACTCTGAACAACTAACGTGCAGATTATTCGGATGAATTTTGCATTTAGATGACTAACATACAGGGACTCGGCCGCCCCGTGCGTCGTTATCGGTGAGACACATCTTCACCATCCGGCCGCCCCGCGCGTCGCCTCTCGGTCGGACACGTTCACACCACTCGGCCGCCCTGCGCGTCGCCATTCGATTGGACACGCCCTCAACACTCGGCGGCCCTACACGTCGCTATTCGGTTGGGCTAGGCCTCACCCAAAATTTCCATGGCGAATCGGTCCGATTGATCGCCCACAATTCCTTTCCTAAAGGATGCATGTGCTTGTCAGTCCGACTGACCACCCTCTGCGGGGACCCGTGCACTCAGACACGTAAAACACCCGACTGAAGTCATCTTCAGGATCGCTATGAGATGAGCTTGATGCCCCTCTGCGGGTTAACTTGGCCCTTCCACTAGGGTCCAAGGCGTCAGTTTCATAAACTTGGACTCGAAGATGGCATGTGTTGGTGTTCCCCCGGAATAATGAGCAGCCTCTCTCCGGAGAATCAGTCCATGCGCTAGCCTTGCCACTCGGGTTTCATGGCATGTCCACATCGGACCACTAGTCTATCTCCTCCAGGAGACATGCGAGTGCCACCAAGGTTTTTCTCGCAGTCAACATACCCCGATCAGTCGGGAAGCACATCCACTCAGACAAATATCCCTTTCATGCAAAAGGGTGAAAACGACACTCCTTTACAAATACACTTGGCCCTTCTTCTAGGCCCCAAGGCGTCAGTTTGATAAACTTGGACTAGGAGATGGCCTGCGCTGGCGTTCCCCCGGGATAAAGAGTGGCATCACTATTATGACCGGCATATTAGGGGCTTAGCCTAGTGGTGTGGCCCAAGTTATCTTATCGTTATTAGGGGCTTAGCCCAATTGTCTTATCGTTATTAGGGTCGTTTGCTTAGGAGTCAAATAAACCTCTCTATATAAGGAGAGGAGATGTATCAATCTAAACAAGCAAGAAGCAATCAGTATTTGCTCGGCTTCCCTCAGGGAGCCGGGAGACCTAACCCTAGCCGCCTCTTGTGCCGCCGCCTCCCCTTGCGCCGCCGCCGCCTCTTCTCCACCACGCAAGGACGCACTCCACCGCGCCGCCGCATGCCTCGACCTCGTCTTCCTCCATCTTTTCCCTACAATCTCTGCCCTAGAACCGGCAGAACCCTAGCTCCTAACACCTTGGTATCAGGTAGCTCAGTTCCAATCATGTCTTCACGGCCGCCCATCCCGTCGCTTCGCTGCAGACCGTCACCACCGCGCTGCTGGCCTTCTCCACCGCACCGCTGCCCTCCCCGTCCGCGCTGTTGGTCGCATCATCCGGCGCCGCCACCACCCAGATGACGGCGCCCTCCACCGCACCTCCGGCCGCCGTCTACTTCCCGGCGGAGATCACCAGGGTTCTCAACGATCTCGTCACCGCCGTCCAGGGGATACGGCTATACCTAGCCGGCCCCTACGGGCCGCCGGCCGCCGCGACCGGGCCAGCCGCCCTGCCGTGGTATTCGCACCAGCAGCATGCACCGGGCCTCTACACCACCATCGCCGCTTCAGCCGCCGCCATCATCGCGCCCAATGCCCGCGATGGCTGCGTCGGCCCTCGCCACGTCACCGCCACCGGGTCCTCGCCGCCACCGCCACGGCAGCCGCCGCGCGCCGGGGCCACCACGACGCTGGTCGGGCGCTGCAGCCCCTCTGCAGCTTCTGACCAACCCGCCACCGCCCGATCCGCCATTAATGGCGGCCATGCCCATCGCCGCGCCGCCGCCTCCGTCATTTCGAGCAAGGCAGATTCGCCGCTATCGGCGCCTCCGCCCAAAGACCGGCCGATTACTAACCCCGGCGGGCGTGCCGATTCAGCAAGTGCGGTTCCCGCCCTCGCCGTCTAGCTTCCGCCTGGTTGGCCGGGACGTCACCGCCGCCAGTCTACACCATGGCCGCGGACCAGCCGGCGCCCTCCCTGCCGTACGACGGGCCCTCCGGCTCCACGGGTTTCCACGCTGGCTTCGACGGGCCACCACTTTCCTGCGGACCACCTGTGCACATCGGACTAACGCCATCCTCTTCGCTGCTCCGTACCGCCGAGCCGTACACTCACGGTGGTCATGCTCAGACACCGCGCTTCGCCAAGCTTGCCTTCGCCACCTCGACAAAGACCGAGGACCCCTCAAGCTGGCTCAACCAAGTCGGCGATTATTCGGGGACAACATACGCTCGCGTCGGACCGCACCTGGCTCGCCTCTTATCACCTCTGCGACGCCGCACAGACATGGTACTACGCCCTCGAGCAGGACGAGGGCGACATGCCCCCATGGGAGCGTTTTCGCGAGTTCTGCCTCCTTCGATTCGGACTGCCGATACGTGGGAGCCGGCTGGCGGAGTTGGGCCGCCTTCCCTTCACCTCTACGGTGCAGGACTACACCGACCGCTTTCAGGACCTGGCGTGCCACGCGCCCGGCGTGACGGCTCACCAGCGGGCTGAAATCTTCGTCGGTGGTCTGCCAGATCATATCCGTGTGGATGTCGAGCTGCAGGGGCCCCAGGACCTCTAGGCGGCCATGTACTACACCCGCGTTCGAGCGCCGCGCGGTGGCCGTCCAGTAGGCATCACTGTCCCGGGCCGCTGGGCCGCCACCCTGGCCGGATGTTCCCGCGCAGGGTCGGCCTGCTCAGGCTTCCGCGACACCCCTTGCCACGACCGCGGCGCGCCCGTTCCGCCGGCTCACCTCGGCCGAGCTATTCGACTGTCGCCGCCAAGGGTTGTGCTTCAACTGCGACGAGACCTACATGCCCGGCCACGTCTGCCCCCGACTTTCTACCTGGAGGCTGCATACTACATTGAGGAGGAGGACGTCGCTGCCCCAGCTGTCACGGAGGTGTTTGACGCTGGTTGATCACCTCGAGGAGTTCAGCAAGCGCTTCCCCGCCTTACAGCTCGAGGAAGAGCTGTTTGTGCAGGCGGGGAGAAGTGTTATGACCGGCATATTAGGGGCTTAGCCCAGTAGTGTTGCCCAAGTTATCTTATCGTTATTAGGGGCTTAGCCCAATTGTCTTATCGTTATTAGGGTCGTTTGCTTAGGAGTCAAATAAACCTCTCTATATAAGGAGAGCAGATGTATCAATCTAAACAAGCAAGAAGCAATCAGTATTTGCTCGGCTTCCCTTAGGGAGCCGGGAGACCTAACCCTAGCCGCCTCTTGCACCGCCGCCGCCTCATGCGCCGCCGCCGCCTCTTATCCACCACGCAAGGACGGCGCCCAGCTGCCGGCCGCCGCGCCCTCGACCTCGTCTTCCTCCATCTTTCCCCTACAATCTCTGCCCTAGAACCGGCAGAACCCTAGCTCCTAACAGTCTCTCCGGAGATTCAGACCACGCGCCGACGTCGTCGCTCAGGTTTTTATGGCATGTCCACACTCGTATCTCAAGTTTATCTCTTCCAAGAGACTTCTGAATGCCACCAAGTTTTGCTCGGCGATCAACAACATCCGATCATTCGGAGAACCTTTTAGTCCTCACCACTCGGCCGCCCAGCGCGTCGCCACTCGGGAGACACATCTATATCAATCGGCCGCCTCGCGCGTCGCCATCGGTTGGACACATCCTCACCACTCGGCCGCCCCGCGCGTCGCCATTCGGTGAGACACATCTACATCAATCGGCCGCCCCGCGCATCGCCATCGATCAAACACATCTTCACCACTCGACCACTCGCGCGCCTTCAGACAGCTAAGTCATTCTACATGCACTGCATTCTATTATTTCGGCATTCCCGAGTATCCCGTAATTCTCACATCATGTTCACTCGGAGGCCACGCCACCGAGTGTACCTCTATGATCCATTGCTTATTTTCATGTACTTTCTTACTACTGGTTATTTGACTCCCGAATCCAACTTTCATTTTAATTCATACTTCACTCACGAATGCCATGCGTTCTTCATTTCGAGTTTGCGTCGGTCCTAGGGGTCTGCAACTCAGTCGAAACACTACACTTCCGTTTTATTTGAGCCAGTACTCCAACGAGTTCAGACGGATCCTTCACTTCGACAAGTTCGAACGAATCCTTCACTCTTTTAGACTCTTGCTGGTTAACCAGCAAGCCCCTTGCACTCCCAGCGGGTGTCTATGGGTGTTTTTCACACAAATTATTTCAGCACAGATCAAATTACCTTGATAAATTCTTACGTTGGCTTGTGCTATTTTTCATGCACAAGTTACGCAATCACTCGATGTCACTGTGCGTCAACTTCATCGCTACTCGGACTCGGTCATCGTTCCGATCTTAGCACACCGCAACACCGACACTACTGCAGGATGCTGCTAACGTGACACTACGATCAGAGACCCTTCAATGAAACTATGTGTGATGCCATAATCGCAAACGGTGGTGTAAAAAACCGTCAAAAATGTGCAAAACATTTGCGATGGAGGATGCATCAAACACGGTTCAGATTTTAGTTGCATGTGCAATGCAGGGCATACGGTTCAATTCAATCAACAGTTTGCAATGAGGAGGAACAAAATAAAAGGGCAGACAGATGAAGGTGTGTGCGATGTACAACATACGGTTCACTCGGACAAACTGTTTGTGATTAGGCAACACAAAAGAAACGGTCAGACAGATCAAGGTGTGTGCGATGTACAGCATATGGTTCACTCGGATAAACTGTTTGCGTTGAGACATGGGAACAGAACGGTTCAATTTAACAAGATATGTGTGATATGCGGCAAACAGGTGTGTAATCAGAAATGTGTGCGAAGACCGATAATACACAGACGATTTCTTCTAATAAGACGTATGTGATATGCTCTGTCTACACAACATCTATTGGCCATTGGGGGACGGACGGTCATCCGGATACTCCAAAAGGATGCGAAGAGGCATCCTAAGGACTAGTTGTTCCACCAGCAGCTCATGTAAGAGAACTCTCAAGTTAAGTGTGCTCAGACTGGAGCAGCCATCATCAGATGGCTGACTGGATGGGAAGTTATGTTGATGTTAAATTAACTCATAGGATGGGTTGTATTTGTCAAATTAAATGACTGATACGACCCATCCCATGAGCTAATTTAACCTCTAGGTCCTTGTTTTTATTATTTTTTATTTTTTAACACATGTTAAAGAAGGTCTACCGCATTACTTTTTGACAATGTACGACACATGGCATACAGTTGATCCATCCGACCTGTTTGTCATGGAATAAGCCGTGTGTGTCGTGGGCAAATGCTTGCTAGTATTCAACCGTTTGCGATTGATGAATTCATCACCGACGGGTTCCCTAGTGTGGTCTGTGTTCATCTGATCATCATCTACTTCTTGTGCTAGCTCGATGTTCCTTCTATGCTAAGTTTCCATTAATTTGATGTTGTTTTATGAACACGCCACCGTTTCCCGCCATTTCCTCACATGTTTCCCGCCACCCAGCGATATTGCGCATAAACCTAGGCGGCGCGCGACGCACGGAGGCGACAAGCGCAGCCTGTAGCACATCCACCTTTTTCAAGCATGCCAACCCACCAAAGTGCTGCCTCTGCCATCAACTTCATCGACGAGGAAAACGAGCAGGCGCCACGGCCCGTCGAGGCCGAGGCGCTCCCCGACAACGCGATGGATGACGCCGTGATGCGCGTCATCACTAGGGTTGAGCAGACCTTTGGCGCATGGCGCTTGAGCGCCGCGGATCAAGATAGGCATGTCAGCACCGATAAGCTGCAGCTCGCCGCACAACATGATCAATGTCGCGCCGCAGAGCAAGCTAGGCGCGTTCACGCTGATAAGTTGCGGCTCGCCGCACGACGATACCGTTGGAGCACCGCAGAGCGAGAGGCGCGGCGCGCCGCATAGCAAGAGCGGATCCATCGGCGCTTGCCTGTTGTCGACACGGCGTCGCAGCTGGGTACACGTCCCGTCAGTACCCCCATTCCTCGCCAAGAGTGTGCAGAGGCCCTCAGCACCGTACTTGTATCAGAGGTCGGCCACGCCGTACTTGCACCGGACACCCGCCATGCCGTTCGCATGGGTGCCGCCGTTCGCCTTGTCCGCGGCCCGCTGGATGCCAACGCGCTGGTCCGTAGGCTCGACCGCCTCCTTGGCCTGTGTCTACACCGCGCGATGAGAGGAACATGTCCGTCGCATCCTCGAGCTGGTGATCTCCAATGAAATAGCCAACTTGGAGCTCGAGATCGCGCTCCAGATGTATCGCGAGCATGTCGACCGCTTGGACGAACGCCTGCACGAGTTCAGGCAGAGCCAAGAGCTACCGTAGGCAAGGGCTGCTGGTCATGGTCTCATGGACGCGTTTTATTTTGTTGAGTCATTTCGACGTGGATAGCTATGTATTCACAGCCATCATAGTATTGCTCTGTTTATTCCTCTGTTTCAATGTGTGTACTTTGTTTTCCTGTGAAGCCCATGATGCCGCCTGGAAAAAGGAGGCGGCGGAGCTTTGGGGGCGGGCGCGTACTTGTGCCGAGGAGATGTACGAAGACGGGTACTTCGCGAGGAAGGTCGTAGGCGCTGGGCGCCTCGTCGCCATGGAGGTGGTCCGATAAGCTCCATAATATATATATATATATATATATATATATATATATATATATATATATATATATATATATATATATATATATATATCATCACATATATGTGATGGTACTTAACTAGGTACAATGCATAAAATTGAAAATGAACAATACTAAAACTAATAATCCCTCCTGGGGTTAGTATTCTGGCAGCCCCTTGCCAGCAGCTCCCTGGTGCGCGGCGTCTTCCCAGTGTAGAGGTAGTACTCTGCCTCCTTCGCCTCGCAGCGCTTGACGTACCGATCTGCCTCTTGCTGGCAGACGCGCGCGGACGATCTTGCCATTTCGTTGGGCGCCCACCGGAGCTCCTCGTCGATGGCACGCTGGAGCTTATCGGTGCACCTCCACGCAGCGACGAGGCGCCCAGCGCCTATGACCTTCCTCGCGAAGTACCCGTCTTCGTACACCTCCTCGGTATGACGACGCGCCCGCCCCCAAAGCTCCGCCACCTCCTTTTTCTAGGCGGCATCACGGGCTTCACAGCCGCTGGTACTGCTTCCTCCTCGCCATCTCCTTCTTGAACGCCACTTGCTCGGCTTTCTCGGCCGCAACAACGACTTCCACAGACAAAGATTGTATTGGCCCCAAAACCAATCCAAAGTTGGGGGGTCCGGCGCAACCTCGTCAGGCGGCACGTAGGGGTCCTCGTTGCTGCTATTCGAGTGAGCGTCCTCGGGGGGCGGCAACTCCTCATCGGCGCGTGGGCAGACCGGCGGCGCCATGGCAGAGATTTGTGTGTGTGTGAGAGAGAGAGGGCGAGCGAGGGAAGGATGTAGATGAGAATGCATGCGGGACGACGTGAGCAAGGGAGTATTTATTGGCGGCCGGAATCTAGATCGACGGGGATAGTATAGACGCCGGTCGCTGGAATTTACGAGTAAGGTAGTTTAAATTACACACGATTCCCGCAGCAAAATCCGTGTGTGAACATAATAGCTGACGGTTTCCAATACAGAATCGTGTCTGATTAATGATCCCCGCCACTCACCTACCAAACCTCGAGCTGCGAGATAGAGTGCCAATCGTGTGGGCGCCGATTGTCTTGCCAGATCTTTACACTTTCTTTTTTGAACACCAGATATTTACATCGTCTGATGATTTTTTAACTCGCACACAAGTACACAAAAATATGATTTTTCAAATCGTTATGGTTAGGCGTTGCATGTAGATGTAGTTCAAATTTGAATTACGATCATTAAATGGTTAGAAAATCACTTAAATGTCTTTAAAAGGTCAAATGACCCCTGAAATTTTCTAAATTTTCACATGACAGTTGTATTAGTGCACGCTAAACATAGAAAAAAATTTGAAGGCCGTAAGAGGAAGCTATCTCCCGTTCGTCATCAAACATGCATTGTTCCCTCTCAGAACCACGAACCTTCTAGTGAGTTGCTCCGGTTTGTGAGGGGTGTGTGTCCAAACTTTCGTCAAATAGGCCTATTTTTTACCACATCATCTTGGTGGCATGACATTAAATCAAGCAAGGTTTCATATTTTTCTGATCATTTCTTAATTTTTTGGAATTAAAATGCCATGGCACTCCATGCATGTGCCCATGCCTTGAGACCAATATGTTTGAAAATTCCTTCTAACTTACTGCACATGGAATTAACTCGCACACAAGTACACAAAAATATGATTTTCAACCATTTTGGTTAGGCGTTGGATGTAGATGTAGTTCAAATTTGAATATGGTCATTAAATGGCTAGAAAATCACTTAAATGGCTTTAAAAGGTCAAATGACCCCTGAAATTTTCCAAATTTTCACATGACAGTTGTATTAGTGCACGTTAAACGTAGAAAAAAATTTGAAGGCCGAAAGAGGAAGCTATCTCCCGTTCGTCATCAAACATGCATTGTTCCCTCTCGGAACCACGAACCTTCTAGTGAGTTGCTCCGGTTTGTGAGGGGTGTGTGTCCAAACTTTCGTCAAACATGCCAATTTCTTTACCACATCATCTTGGTGGCATGACATTACATCAACCATGGTTTCATGTTTTTCTGATCATTTTTTATTCTTTGGAATTAAAATGCCATGGCACTCCATGCATACGTATGCATGTGCCCATGCCTTGAGACCATTATGTTTGAAAATTCCTTCTAATTTACTGCACATGAAATTAACTCGCACACAAATACACAGATATGTTTTTTCAAACCGTTTTGGTTAGGATTTACATGTAGATGTAGTTCAAATTTGAATTAGGGTCATTAAATGGCTAGAAAATCACTTAAATGTCTTTAAAAGGTTAAATGACCCCTAGAATTTTCCAAAAATTCACATTACAGTTGTAGTAGTGCACGTTAGACATAGAAAAAATTGAAGGCCGTAAGAGGAAGCTATCTCCCGTTCGTCATCAAACATGCATTGTTCCCTCTCAGAACCACGAACCTTCTAGTGAGTTGCTCCGATTTGTGAGGGGTGTGTGTCCAAACTTTCGTCAAATAGGCCTATTTTTTACCACATCATCTTGGTGGCATGACATTAAAGCAAGCAAGGTTTCATATTTTTCTGATCATTTCTTAATTTTTTGGAATTAAAATGCCATGGCACTCCATGCATACGTATGCATGTGCCCATGCCTTGAGACCATTATGTTTGAAAATTCCTTCTAATTTACTGCACATGAAATTAACTAGCACACAAATACACAGATATGTTTTTTCAAACCGTTTTGGTTAGGATTTGCATGTAGATGTAGTTCAAATTTGAATTAGGGTCATTAAATGGCTAGAAAATCACTTAAATGTCTTTAAAAGGTTAAATGACCCCTAGAATTTTCCAAAATTTCACATTACAGTTGTAGTAGTGCACGTTAGACATAGAAAAAATTGAAGGCCGTAAGAGGAAGCTATTTCCCATTCGTCATCAAACATGCATTGTTCCCTCTCAGAACCACGAACCTTCTAGTGAGTTGCTCCGATTTGTGAGGGGTGTGTGTCCAAACTTTCGTCAAATAGGCCTATTTTTTACCACATCATCTTGGTGGCATGACATTAAAGCAAGCAAGGTTTCATATTTTTCTGATCATTTCTTAATTTTTTGGAATTAAAATGCCATGGCACTCCATGCATGTGCCCATGCCTTGAGACCAATATGTTTGAAAATTCCTTCTAACTTACTGCACATGGAATTAACTCGCACACAAGTACACAAAAATATGACTTTCAACCATTTTGGTTAGGCGTTGCATGTAGATGTAGTTCAAATTTGAATTATGGTCATTAAATGGCTAGAAAATCACTTAAATGTCTTTAGAAGGTCAAATGACCCCTGAAATTTTCCAAATTTTCACATGACAGTTGTATTAGTGCACGTTAAACGTAGAAAAAAAAATTGAAGGCCGAAAGAGGAAGCTATCTCCCGTTCGTCATCAAACATGCATTGTTCCCTCTCGGAACCACGAACCTTCTAGTGAGTTGCTCCGGTTTGTGAGGGGTGTGGGTCCAAACTTTCGTCAAACAGCGCAATATTTTTACCACATCATCTTGGTGGCATGACATTAAATCAAGCAAGGTTTCATGTTTTTTGATCATTTTTTTTAGTTTTTTGGAATTAAAATGCCATGGACTCCATGCATGTGCCCATTCCTTGAGACCAATATGTTTGAAAAATCCTTCTAATTTACTGCACATGGAATTAAGTCGCGCACAAGTACACAGATATGATTTTTCAAACCGTTTTGGTTAGGCGTTGCATGTAGATGTAGTTCAAATTTGAATTACGGTCATGAAATGGCTAGAAAATCACTTAAATGTCTTTAAAAGGTCAAATGACCCCTAGAATTTTCCAAAATTTCACATTACAGTTGTAGTAGTGCACGTTAGACGTAGAAAAAAAATTAAAGGCCATAAGAGGAAGCTATCTCCTGTTCGTCATCAAACATGCATTATTCCCTCTCGGAACCACGAGCCTTCTAGTGAGTTTCTCCGGTTTGTGAGGGGTGTGTGTCCAAACTTTCGTCAAACATGTCAATTTCTTTACCACATCATCTTGGTGGCATGACATTACATCAACCAAGGTTTCATGTGTTTCTGATTTTTTTTCATTTTTTGGAATTAAAATGCCATGTCACTCCATGCATACGTATGCATGTGTCCATGTCACGAGTCAAATATGTTTGAAAAGTCCTTCTAATTTACCGCACATGGAATTAACTCGCACACAAGTACACAAATATGATTTTTTAAAACCGTTTTGGTTAGGCGTTGCATGTAGATGTAGTTCAAATTTGAATTACGGTCATAAAATGGCTAGAAAATTACTTAAATGTCTTCAAAAGGTCAAATGACCCCTAGAATTTTCCAAAATTTCACATTACAGTTGTAGTAGTGCATGTTAGATGTAGAAAAAATTGAAGGCCGTAAGAGAAAGCTATCTCCCGTTCTTCATCAAACATGCATTGTTCTCTCTCGGAACCACGAGCCTTCTAGTGAGTTGCTCCGGTTTGTGAGGGGTGTGTGTCCAAACTTTCAAACATGCCAATTTCTTTACGACATCATCTTGGTGGCATGAAATTGCATCAACCAAGGTTTCGTGTGTTTTTGATATTTTTTTATTTTTTGGAATTAAAATGCCATGTCACTCCATGCATACGTATGCATGTGTCCATGTCGTGAGACAAATATGTTTGAAAATTCCTTCTAATTTACTGCACATGGAAAGCACACAAGTACACAAATATGATTTTTCAAACCTTTTTGGTTAGGCGTTGCATGGAGATGTAGTTCAAATTTGAATTACGGTCATTAAATGGCTAGAAAATCACTTAAATGTCTTTAAAGGTCAAATGACCCCTAGAATTTTCCAAAATTTCACATTACAGTTGTAGTAGTGCATGTTAGACGTAGAAAAAAATTGAAGGCCGTAAGAGGAAGCTATCTCCTGTTCGTCATCAAACATGCATTGTTCTCTCTCGGAACCACGCGCCTTCTAGTGAGTTGCTCTGTTTTGTGAGGGGTGTGTGTACAAATTTCGTCAAACATGCCAATTTCTTTACCACGTCATCTTGGTGGTATGACATTACATCAACCAAGGTTTCATGTGTTTCTAATTTTTTTTGGAATTAAAATGCCATGTCACTCCATGCATACGTATGCATGTGTCCATGTCGTGAGACAAATATGTTTCAAAATTCCTTCTACTTTACTGCACATGGAATTAACTCGCACACAAATACACAAATATGATTTTTCAAACCGTTTTAGTTAGGCGTTGCATGCAGATGTAGTTCAAATTTGAATTACGGTCATTAAATGGCTAGAAAATCACTTAAATGTCTTTAAAAGGTCAAATGACCCCTAGAATTTTCCAAAAATTCACATTACAGTTGTAGTAGTGCATGTTAGACGTAGAAAAAAATTTGAAGGCCGTAAGAGGAAGCCATCTCCCGTTCGTCATCAAACATGCATTGTTCTCTCTCAGAACCACGAGCCTTCTAGTGAGTTGCTCCAGTTTGTGAGGGGTGTGTGTCCAAACTTTCGTCAAACATGCCAATTTTTTTACCACATCATCTTGGTGGCATGACATTACATCAACCAAGGTTTCATGTGTTTCTATTTTTTTTATTTTTTGGAATTAAAATGCCATGTCACTCCATGTTTAATTGTGTCATAGCCGTTAGACCAATATGTTTGAAAATTCCTTCCAATTTACTGCACATGTAATTAAGTCACACACAAGTACACAACATATGAGTTTTCAGACCGTTTTGGTTAGGATTTGCATGTAGATGTAGTTCAAATTTGAATTAGGGTCATTAAATGGCTAGAAAATCACTTAAATGTCTTAAAAGGTCAAATGACCCCTAAAATTTTCCAAAATTTGACATGACAGTTGTATTAGTACTACAAAATTTCTCGTTCATTTAAAACACCATCCGTTGCCACTTTACTCCAAATTCGTCTTTCACAGCTAATAAAAAATATTTACAACATCACACACAGTTGTTTTCTAGGAACCGTTTGTGATGAAAATATTTGGGTCTATTTAAGTCTCCCTCCTTAAGCTTCACCGGCTCGTCTGCTCCAGTGCCGGCAACCCCTGAATCCACGAATCCTGATCCCCATTCCCGCACCCCCTTCTTGCAAAGGTGACATTGTGGAATCGCTTCGTGAAGGCCCGTACGATGGCCGCGTCCCCCCGAGCGCGGCTGCTACCTCTTGAGCACCGCGTTGGATTTCCTTGAAGAGGAAAGGGTGATGCAGCAGAGTAGAGTAAGTATTTCCTTTAGTTTTTGAGAACCAAGGTATCAATCCAGTAGGAGGCTACGCGCGAGTCCCTCATACCTACACAAAACAAATAGCTCAACGCAACCAACGCGATTAGGGATTGTCAATCCCTTCACGGTCACTTACGAGAGTGAGATCTGATAGAGATGATAGATAATATTTTTGGTATTTTTGGTATAAAGATGCAAAGTAAAATAAAAGGGAAAAGTAAAAAGCAAAGCAATAATAAAGTGATGGAAGATTGATATGATGAGAATAGACCCGGGGGCCATAGATTTCACTAGTGGCTTCTCTCAAGAGCATAAGTATTCTACGGTGGGTGAACAAATTACTCTTGAGCAATTGACAGAATTGAGCATAGTTATGAGAATATCTAGGTATGATCACGTATATAGGCATCACGTCCGAGACAAGTAGACTGACTCCTGCCTGCATCTACTACTATTACTCCACTCATCGACCGCTATCCAGCATGCATCTAGAGTATTAAGTTCAAGAAAACAGAGTAACGCCTTAAGCAAGATGACATGATGTAGAGGGATAAATCCATGCAATATGATAAAACCCCATCTTGTTATCCTCGATGGCAACAATACAATACGTGCCTTGCTGCCCCTATTGTCACTGGGAAAGGACACCGCAAGATTGAACCCGAAGCTAAGCACTTCTCCCATTGCAAGAAAAACCAATCTAGTAGGCCAAACCAAACTGATAATTCGAAAAGACTTGCAAAGATAACCAATCATACATAAAAGAATTCAGAGAAGATTCAAATATTGTTCATAGATAATCTTGATCATAAACCCACAATTCATCGATCTCAACAAACACACCGCAAAAAGAAGATTACATCGAATAGATCTCCATGATCGAGGGGGAGAACATTGTATTGAGATCCAAAAAGAGAGAAGAAACCATCTAGCTACTAACTATGGACCTGAAGGTCTGAAGTAAACTACTCACACTTCATCGGAGAGGCTATGGTGTTGATGTAGAAGCCCTCCGTGGTGGACTCCCTTCCAAGCGAGCTCGGGCACAGGCCCCAAGATGGGATCTCGTGGATCTGAAAGGTTGCGGCGGTGGAATTAGATTTTGGCTCAGATCGATCCTTTGGGGTGCGTGGTATATATAGGAGGAAGGAGTACGTCGGTGGAGCAAAGGGGGGCCCACGAGGCAGGGGGCGCGCCCTAGGGGGGCGCCCTCCACCCTCGTGGCTGCCTCCCTCCTTTCTTGACGGAGGGTCCAAGTCTCCTGGATCATATTTGTTGAGAAAATCACGTTCCCGAAGGTTTCATTCCGTTTGGACTCCGTTTGATATTCCGTTTCTTCGAAACACTGAGATAGGCAAAAAACAACAATTCTGGGTTGGGCCTTCGGTTAATTGGTTAGTCCCAAAAGTAATATAAAAGTGGAAAATAAAGCCCAATATGGTCCAAAACAGTAGATAATATAGCATGGAGCAATCAAAAATTATAGATATGTTGGAGACGTATCAGGCATCCCCAAGCTTAATTCCTACTCGTCCTCGAGTAGGTAAATGATAAAAAAGAATTTTTGATGCGGAGTGCTACTTGGCATAATTTCATTGTAATTCTTCTTAATTGTGGTATGAATATTCAGATCCGAAAGATTCAAGACAAAAGTTCATATTGACATAAAAATAATAATACCTCAAGCATACTAACAAAGCAATTATGTCTTCTTAAAATAACATGGCCAAAGAAAGTTATCCCTACAAAATCATATAGTCTGGCTATGATCTATCTTCACCACACAAAGTATTTAAATCATGCACAACCCCAATGACAAGCCAAGCAATTGTTTCATACTTTTGACATTTTCAAAACTTTTTCAATCTTCACGCAATACATGTGCGTGAGCCATGGATATAGCACTATATGTGGAATAGAATGGTGGTTGTGGAGAAGACAAAAAGAGGGGAAGATAGTCTCACATCAACTAGGCGTATCAACGGGCTATGGAGATGCCCATCAATAGATATCAATGTGAGTGAGTAGGGATTGCCATGCAATGGATGCACTAGAGCTATAGTATATGAAAGCTCAATAAAAGAAACTAATTGGATGTGCATCCAACTCGCTTGCTCACAAAGACCTAGGGCATTTCGAGGAAGCCCATCATTGGAATATACAAGCCAAGTTCTATAATGTAAAATTCCCACTAGTATATGAAAGTGACAAAATGAGAGACTCTCTATCATGAAGATCATGGTGCTACTTTGAAGCACAAGTGTGGTAAAAGGATAGTAACATTGTGCCTTCTCTCTTTTTCTCTCATTTTTTTATTTGGGCCTTTTCTCTTTTTTTGGCCTCTTTTTTTTCCTTTTTTTATTTTCCGTCCGGAGTCCCATCCCGACTTGTGGGGGAATCATGGTCTCCATCATCCTTTCCTCACTTGGGACAATGCTCTAAAAATGATGATCATCACACTTTTATTTTTCTTACAACTCAACAATTACAACTCGATACTTAGAACAAAATATGACTCTATGTGAATGCCTCCGGCGGTGTACCGGGATATGCAATGAATCAAGAGTGACATGTATGAAAGAATTATGAACGGTGGCTTTGCCACAAATACTATGTCAACTACATGATCATGCTAGCAATATGACAATGATAGAGCGTGTCATAATAAACGGAACGGTGGAAAGTTGCATGGCAATATATCTCGGAATGGCTATGGAAATGCCATGATAGGTAGGTATGGTGGCTTTTTTCAGGAAAGTATTTGGTGGGTGTATGATACCGGCGAAAAGTGCGCGGTATTAGAGAGGCTAGCAATGGTGGAAGGATGTGAAAAATGCGTATAATCCATGGAGTCAACATTAGTCATAAAGAACTCATATACTTACTGAAAAAATCTAGAAGTTATCAAAGCAAAGTATTACGCGCATGCTCCTAGGGGGTAGATTGGTAGGAAAAGACCATCGCTCGTCCCCGACCGCCACTCATAAGGAAGACAATCAATAAATAAATCATGCTCCGACTTCATCACATAACGGTTCACCATACGTGCATGCTACGGGAATCACAAACTTTAACACAAGTATTTCTCAAATTCACAACTACTCAACTAGCATGACTCTAATATTACCATCTTCATATCTCAAAACATTTATCAAGCATCAAACTTTTCTTAGTATTCAACGCACTCAAAAGAAAGTTTTACAAATCTTGAATACCAAGCATATTATTATTATTAAGAAATTACCATGCTATTTAAGACTCTAAAAATAATCTAAGTTAAGCATGAGAAATCAATAGTTTCTATAAAACAAATCCACCACCGTGCTCTAAAAGATATAAGTGAAGCACTAGAGCAAAACTATATAGCTCAAAAGATATAAGTGAAGCACATAGAGTATTCTATCAAATTCCAATTCATGTATGGCTCTCTCAAAAGGTGTGTACAACAAGGATGATTATGGTAAACTAAAAAGCAAAGACTCAAATCATACAAGACGCTCCAAGCAAAACACATAACCTGTGGTGAATAAAAATATAGCTCCAAGTAAAATTACCGATGGAAGTAGACGAAAGAGGGGATGCCTTCCGGGGCATCCCCAAGCTTTGACTTTTTGGTGTCCTTGGATTATCTTGGGGGTGCCATGGGCATCCCCAAGCTTAGGCTCTTACCACTACTTGTTCCACAATCCATCAAAAGATTTCACCCAAAACTTGAGAACTTCACAACACAAAACTCAACAGAAATCTCGTGAGCTCCGTTAGCGAAAGAAAACAAAAGACCACTTCAAGGTACTGTAATGAACTCATTCTTTATTTATATTTTTGTTAAACCTACTATATTCAAACTTCTCTATGGTTTATAAACTATTTTACTAGCCATAGATTCATCAAAATAAGCAAACAACACACGAAAAACAGAATCCGTCAAAAACAGAACAGTCTGTAGTAATCTGTAACTAACGCAAACTTCTGGAACTCCAAAAGTTCATAGAAAATAGAAGGACCTAATAAATTTGTTTATTGATCAGCAGCAATTGGAATCACTATTTTATCACGTTCTGGTGAATTTTAATAATTGTTTGCGTGAACCGAAAGTTTCTGGAAATTACAGCAAGATCAAATAACTATCATCCAAGAAGATCATATAGGTTTAACTTGGCACAAACACTAATTAAAACATAAAACCACGTCTAAACAGAAGGTAGATGGATTATTTATTACTAAGCAGCAAGGAAAAATATTGGGTTGTCTCCCAACAAGCGCTTTTCTTTAAAGCCTTTTTAGCTAGGCATTGAGATTTCAATGATGCTCACAAGAAAGACAAGAATTGAGGCACAAAGAGAGCATCATAAAACATGTTACAAACACACTTAAGTATAACATACTTCCTATGAATAGGCATATTATAGGCAAACAAATTATCGTAGCAAGCAAAAACTAGCATATGCAAGGAAGCGGAAAGGAACAATAGCAATCTCAACATAACGAGAGGTAATTTAGTAACATGAAAATTTCTATAACCATATTTTCCTCTCTCATAATAATTACATGTAGGATCATAAGAAAATTCAACAATATAGCTATCACATAACATATTCTCAGCACGATCCACATGCATGTGAAGTTGACACTCTTCCAAAATAGTGGGATTATCATTAACTAAAGGCATGACCTCTCCAAACCCACTTTTATCAAAAAAATCATAAGATTGAATATTCTCCAAATATGTGGGATCTAAAGTTGACACTCTTCCAAACCCACTTTCAATGTTATTGCAAACAATATTATCAATCTCATATTCATCATGGGGATTAAATAAATTTTCAAGATCATAAGAAGAAGAATCACCCCAATCATGATCATTGCAACAAGTAGTAGACATAGCAAAACTAGCATCCCCAAGCTTAGGGCTTTGCATATTATTAGCACAATTGACATCAAGAGAATTTATAGTAAAATCATTGCAATCATGCTTTTTATCGAAGGAACTATCAAGTATGGGTGCAATAGCAACGATCTCATGTTTAACATACGGAACTATAGCAAATTCATCTTCATAAATATTGGCATCATGGCCACAAGAATAGCAAGCGTCATGTTCATCAAGGGATATTTCAATCGAATCATCGGAATCACAATTGTCTATAGATTCATGCATATCATTATTTTTTTTCCGAACCAACGGTCATTCTTTCAATAAATTCTTGGACATAGACATTATGAGCAAAGTTTTCATTGCAATATTTAAGTATGACGGAATTTTCAGATTTTTGAGAGTAAAATCATACTTTTCAATCAAAGAAGCAACTTCATGAGCACCCTTAAAAACGACAAATTCTTCAATTTGTTCGATATCATAGTAATTATAAACACCCTTTGCATAAGAAGATAAGATTTCATTATCATTGAACTCACATAGGTAGGGAAGGTGTTTTTTAGGGTTCTTAGAGCAACAAGTAAAATCACAAATTTCACAAAGATTCCAAGCATAGCATAGCAAACTATTTATATGATACCATAAGAGCTTCCCTTTTTCAGACAAACGATGATGCACAAAATGAGCATGCTCATCTAAATATTTCCCATCAACTAGGCTAGTTGGGGTTTCAGCACGAGCGCATAAGGATCAAAGATGATCCAAGTAGAACACTTTAAGTGGATCCATATCAATAGATTTTTAGCAAGCAAAGATGCAAGCATATAGAAGGCATAAGGAAACACAAACAAAGATACATACGGGAAGAAGGCGAACGAAAAAGAGAGGGCGAATAAAACGGCAAGGGTGAAGTGGGGGAGAAGAAAACGAGAGGCAAATGGCAAATAATGTAATGCGAGAGATAAGGGATTGTGATGGGTACTTGGTATGTTGACTTTTGCGTAGACCTCCCCGGCAACGGCGCCAGAAATCTTCCTGCTACCTCTTGAGTATTGCGTTGGATTTCCTTGAAGAGGAAAGGGTGATGCAGCAGAGTAGAGTAAGTATTTCCCTCAGTTTTTGAGTACCAAGGTGTCAATCCAGTAGGAGGCTACGCGCGAGTCCCTCGTACCTACACAAAACAAATAGCTCAACGCAACCAACGCGATTAGGGGTTGTCAATCCCTTCACGGTCACTTACAAGAGTGAGATCTGATAGAGATGATAGATAATATTTTTGGTATTTTTGGTATAAAGATGCAAAGTAAAATAAAAGGGAAAAGTAAAAAAGCAAAGCAATAATAAAGTGATGGAAGATTGATATGATGAGAATAGACCCGGGGGCCATAGATTTCACTAGTGGCTTCTCTCAAGAGCATAAGTATTCTACTGGGTGAACAAATTACTGTTGAGAAATTGATGAGAATTGAGCATGGTTATGAGAATATCTAGGTATGATCATGTATATAGGCATCACGTCCGAGACAAGCGGACCGACTCCTGCCTGCATCTACTACTATTACTCCACTCATCGACCGCTATCCAAAGATGCATCTAGAGTATTAAGTTCAAGAAAACAGAGTAACGCCTTAAGCAAGATGACATGATGTAGAGGATAAATTCATGCAATACGATAAAAACCCCATCTTGTTATCCTCGATGGAAACAATACAATACGTGCCTTGCTACCCCTCATCACACCGGGAAAGGACACCGCAATATTGAACCCAAAGCTAAGCACTTCTCCCATTGCAAGAAAAACCAATCTAGTAGGCCAAACCAAACCGATAATTCAAGAGACTTGCAAAGATAACCAATCATACATAAAAGAATTCAGAGAAGATTCAAATATTGTTCATAGATAATCTTGATCATAAACCCACAATTCATCGGTCTCAACAAACACACCGCAAAAAGAAGATTACATCGAATAGATCTCCACAAGAGAGGGGGAGAACATTGTATTGAGATCCAAAAAGAGAGAAGAAGCCATCTAGCTACTAACTATGGACCCGAAGGTTTGTAGTAAACTACTCACACTTCATCGGAGAGGCTATGGTGTTGATGTAGAAGCCCTCCGTGGTGGATTCCCCTTTCGGCGGAGCTCCGGAACAGACCCCAAGATGGGATCTCGTGGATCTGTAAGGTTGCGACGGTGGAATTAGGTTTTGGCTTCAGATCGATCGTTTGGGGTGCGTGAGGTATATATAGGAGGAAGGAGTACGTCGGTGGAGAAGGGGGCCCACGAGGAAGGGGCGCCCCTAGGGGGCGCCCACCTCGTGGCCGCCTCCTCCTTTCTTGACGGAGGGTCCAAGTCTCTGGATCATATTTGTTGAGAAAATCACGTTCCCGAAGGTTTCATTCCGTTTGGACTACGTTTGATATTCCTTTTCTTCGAAACACTGAAATAGGCAAAAAACAACAATTCTGCGCTGGGCCTCCGGTTAATAGGTTAGTCCCAAAAGTAATATAAAAGTGGAAAATAAAGCCCAATATGGTCCAAAACAGTAGATAATATAGCATGGAGCAATCAAAAATTATTGATACGTTGGAGACGTATCAGCGGCCGCCTGCGTCGAGAGCGCGGCCGCCTACGCCGAGAGTGTCGCTGCATCTGCATTGAGCGCGGCCGCTTCCGCCGAGAGGGCGTCTGCGGCAGCCGACAGGGTAGCTGCAGCAGCCGAGATGGCTGGAGCTACTGCTGCGACGGCGGCTGCAAACGCCGAGAGCGCTCGAGCTGCTGACCGTGCCGCCGATGTCACCCTGGCCTGGGTCGAGGTCATCCACGCCAAGATCGAGGATGCACACGCCAAGATATTCCAGGCCACCTTGGACTCCTGTATACAACCCACATCTGAAAAGGCGGCGGTGGCCATGGAGCACCTGCTTCGTCATGAGATCGCCGAGCAAGAGCTGGAGATGCAGGAGGCGGCGGAGATCGAGGAGCGCCGGCAGGAGGAGTTGCGCGTGGCCGAGATCGAGGTAGAGAAGAGTCTGTCCGTCGAGGAATCTGCGGTGGAGTACCAACGCGAGCTCTGGCGCATCCACTACTACAAGTACTACAACCTTGAGGGCGGTGCCGAGGACGAGGACGAGGACGAGGACACGGTCGACTTCGGCAAGGGGACGCGGAGTCCACTAACGGCGGCATGTCACCAGGACAAGTCATCGACGTCTCATCTCACACTGGCGATGCATAGGCCGGCGCGGCGGCGGATTTGTTAAAATTATGCATACTTAGGCTTTGTTTTTAATGCTGGTCTTTTGTTAGAGCAATGTTTAGGTCAACTGGCTCTATTTAATTACTAAAATTGCTCGATTCAGTAAGTGTGGTCTGTCTGCTGTATGCTATTTTGTGTGCCCAAATTAGCAAGCGATGTTAAATTATGCAATGACGTACCTGGGGAAATTTCCACCAAAATTTGAATTATCAAACTCATCCCATGCACGTAAAAATAGAAGAATCATTTGCGATGCACACAATCGTTCAAAGTGAATGGTCCGGCGGCACCGCGCGCAAAGTTTCCCTCCACATTGCCAAAATTTTGGCCTACCGCCAGAATATCTACCCCCGCCCCCATCCCCCCTTCCCCACCCCCTTTTCTCCCCGACCACAAGTCACATTTCCCATGTTTCCTCCTTCCTTCCTTCCTTCCTTCCTAAGCTATAGCCGCTTCCTCACTCTCACCGTTTTGCATCCTACCGCCGGGGTCGCCATGGTCTTCTTCAAATACCTCTCCAGCGGTTCCTCTTCCGGCGACGACTCCTTCACCACCCGGGTATGCCTCTCTTCTCTCTCTCGGGCTATGACTTGGAATGAATGATTTTTACCCGGCGGTCGATTTGAGTCATTTCTTCCTCTTGTAGCTCCCTAGGACCATGAGTGGAAATGAATGGAGCGGGGTGGCTGAAGATCTATCTGCTCGTTGTCACCATCAATCTCCATGCGTGAAGCTAGTTGCGTTTGAATCTGTGGACAGTGGGAGGAAGTTTCTGGCATGTGCAGAGAAGGTTAGACCCTCTTTCATTGTTACAAAACATTTGTTAGATGTGATTCAGACACTGTCACGGTCCCAACCCATTCATACCACACCTTCAACCAAACGCATCCTAAGACAGTGCCACAGTTTGTACCTAGTATCTTAAATTGTTGCCATCTCATCAGCGGTGCCATTAGAAAATTATTTGGCACCGCTTCATTAGTTTGTGCAGCCAACTTTGGTCCACACATCCGAGCAGCCAAGCAGTAAAATACTAAATCTTTATGGCACGAAGGAACTGGGCATCGGAGCAACTACGTGCTCCAGAGTCCGGGTCCCTGATTTTTTCCGCTGCATTAGCTCGCCAGTGCAGGGCACCAGTGCGAGATGTAGCAATAGTTGTCTTTACCCCAGTTTTGGCATACATAGTGGACGACCTTAGTGCTATTAGTTCCATGTTACTAAATTTGCGCATGTACACACCTGTTAGTATCAACTTGCTGTCATCCAAACACTGTCGCTATGCTGTTGCAGTTATATTTACCTTCCCCATAAAATGTTCAATTTGTTATGAGTAGGAACTTGTAGCGTCGTTGTAGTTAATTATAGCTTCTGATGTTCCAGAATTTGGTTGTTGTCTCAGTAGCAATTAATTCATTTGCACATTGATCCTTTTGAGAAGATATGTCATAATTAACATGTTTCTTCATTTTTTCAAAATAACATTGGTGATTTTCTATGTTGCTATAAACCCATTTCCCCTACAATTGTTAATGATCTAGTTTTAAATATTATAGTATGAACGGAAGTGTTCTTACTTGGAGTGGGTTGATCAAGAGTGGCCAAAGTCTTTGAAGATGTGCCTAGCAAAGCTATGGAGCATATATGAGGAAGAGAACAGACGTAGGCTTAGAGAAACTGTTGTCAATGTTGAAGAATATTTGAAGATGCGGGATAAAAAGTTGAAGGTGGAGAATGAGCTCAGATTTTTTTAATCAGACTTTGCTAAGATGGTGTTGGCGAAGGAGGAGGCATTTTCCCAGTTGATCCGTGCAAAACATGTTCTTACTGAACTGAAAGCAGAGGTGGATAAGACGAGCCTGGATGATCTCGATTAGGGAAATGAATATATTGTTCTTATGAAATTGAACTAGCTATATGTTGTACTGTGCTATTTTCATGTAGCTACCGTACTGCGATGTTATAATATATTTATGTGCCTGATATTAAATTGGCAAACAACAGTTCGATATGAAATGTGAATTTTCTATACTGGAATTATTAATTGTAAACTAATAAACCTGCTAAATGGGTCATGGACCTTTGCAAATGGTTCTAGCAGTAAAAGCGCTTGCGATAGATAGCCTAATGCCACACAGTTTTCTTCATCAAATCGTGTGTGATATAGTTGATAAAAGCAAATAGTTAACCAAGGCTGACCGTGTGTGATAGTTACACCTTTCACACACGAGCCTACATATAAAACTGTGTGGGATGTACGTACAAACGGAAACGTTTTTGCTGCATTGACTGTGTGGGATGTACATAAGAACAGGAACGTATTCCTTGGATTGACTATGTGTGATATACATACGAACGAAAATGTTTTTCTGGGATTCATCGTGTGGGATGTACATACCTAAATGTCTTCCTCGAATTACCGTGTGGGATGTACATACCTACGGAAATGATTGGATTTCGATGCCTCGTCCGATCTCACACGGCCCCAGCCTGTGTCCCAGGAAGGCCTATCCCCGACAATTTCTGGGTCGTGTGGGAAGGACCCCCCTATCGCCCGCACTCACTTGGCGACGGTTCCAAATGCCTCCGCGAAAAGGGGTTAAAAACCGTTTGTATAGCACCGACGCGCACCAGTGCGACCTTGTCGCTCTGTTGACTTCAAACACATCCGGCCAACCCCTCCATGAAGCCTTCTTCATCGTATCGACGACATAGACCTCGTCGTCTTGTTGGGCATGAGACAGATAAATCTCTTTTATAATCAAACTGCACACTTCACTCCTTTGCAAGTTTGCCTCTTTCGAGCATCACTCGGAAGCTCCTCCTCACCCGACAACTTATCCATTCAAAACTATATTAATCGTGTTCCGACAGGTCCACGGTCAAAGCCTATAGTATGCTCGGGGGCTGCAGCTCATTCGGAATCACACTCTCCTGAGTGGTCGAGTACTTCAACACCAGTCAGATTCTTCAGTTAAACGAGTGCACTCGGATCCACCACTTCGATAAGTTGCATGATCACTCATACACTCTGCGCGCCATCTTCGCTCCTACTCAGAATCAGTCAGCACACCGGTCTTCCTCGTCACTACATCAGCTTCAAAAGCATCTGACTAACTCCTGAGAGGACCATTTTCGCCGCTCGGTGACACACGCCTTTGCCTTAGCCGCCTCACGCATCATCACTTGGCTACCCCATGCATCATCACTCAGCTGGACGCGTCTTCATCACTCAGCTGCACCGCGTGCCGTCACTTAGCTGGACGCGTCTTCATCACTCGGCTGCCCCGTGCGTTGTCACTTAGCTGGACGCGTCTTCATTACTCGGCTGCCCCGTGCATCATCACTCAGCTGGACGTGTCTTCATCACTCAGCCGCCCACGCGTCGTCACTCAGCTGGACGCATCTTCATCACTCAGCCGCCCACACGTCGTCACTTAGTCGGACATGTCCTCACCACTCGTCCTCCCTGTGCATTGCCCCTCGGTTAGTCACGTCCTCACTACTCGGCCGCTTCGCGCATGGCCACTCCATGGGACACGGCTTCACTTTGATCGCCCCGCGCATCGTCACTCGGTTGTGCACGTCCTCACCACTTGGCCACCCCACGTGTCGCCACTCGGTTGTGCACGTCCTCACCACTCGGCCACCTCGCGCATCGTCACTCGGTTGTGCACGTCGTCACCACTCAGCCACCCCGGGCATCGCCACTCGGTTGTGCACGTCCTCACCACTCGGCCGCCCCGCGCGTCGCCACTTGGTTGTGCACGTCTTCACCACTCGGCCGCCCCGCGCGTCGCCACTCGGTTGTGCACATCCTCACCACTCGGCCGCCCCACGCGTCGCCACTCCGTTGTGCACGTCTTCACCACTCGGCCGCCCCGCGCGTCGCCACTCGGTTGTGCATGTCTTCACCACTCGGCCGCCCCGCGCGTCGCCACTTGGTTGTGCACGTAGTCCTTCACTCGGCCACCCTGCGCGTCGTCACTCGGCCACCCCGTGCATCACCACTTGGATGGACACGTAGTCCTTCACTCGGCCACCTCGCACATCATTACTCGGCTGCCCCGCGTGTCGCCACTCGGTTGTGCACGTCTTCACCATGCGGCCGCCTCACACGTCGCGAGTCGGTTGTGTGCATATTCACCACTCAGGCGCCCCACGCGTCGCCACTCGGTTGTGCATGTCCTTGCCACTTGGCCACCCCACGCGTCACTGCTCGGTTGGATACATCCTTACCACTCGACCGTCCCCGCGCGTCGCCATCAGTTGGACACGTCGTCACCAGTACACCCCCAACGCGAAAACATCTAAGTTACTCGTATGATCAAACCTCATATCTCACTCTGTAGCAAGCTTACCTCTTTCGATCATCACTCAGGGGCTACGCACAGCCATGGGCCATGCTGCCCTCAGGGGGTATGCCCATTTGATCAACCTGTTGATCACATCAGGAATATTTTTCTGATCATACATGCTCGGTCCGCTGAAGATCTATAAGGGTAGCACCGTCCACTCGGATGATCGCCCAAATCATTACCCGCAGTCATCTCCAGGACTGCAAAAGGGTGAAAACAACGCCCCTCTACAGATACACTTGGCCCTTATTCTAGGCTCCAAGGCATCAGTTTCACAAACTTGGACTTAGAGATGGCATGTGCTGGTGTTCCCCCGGGATAATGAGTGGCCTCTCTCTAGAGAGTCAGCCCACACACTAGCATCGCCACTCGGGTTTCATGGCACGTCCACATCGGACCACTAGTCTGTCTCCTCCGGGAGACATACGAAGTACCACCAAGTTTTTCCTTGCAGTCAACATACCCCGATCAGTCGGGAAGCACGTCCACTCGGACAAATACCCCTTTCATGCAAAAGGGTGAAAACGAAGCTCCTCTACAGATACAATGCACTCTTACAAATACCCCTTTCATGAAAAAGCCAATGGTCAATGTAAGAAGTAGTACTGGAACGATTACTCCCTAGAGTGTCCAGCTTTTTTCTACAGTCGACAGTTTCAAGGCCGAATTCATTCATTGTCTCGAGTGCACGAAGATTCACTTGATTGATCCAGTTCCAGGTTGAATTTATTTACTGTGCCAAGTGCACGAAGATCAGTCCAACTGACTCAGCTCCAGGCAGAGCTTATTTACCATGCACTGGTACAATGAGGTGCTATACGAACGGTTTTTAACCCCTTTCCACGACGGCATTTGGAACCGTCGCCAAGTGAGTGTGGGCGATAGGGGGGTCCTTCCCATACAACCCAAAAACCATCAGGGATAGGGAGCCTTGATGCATATACAATACTCGCTACTCGTTTGTCCTCGCATTGCCATCGCAGCCGGTATTCTGTGGTGCTATGTTTACGATGCGCGGACCATCACGAATGGTTCACTATTATATAACGTTTATGGTAAGCAGACAATCACATACATTCGCTTTTCCCAAACCATATGTGATAACTAATTAAGAAGATGAGCTAATCATCGTACGAGTGTCGGATAGGATTATGAAACGTTGGACCGTCGTAACATCATCGTACACGACAACTATCACACACGCTATTCTGTGGTGCAAGGTTTACGATGCATACTTCATCAGAAACAGTTCATGGTTGCGAATCGTGTACGATAAGGCAACTATCACAAACGTTTAGTTTGCCCGCACCGTTTGTGATATTGTCTGACATCGCACACGCTTTCCAAACGGCAACTATGTGCATGCTTGCACACGTTTCCTCTCTGTGAACCGTGTTATGGTGTATATCGCAAACATTTGTGTTTTACCAACCGTGTGTGCCGTAACGACCTGGAGAGCGTAATTTCATCGTAATTTAATTGCTGCTATTTCAAATTGTACCGGATTTGAATTTGAATTTGAATGTATGCTATAGCTTTATTCATATCCATAACAACCAATGCATTATTTGATTCATAGGTAAATATGTTCCAGAATTACATAAGAACCAAATAAAGAATGATGAACCACAATTGTATACTTGTACTATTAAAGCCGGTAAAGAAAAAGGCGAAATACATTCTGGTTGCTGAACAAGGTGAAGCGAAATGCCCATATTGTGCCCTCCTCCATGCAGAAGGCACGCACGACTTTAGTCCAACCCCTTGTGATGGCCGATCGCCCATCCTTCATGATCTTCATGAAAACATCTAGATAATCATTGTGTTCTGGTGGAAATACTTTAACCTTTGCATGCCCACCAATCATGTATTTTGAGAGGTAATCTTGAGTAAACTGCTTTGGGAGCCACTGCAAATGAAAAAGATCCAGACATTGTCATCTAACACTACTCATTATGGGCAGTAAAAAGAAGGCTGCAGAGTTCTTACTTACCATCCCACAGTTTGCTGTTGTCTTGGATAAAGTGTAAACAAATAGTTTAATTGCCATCTTTTGACCCATTTCACTAACAATCTTTATCAGCTTCCTCACTTGATGCTGGTTCATCGATATCTCATTGATACGCAGAAAGGGTCGAAACGCGGATCTTTACCCATGACATATGTACCTAAAAGCACCAAGTTAATATTAGAAGCTAAATAGCAATTGCACAATGATGTAGTACAACACTCTTTTATAATATCTTATAACATCCAATATACTCACATATTAGATGAATTAACATCTTATATTATGGGCCGGAAGGAGTTTATTGCATTCTTACAAATTATTGGCTGATTAACTGCTGCTGTATCCATGGGTTAGAGTTAGTTTGAGCTAGTTCGGGCTCAAATAGCCCTAAAGTATATCCAAACATGATGGCTAATTTGAGCTAGTTGCATCTAACCCATCCAAAAAAACTATCAAACCCAAGAGGTGCTAATTGGAGCTAGTTCTCCTAGTGAATTTATTGTCAATCTAACCCTGTCATCCAAACACCACTTTGGATGGAGTTAGTTTAGGGTTAGTCATGAGCTAGAAACTAACTCTAACCTCTAGCTAAGTTGAGTATCCAAATAGGGCTATGTTGTTGTTGTTGTTGTTGTTGTTGTTGTTGTTGTTGTTGTTGTTGTTGTTGTTGTTGTTGTTGTTGTTGTTGTTGTTGTTGTTGTTGTTGTTGTTGTTGTTGTTGTTGTTGTTGTTGTTGTTGTTGTTGTTGTTGTTGTTGTTGTTGCTGGTGCTCTTCTACGTATATCTAGGCATCATCAGAACATTAAGGTAAAACTCTTCCTTGTTGCTATGTGAAAGCACAAGTGCTTCTGGGTGATTTTGGTAATTAATGTCAACATATCTCTTGTTGGACTAATATTTTCATCTAGTATATTTCAGATGAGTTCAACAGTGGAGTGGCATGGACAAGAGGATGTGGAACCCCTTCAAGAAACTAAGGGCAAGGATTGGCAAAAGCTCAAGACTCTTCATTTTCATTTTAGTGATCTAAGATCACATTGAGTCCATAGGAAAAGCCAATAATATTAAAAGGGGATGAGGTGTTGCTTAATGGCTTGCTTGCTCAAAGTGCTTAGTGATATGCTCCAAAGCCCTCAACCACTTTCTCATTTCCACATTAGTCCCAAACCAAAAGTCAAACTCGGCCCTACCGATTTGATCTATCCCGTGCCACCGAGTTCACTTGACATACCACTTCCAGAAACCCTAATCAGTTTGATCTCACCGATGGGATCTCGGTCTCACCGAGATGGGCTTGCAAACTCTCTGTTGCCTGTTGCAATCATTTCAGTCTCATCGAGATATGCAATCGGTCCCACCGAGTTTACTTGACCAACTCTCTGTTTTGCTTATTACCAAAATTGGTCTCATCGAGTTGTGTAATCGGTCAAACCAAGTTGAGGTTTTACCCTAATCCTAGCACATCGGTCCCACCGAGTTGATCATATCGGTCCCACCGAAAACTCTAATGTTCACATTTTGAACCAAATCAGTCCGACCGAGTTTCTCGATTCGGTCCCACCGAGTTTGGTGAATTGTGTGTAACGATTAGATTTTGTGTGGAGGCTATATATACCCCTCCACCCATCCTCCATTCAGGGAGAGAGTCATCAGAACGTGCCTACACTTCCAGCATTCATTTTCTGAGAGAGAACCACCTACTCATGTGTTGAGACCAAGATATTCCAATCTAACCACAAGAATCTTGATCTCTAGCCTTCCCCAAGTTGCTTTCCACTCAAATCATATTTCCACCAAATCCAAATCTGTGAGAGAGAGTTGAGTGTCGGGGAGACTATCATTTGAAGCACAAGAGCAAGGAGTTCATCATCAACACACCATCGGTTACCTTTTGGAGAGTGGTGTCTCCTAGATTGGTTAGGTGTCACTTGGGAGCCTCCATCAAGATTGTGGAGTTGAACCAAGGAGTTTGTAAGGGCAAGGAGATCGCCTACTTCGTGAAGATCTATCCAAGTGAGGAAAGTCCCTCGTGGGCGATGGCAATGGTGGGATAGACAAGGTTGGTTCTTCGTGGACCCTTCGTGGGTGGAGCCCTCCATGGACTCGCGCAATAGTTACCCTTCATGGGTTGAAGTCTCCATCAACGTGGATGTACGATAACACCACCTATCGGAACCATGCCAAAATCTCTGTGTCTCCAATTGCATTTGCACACTCCAATCCCATCCCTTTACTTTCTTGCAACTTGCATGCTTTACTTTCCGCTGCTCATATACTCTTGCCATGCTTGCTTGAAATGTATTGTGAATGTTTAAACTTGTGCTAAAACTCCACCTTAACTTGAAGAACTTAAAAACTGCTACCTTTCTTTGTTGAGGGTCTAATCACCCCCCCTCTAGACACCTCTTCTCGATCCTTTCAATTGGTATCAGAGCTTTGGTCTCCATTGCTTCGGTTTAATCACCATTGAAGGAAGATGGATGAGTCTACATTGGGTAGTCTTAGAGTGCCTATACTTGATGGAGAGTTCTTTCATGAGTGGAAAAATGAGATGCTTGAGATTTTCAATGAATATCACTTGAACAAGTACATTACTAGACCTTGTGCGCCCCTTGTTGATCCTTTGCCTCCTACCCTTGATGAGTCTATTAACATGATTCAGAACCTTAGACCTGTCAATCTTATTACTAGAGGTTTGCCTAGAAATTTGTTTGGTTGCTTGTCTACTCTTGATTGTGCCTACACTATATGGAGGTTTCTTGAGGAATGATTTCCAAACTATTCCTTACAAAACTTAGATGAGATTCTTCATAAGTCTATTGCTTTGAGTAAGATAAATTCCAATGATCCTAAGTTTGGTGATTGTCTATTTGAGCTTAGTAACCTCATGCGTGCTAAAGGAGATGTTGGAATCATTAGCAATATCATCTACGAAGCCATTATAATTCATAAAGATGAACATTGTCAAGATCATATATCAATGAATCACTCTCTCTAGGAATTGATCAATCACAAGACGATGTTGAACATGGATATTATGATGAGGATGGTGATATTGACTTTGATCTCGATGAGTCTATGAGACACTTTGGTCTTATGGCTAAACTTCGCAGCTACATGGATGGAGGAAAGGAATGGGTTCTTGATAGTGGATGCACCGATCACATGACCGGAGACAAGGATATGTTTCGTGAGCTTGCTGAAAACAACGGCCCTCGAAAGTATGTCACCTTTGGTGATAACTCAAAGGGTAAGGTGCTTGGCCTTGGTAAGGTGGCCATCTCACATGATAGCTCCATACAAAATGTTATGCTCGTTGAATCTCTTGGCTATAGTTTACTTTCTGTATCTAGACTTGCTGACTTTGGTTCCAATGTCCTATTTACTGAAGTAGACTGCCAAGTGTTTCATAGAGATAATCATAAAATGGTCTTTATCGGTATACGTAGAGGTGATCTATATATTGTTGATTTCACTAAAAAGGCTCAACCTAGAACTTGCTTAATTCCTAAATCTTCTAAAGGCTGGTTGTGGCATAGAAGGTTAGGTCATGTGGGCATGCGAAATCTTGATAAGCTTATTAAAGGTGATCATATCCTTGGAGTGAAAGATGTTATATTTGACAAGGATAGATTGTGCAGTGCTTGTCAAGAAGGAAAACAGGTTGGAGGAAGCCACCCCGTGAAAAACATCATGACCACGAGAAGACCGCTCGAGCTACTTCATATGGATCTCTTTGGTCTCAACGCCTATAAAAGTCTCGGTGGAAACTCATTTGGTCTAGTCATAGTCGATGATTTTTCAAGATTTACGTGGGTGTTCTTTATTGATGATAAATCGCAGGTCCAAAAGATCTTCAAAAACTTCGCTAGGAAGGCCCAAAATCAATTTGAAGTGAAGATCAAGAAGGTTCGCAGCGACAACGGAACAGAGTTCAAGAACGCAAATGTGTATACCTTTCTTGACAAAGAAGGGGTTTCACATGAGTTCTCGGCTACGTACACGCCTCAACAAAGTGGAGTTGTTGAGAGGAAGAACCGAACTCTTATTGAGATGGCGAGAATGATCCTTGATGAGTACAAGACGCCAAAACACTTTTGGGCGGAAGCGGTTGATGATGAAGTCATGTACCTGGGGTAGGGTCATAGACCTGCCCAAAGGTACCCTCCACAAGGACATTCACAAGAGAAGCAACCTTCCAGTCGACCTGGTAGGCTTCCACTCGACAGATTCAAAGACACTCGACTATGAAGACCCACTCGACCACAAAGAGTCCAAGAGCCACTCGGTGTCCAAACGGTCTGTAGTTAAATAGTCTTTATGACCTTAATGACACTTTTATGTAAGGCGTTACTACAGAACGCCTAGCTTTAACGCACCTTAAACCCTCTACTACGTGGGCTGGCTGGGGTCCTGAGCACTCTATATAAGCCACCCCTCCACAGTAGAAGGGTTCGCACTCTGTAACACATACGCAGATAATCCAATCGACCGCCTCCGGGCTCCGAGACGTGGGGCTGTTACTTCCTCCGAGAAGGGCCTGAACTCAGAAATCCCTTGCGTATACAACTACTCCATAGCTAGGATCTTGCCTCTCCATACCTACCCCCATTCTCTTGTCGACTTAGAACCACGACAGTTTGGCGCCCACCGTGGGGCAGGTGTTCTAGCGAATTGTTGGAGAAGTTGGGATTCTCTCGATCTCCCAGATCATGGTTTCAGTGGAGTTCGGTCGATGGCCACGAGATCCGTCTCGGTGCGCTCACGTTCGTCGCCGACGACTCCGCTTGGCTTCAGGAGGCTCCACTCGACGTGGATGCGCTCCCCATCCGCGGGGCGACGCACTTTCGCGCGTGTGTCCGCGACATCCTCCTGTGGCAACCGTCGACCCAATATGGGTCGGCTCCTGCGCTGTCTTCACTCCCAGTCTCCCACCGGCGCAAGCGTTCCGGTCGGTCGAGGCTTCAGCGATGGGTGAGGCATGCGGTGGCCCGCCAGTCGGCCATCCCCCAAGTCGCGGCGATCGAGCCCGACGAATCTCTCTACGGCCTGTTCGACCTGTCGACTGGCTCCGTAGAGACCACGTCCGAATGCGATAGCAGTGACCCGGCGGCAGAGGTTCTGATGGTCGATGGACCACGCAGTCCCCCTGGATTCACCCGCACCAACGAAGGTGGCGGTGGAGGCAATCCGGTGCAAGCCCACGAAGAGTACTTGCACAAGCCCCTCACTTCGCTCCAGAGGGAGGAGCTTCGTTGTCGTAACATGGATGCACTTCACACTCCTATCGTTGGAGAAACCCCCGAGGCTCGCGCCTTGGAGGATGCACGCTTGGCCAACCTGGCTGAGCGCACTCGACTGGAGAATCTTCAGCTTGTACTCGACGAGCGTACGCGACCGAGGGTTCCAGAATCCAGTCGACGCCAGCTCTTTCAACCGCCAACCTGTATATCGAACTCCGATTCAGAATTTAGCAGCTGCCGCCCGTATAGCAGAATCAATTCAGCCTTCCTAGTCGGAGGCAGGTAGAGGTTTGCAGCAAATCAGGGATTTGCTCCGGGCGGCAGGAGATCAAAACTCAGTTGTATCCCAGTCGCGGAACAGGGTTCACAGCCGATCCGTTGCTGCGAATTCATTCCAGTCGGCCCATAGTCCAAGATCGCCCCCGAGGCGTGAGGAACGTGGGAGTGTTGGAAATATGCCCTAGAGGCAATAATAAAAGTGTTATTATTATATTTCTTTGTTCATGATGATTGTCTTTTATTCATGCTATAACTGTATTATCCGGAAATCGTGATACACGTGTGAATACATAGACCATAACATGTCCCTAGTGAGCCTCTAGTTGACTAGCTCGTTGGTCAACAGATAGTCATGGTTTCCTGACTATGGACATTGGATGTCATTGACAACGGGATCACATCATTAGGAGAATGATGTGATTTACAAGACCCAATCCTAAGCATAGCACAAGATCGTGTAGTTCGTTTTGCTAGAGCTTTTCCAATGTCAAGTATCTCTTCCTTAGACCATGAGATCGTGTAACTCCGGATACCGTAAGAGTGCTTTGGGTGTACCAAACGTCACAACGAATCGGGTGACTATAAAGGTGCACTACGGTATCTCCGAAAGTGTCTGCTGGGTTGACACGGATCGAGATCGGATTTGTCACTCCGTATGACGGAGAGGTATCTCTGGGCCCACTCGGTAATGCATCATCATAATGAGCTCAAAGTGACTAAGTGGTTAGTCACGAGATCATGCATTACGGTGCGAGTAAAGTGACTTGCCGTAACGAGACTGAACAAGGTATTGGGATACCGACGATCGAGTCTCGCAAGTAACGCATCGATTGACAAAGGGAATTGTATACGGGTTTGATTGAATCCTCGACATCGTGGTTCATCCGATGAGATCATCGAGGAGTATGTAGGAGCCAACATGGGTATCCAGATCCGCTGTTGGTTATTGACCGGAGAGGCATCTCGGTCATGTTCAGATATCTCCAAACCCGTAGGGTCTACACACTTAAGGTTCGGTGGCGCTAGGGTTGTAGAGATATTAGTATGCAGTAACCGAAAGTTGTTCGAGTCCGGATGAGATCCCGGACGTCACGAGGAGTTCGGAATGGTCCGGAGGTAAAGATTTATATATAGGAAGTCCAGTTTCGCCACCGGAAAGTTTTGGGGTCACCGGTATTGTCTGGGACCACCGGAAGGGTCCTGGGTCCACCGGTGGGGCCACCTATCCGGAGGGCCCCATGGGCTGAAGTGGCGTGGGAACCAGCCTGGTGGGCTGGTGCGCCCACCCAAGGGCCCAAGGCGCCTAGGGTTGGAAACCCTAGGGGACCGTTGCCCAGAGGCATCGCCTCGGTTGAAACCCTAGGGGCCGTTGCCCCGAGGGGCATCGCCCTGGTTGGAAACCCTAAGGGGCCGTTGCCCGGGCCGCCGCCCCCATCTAGATGGGATCTCCAAGGGCATGCGCCCCTAGCCCCTATATATAGTGGAGGGAGGAAGGCGCAAGACCCGCATCTTGGCACCTCCTTCCCCTTGCTACACCTCCTCCCATGAGCGCTTGGCGAAGCCTGCCGGATCCTGCTGCATCCACCACCACGCCGTCGTGTTGCTGGATCTTCATCAACCTCTCCTTCCCCTTGCTGGATCAAGAAGGAGGAGACGCCACGCTGACCGTCACGTGTGTTGAACGCGGAGGTGCCGTCCGCTCGGCGCTAGGATCTCCGGTGATTGGATCACGGCGTGTACAACTACCTCAACCCCGTTCTTTTGAACGCTTCCGCCATGATCTACAAAGTGGTATGTAGATGCATCTCCCATGACTCGTTGCTTAGATGAACTCATAGATGGATCTTGGTGAAACCGTAGGAAAATTTTAATTTTCTGCAACGCTCCCCAACGTGGCATCATGAGCTAGGTCTATCGTAGTTCTCTTTGCACGAGTAGAACACAATTTAGTTGTGGGCGTGGATCTTGTCAATTTACTTGCCGCTACTAGTCTTATCTTGCTTCCGCGGTATTGTGGGATGAAGCGGCCGGACCAACCTTACACGCGCTTCGTGAGACCGGTTCCACCGACTAACATGCACTAGTTGCATAAGGTGGCTGGCGGTGTCTGTCTCTCCCACTTTAGTTGGAGCGGATTCGATGAAAAGGGTCCTTATGAAGGGTAAATAGAAGTTGACAAGATCACGTTGTGGTTATTCGTAGGTAAGAAAACGTTCTTGCTAGAACCCAATTGCAGCCAGGTGAAAGATGCAACAACAATTAGAGGACGTCTAACTTGTTTTTGCAGCAATTGACATGTGATGTGATATGGCCAAGTTGTGATGAATGATGAATGACATATTGTGATGTATGAGATCATGTTCTTGTAATAGGAATCACGACTTGCATGTCGATGAGTATGACAACCGGCAGGAGCCATAGGAGTTGTCTTTATTTTTGTATGACCTGCGTGTCATTGAAGAACGCCATGTAATTTACTTTACTTTATTGCTAAACGCGTTAGCCATAGAAGTAGAAGTAGTCGTTGGCGTGACAACTTCATGGAGGCACAATGATGGAGATCATGATGATGGAGATCATGGTGTCATGCGGTGACAAGATGATCATGGAGCCCCGAAGATGGAGATCAATGGAGTTTTATGATATTGGCCATATCATGTCACTACTATATAATTGCATGTGATGTTTATTATGTTTATACATCTTGTTTACTTAGAACGGCGGTAGTAAATAAGATGATCCCTTATAGCAATTTCAAGAAGTGTTCTCCCCTAACTGTGCACCGTTGCTAAAGTTCGTCGCTTCTAAGCACCACGTGATGATCGGTGTGATGGATTCTTACGTTCACATACAACGGTGTAAGACAGATTTACACACGCAAAACACTTAGGGTTAACTTGACGAGCCTAGCATGTACAGACATGGCCTCGAACACGGAGACCGAAAGGTCGAACACGAGTCGATAGAAGATACGATCAACATGAGAATGTTCACCGACGATGACTAGTCCGTCTCACGTGATGATCGGACACGGCCTAGTCGACTCGGATCGTATCACTTAGATGACTAGAGGGATGTCTAATCTGAGTGGGAGTTCATTGTAATAATTTGATTAGATGAACTTAATTATCATGAACTTAGTCTAAAACTTTTGAATGATATGTCTTGTAGATCAAATGGCCAACGCCATGTCAACTTGAACTTCAACGCGCTCCTAGAGAAAACCAAGCTGAAAGATGACGGCAGCAACTATACGGACTGGGTCCGAACTTGAGGATCATCCTCATAGCTTCCAGAAACAATATGTCCTAGAAGGACCGCTAGGTGACGCTCCGTCGAAGAACCAAGACATTATGAATGCTTGGCAGTCTCGTCTTGATGATTACTCCCTCGTTCAAGTGCGGCATGCTTTACAGCTTAGAACCGGGCTCCAAAAGCGTTTTGAGCATCACGGAGCATATGAGATGTTCGAGGAGCTGAAACTTGTTTTCCAAGCTCACGCCGGTCGAGAGATATGACATCTCCGACAAGTTCTACAGTTGTAAGATGGAGGAAAATAGTTCATCAAGGAGCACATTCTCAAGATGTCCGGTTGCACAACCGTATGACCCAAATGAATATTAACCTCCACGATGAGGCGGTCATTGATGAATCCTCGATCGCTTCCACCAAGCTACAAGAGCTTTGTGATGAACTACAATATGCAGGGGATGGTAAAGACCATTCTGAAGTATTCTCTATCTTTGAAGTCACCGAGGTTGAAATCAAGAAAGAACATCAAGTGTTGATGGTCAATAAGACCACTAAGTTTAAGAAGGGCAAGGGCAAGAAGAACTTCAAGAAGGACGGCAAGGAGGTTGCCGCGCCTGCAAGCAAGTTGCCGGAAGAAGTCAAAGAATGGACCCAAGCCCGAGACTGAGTGCTTTTATTGCAAGGGAAGGGTCATTTGAAGCGGAAGTGCCCCAAATACTTAGCGGACAAGAAGGCCGCAACACCAAAGGTATATTTGATATACATGTAATTGATGTGTACCTTACCATTACTCGTAGTAACTCCCGGTATTTGATACCGTGCCGCTGCTCATATTTGTAACTCACAGCAGGAGCTGCGGAATAAGCGGAGATCTGGCGAAGGGCGAGGTGACGATCGCGTCGGGAATGGTTCCAGAGTCGATGTGATCGCCGTCGACACGCTACCTCTTCATTTACCCACGGATTAGTTATAAACCTTAATAATTGTTATTTGGTGCCAAGTTTGAGCATGAATATTGTATCCGGATCTTGTTTAATGCGAGATGGCTACTCATTTAAATCCGAGAATAATGGTTGTTCTATTTATATGAGAGATATGTTTTATGGTCATGCTCCGATGGTCAATGGTTTATTCTTAATGAATCTCGGCGTAGTATTACACATGTTCATAGCGTGAATACCAAAAGATGTAAAGTTGATAACGATAGTCCCACATACTTGTGGCACTTGCCGCCTTGGTCACATTGGTGTCAAGCGCATGAAGAAGCTCCATGCTGATGGACTTTTGGAGTCTCTTGATTATGAATCATTTGACACATGCGAACCATGCCTCATGGGCAAGATGACCAAGACTCCATTCTCTCGAACAATGGAGCGAGCAACCAACTTGTTGGAAATCATACATACCGATGTGTGCGGTCCAATGAGCGTTGAGGCTCATGGAGGATATCGTTATGTTCTCACTCTCACAGATGACTTGAGTAGATATGGGTATGTCTACTTGATGAAACACAAGTCCGAGACCTTTGAAAAGTTCAAGGAATTTCAGAATGAAGTAGAGAATCAACGTGACCGAAAGATAAAATTCTTGTGATCGGATCATGGAGGAGAATATTTAAGTCACGAATTTGGTACACACTTAAGAAAATGTGGAATCGTTTCACAACTAACGCCACTGAACACCTCAACAGAACGGTGTGTCCGAACATCGTAATCGCACTCTATTGGATATGGTGCGGTCTATGATGTCTCTTACTGATTTACCGCTATCATTTTGGGGATACGCCTAGAGACAGCTACATTCACTTTAAATAGGGCACCGCCTAAGTCCGTTGAGACGACACCGTATGAATTATGGTTTGGGAAGAAACCTAAGCTATCGTTTCTAAAAGTTTGGGGATGCGATGCTTATGTCAAAAACTTCAACCTGAAAAGCTCGAACCCAAGTCGGAAAAATGCGTCTTCATAGGATACCCTAAGGAAACCGTAGGGTATACCTTCTACTTAAGATCCGAGGCAAGATCTTTGTTGCCAAGAACGGATCCTTTCGGAAAAAGTTTCTCTCGAAAGAAGTAAGTGGGAGGAAAGTAGAACTCGATGAAGTACTACCTCTTGAACAGGATAGTAGTGCAGCTCAGAAAATGTTCTGTGATGCCTACACCAACCGAAGAGGAAATTCATGATGATGATCAAGGTACTTGGATCAAGTTGCTACTGAACTTCAGAGGTCCACTAGGACACGCTCCGCACTGCAGTGGTACGGCAACCTGTCTTGGAAATCATGTTGTTAGACAACAATGAACCTTCGAACTATGAAGAAGCGATGGCGGGCCCAGATTCCAACAAATGGCTAGAAGCCATGAAGTCCGAGATAGAATCCATGTATGAAAACAAAGTGTGGACTTTGACTGACTTGCCCGATGATCGGCGAGCGATAGAAAACAAATGGATCTTTAAAAGGAAGACGGACGCGGATGGTAATGTCACCATCTATAAAGCTCGACTTGTCGCTAAGGGTTATTGGCAAGTTCAAGGGATTGACTACGATGAGACTTTCTCTCCCGTAGCGAAGCTTAAGTCCGTCCGAATCATGTTAGCAATTGCCGCATACTATGATTATGAGATATGGCAGATGGACGTCAAAACAGCGTTCCTTAACGGATATCTTAAGGAAGAGCTGTATATGATGCAGCCGGAGGGTTTTGTCGATCCTAAGAACGCTAACAAAGTATGCAAGCTCCAACGATCCATTTATGGGCTGGTGCAAGCATCTCGAGTTGGAACATTCGCTTTGATGAGATGATCAAAGCGTTTGGGTTTATGCGACTTATGGAGAAGCTGCGTTTACAAGAAAGTGAGTGGGAGCTCAGTAGCATTTCTCATATTATATGTAGATGACATACTTGATGGGAAATGATATAGAATTCTTGGACAGCATTAAGGCCTACTTGAATAAGTGTTTTCAATGAAGGACCTTGGAGAAGCTGCTTATATATTAGGCATCAAGATCTATAGAGATAGATCGAGACGCCTCATAGGTCTTTCACAAAGCACATACCTTGATAAGATTTTGAAGAAGTTCAAAATGGATCAGTCCAAGAAGGGTTCTTTCTGTGATTGCAAGGTGTGAGATTGAGCTCAGCTCAATGCCCGACCATGGCAAAAGATAAAGAAGAGATGAGTGTCATCCCTATGCCTCAGCCATAGGATCTATTATGTATGCCATGCTGTGTACTGACCTGATGTAAACCTTGCCGTAAGTTTGGTAGGAAGGTACCAAAGTAATCCCGCAAGGAACACCGGACAGCGGTCAAGAATATCCTGAAGTACCGAAAAGGACAAAGGACATGTTTCGTTTATGGAGGTGACGAAGAGCTCGTCAGAACGGGTTACGCCGATGCTAGCTTCGACACGATCTGATGACTCTAAGTCACAAACCGGATACGTGTATATGTTGAATGGTGGAGCATGAAGCTGGTGCAGCTGCAAGCGAGCGTCGTGGCGGGATCTACATGTGAAGCGGAGTACATGGCAGCCTCGGAGGCAGCGCATGAAGCAATTTGGGTGAAGGAGTTCATCACCGACCTAGGAGTCATACCCAATGCGTCGGGGCCGATCAAACTCTTCTGTGACAACACCGGAGCTATTGCACTTGCCAAGGAGCCCAGGTTTCACAAGAAGACCAGCACATCAAGCGTCGCTTCAACTCCATCCGTGAAAACGTTCAGGATGGAGACATAGAAATTTGCAAAGTACATATGGATCTGAATGTCGCAGATCCGTTGACTAAACCTCTCTCATGAGCAAAACATGATCAACACCGTAACTCTATGGGTGTTCGATTCATCACAATGTAACTAGATTATTGACTCTAGTGCAAGTGGGAGACTGTTGGAAATATGCCCTAGAGGCAATAATAAAAGTGTTATTATTATATTTCTTTGTTCATGATGATTGTCTTTTATTCATGCTATAAGCTGTATTATCCGGAAATCGTGATACACGTGTGAATACATAGACCATAACATGTCCCTAGTGAGCCTCTAGTTGACTAGCTCGTTGGTCAACAGATAGTCATGGTTTCGACTATGGACATTGGATGTCATTGACAACGGGATCACATCATTAGGAGAATGATGTGATGGACAAGACCCAATCCTAAGCATAGCACAAGATCGTGTAGTTCGTTTTGCTAGAGCTTTTCCAATGTCAAGTATCTCTTCCTTAGACCATGAGATCGTGTAACTCCGGATACCGTAAGAGTGCTTTGGGTGTACCAAACGTCACAACGAATCGGGTGACTATAAAGGTGCACTACAGGTATCTCCGAAAGTGTCTGCATTGGGTTGACACGGATCGAGATGGGATTTGTCACTCCGCATGACGGAGAGGTATCTCTGGGCCCACTCGGTAATGCATCATCATAATGAGCTCAAAGTGACTAAGTGGTTAGTCACGGATCATGCATTACGATGCGAGTAAAGTGACTTGCCGTAACGAGACCGAACAAGGTATTGGGATACCGACGATCGAGTCTCGGGCAAGTAACGCATCCGATTGACAAAGGGAATTGTATACGGGTTTGATTGAATCCTCGACATCGTGGTTCATCCGATGAGATCATCGAGGAGTATGTAGGAGCCAACATGGGTATCCAGATCCGCTGTTGGTTATTGACCGGAGGCATCTCGGTCATGTTCGCATATCTCCGAACCCGTAGGGTCTACACACTTAAGGTTCGGTGGCGCTAGGGTTGTAGAGATATTAGTATGCAGTAACCCGAAAGTTGTTCGAGTCCGGATGAGATCCCTGACGTCACGAGGAGTTCGGAATGGTCCGGAGGTAAAGATTTATATATAGGAAGTCCAGTTTGCCACCGGAAAGTTTTGGGGTCACCGGTATTGTACTGGGACCACCGGAAGGGTCCCGGGTCCACCGGTGGGGCCACCTATCCGGAGGGCCCCATGGGCTGAAGTGGCGTGGGAACCAGCCTGGTGGGCTGGTGCGCCCACCCAAGGGCCCAAGGCGCCTAGGGTTGGAAACCCTAGGGGACCGTTGCCCAGGGGCATCGCCCCCAGTTGGAAACCCTAGGGGCCGTTGCCCCGAGGGGCATGCGCCCCTGGTTGGAAACCCTAAGGGGCCGTTGCCCGGGCCGCCCCCCCATCTAGATGGGATCTCCAGGGCATCGCCCCTAGCCCCTATATATAGTGGAGGGAGGAAGGGCAGCAAGACCCGCATCTTGGCACCTCCTTCCCCTTGCTACACCTCCTCCTCCCGCAGACGCTTGGCGAAGCCTGCCGATCCTGCTGCATCCACCACCACGCCGTCGTGCTGCTGGATCTTCATCAACCTCTCCTTCCCCTTGCTGGATCAAGAAGGAGGAGACGCCACGCTGACCGTCACGTGTGTTGAACGCGGAGGTGCCGTCTGCTTCGGCGCTAGGATCTCCGGTGATTGGATCACGACGTGTACAACTACCTCAACCCCGTTCTTTTGAACGCTTCCGCCGCGATCTACAAAGTGGTATGTAGATGCATCTCCCATGACTCGTTGCTTAGATGAACTCATAGATGGATCTTGGTGAAACCGTAGGAAAAATTTTAATTTTCTGCAACGTTCCCCAACAGGGGGCCGGTGTGATGATCAATACAAGGGCCGCGAGCAGTATGAGCACCGGTTCGATCGCAACGATCGACGTCGAGTGCCCACTCCTCCCCCAAGGGGTGGATCATACACTCCTCGGCAGCAGGACTGACGACGCCAAAAGTCTTTGGGCGAAGAGTTCCAATCGACCCTGTGGAACCGTGCTTTGATGCGAGATCCATTATCGTTCAAGGTTTGGTCGACAGGAACAGAGCTCACCGAGATGGCCATGATAGAGATGTTCCTTCCAGTAGTAGAGTTCATGTCTCGTAACCGAGTGTTTCAGCAGAGCCATCGGGCGCGGTGATTCCTCCCAACTTCAGGTTGGCGATCGAGTCGACAAGTTCATCGGAGAATCCAAGCCCGACACTTGGCTTGAAGATTACCGAGTGGCGGTTCAGATCGGCGGTGGCAACGATGAGGTAGCCATGAAGCATTTACCTCTTATGTTGGAGGGTTCAGCCAGTATGGTTGAATCGATTAGCACCTAGCAGATTTACACTTGGGAAGATCTTGCCCGAGTGTTTGTCGAGACATTTGAAGGAACTTGCAAGCGACCAATGGGTTTGACAGAGTTGCGATCGTGCGTGCAAAAGTCGAGTGAAACCTTGAGAGATTACATCCAGAGGTGGATCACTTTGCACCACACAATCGAGAATGTATCGATCACCAGCGATCTGTGCCTTCAAGGAAGGTGTCAAGAACGAAGAATTGAGTTTGAAATTTGGTCGAACCGGAGATATGACCTGAGTCGGATGATGGAGATTGCCACCAAATATGCAAATGGTGAAGAAGAGGATCGACTCCAGAGTGGTAAATATAAATCAGCCGCCAATGAGACCGGCGGAGGAAATTCCAGTCGGAAGCATAAGCGCAAAGCCGAGCCAGCGGCTCCCGGAGAGGCCTTGGCGGTGACCCGGTGAAAGTTCAAGGGGAAACCCAAGGGTCCTTGGAACCCTAAGAAGGTGAAAGACCAGGATGGGAGCGGCGTGTTGGATTTACCATGTCATATTCATACAAAGAAAGATGAAGAGGGTAAACTCATTTACGAAACATACCACTCGATAGTGTCGGCTCTTGATTCAGCGGTTCCAAGGAAACAACCCAAGGATAAGGATAAGGAGATGACAAAGTTGAGGATAGAGATGATGGTGATGGTGGATATCCCGTGTCAATTCCACCACGATGATTTTCTTGACATCGAAGGAAAAGTCGATTGAAGGTTATCAATCGGAAGTAAACTTGGTTGCTCTGGCGACTCCCAATTATCTGAAATGGTCCCGCACCGCCATCACATTCGACCGGTCGATCACCGACGCACATTGCCACCCCGGAGGCAAGCATTGGTGGTCGACCCAGTTGTCGAAGGCACTCGACCGACCAAAGTCCCGATGGATGGTGGTAGTGGTTTGAATATATTATCTGCGAGACGTTGAAAGGGATGGGCATTCCGATGTCGGACTCGATTACCGATAACATGAGCTTCCACGAGTCATTCACGGAAAGAAGGCTGAGTCACTCGGCCAAATTGCTCTTGATGTAGTTTTGGTGATTCAAAGCATTTTCGAAAGAAAAGTTGACCTTTGAGGTCGTGGATTTCGAGCGCTTATCACGCTATTCGGGAGACCAGCTTATGTACGTTTCATGGCCCGACCATGTTACGTGTATCTTAAACGAAGATGCCTGATCCCAAGGCGTGATCACATCACGGACAATCGAAAGAAGGCGAAGAGTGCTTCCGAAAGGCTCTAAGATCGCCGATGCTCGGTTGGCGATGGTAGAGCTACAAGAGTATCGAAAACTGCGGATCCGAGTGATTTGTTGCGAGCTAAGAAGCCCGCTTCTGAGTCAACATTCGAAATGACTAGCGAGGCGAAACAGGTTCACATTCACCGACCGATCCCGATGCTGCTCCGACCAACATCTCAACAACACTCGACTCAAAATAGGAAGAAGCGCTCATCCGGTTCCTCCGTGAGAACTGGGACATCTTTGCATGGAAGCCTGGCGACATGCGGGTGTCGAGGGGCTGGCTGAGCATCGCCACTGAGTCAACCCAAAATTCAAACCAGTTAAAGAGTATCTTGGCGGTCCGCCGTCGGAAGAGAAAGGCCATTGGCGAGGAGGTGGCTCGGCTCTTAGCAGCAGAGTTCATCCGAGATCTACCACTCCGAGTGGCTCGCCAGCGTTGTCATGGTCCCCAAGAAGGACAAGTCGTTGCATGTGCATCGATTTCAAGCATATCAATCGGGCCTGCCCGAAAGATCATTCCCTCTTCCTCACATCGACCAAATAGTCGACTCAATTGCGGGATCACGAGAGGTTGTCTTTTTAGACGCCTATTCCGGGTACCATCAGATCCGTCAGATGGACCCGATGAGATTAAAACAGCGTTCATCACTCCATTCGGTGCTTCATTATGTCACCATGCCATTCGGTCTCAAGAATGCGGAGCCACATTCATGAGGATGATTCGAAGTGTTTGCTCACTCAAATCAGTCGAATGTGGAAGCATACATGGATGATATAGTGGTTAAGTCACGAAAGGGTTCCGACCTGTTGGTGACCTTGCTGAAACATTTGCCAATCTCGGGAGGTATGATATCAAGCTTAATCCATCAAAGTGTACATTTGGAGTTCTGGTGGAAAGTTACTCGGTTTTCGTTTCGGCGAGGAATCGATGCTAACCCGAAAAGGTTGGCACCATACTCGAATGAAGCGCCTGCATGCGTGCACGATGTCCGAAACTTATTGGATGCTTGGCCGCTTTAAGTCGATTCATCTCTCGCCTCGGTGAAAAGGCATTGCCTCTTTACCGACTGATGAAGAAGTCAGACAAGTTCGAGTGGACTCTAGAAGCTGATGCAGCATTTGCAGAGCTCAAAGCTCTGCTCTCCACCCAGCCGGTGCTTGCTGCTCCAATCAGCAAGGAGCCTTTGCTGCTTTACATTGCAGCCCTTTGGACAAGTCGTCGATCCGTACTTACGGTCGGCGGGAAGAAGAAGGAAAAACCTTCAAAGTTCAACGCCCAGTTTATTATCTTTCTGAAGTATTGACCCCATCAAAGCAAAGATACCCTCACTATTAGAAGCTTGTTTATGGGATCTATATGACCACGAAGAAGGTTGCTAATTATTTCTCTGATCATTCCATTACGATCGTCGTGACGCCCTTTGTCGGAAATTCTTCATAACGAGAGATGCAACCGGTCGAGTGGCAAAATGGGCGATTGAACTCCTTCCCCTTGATATCAAATTCGAGGCAAAGAAAGCCATCAAGTCCCAAGCAATAGCAGATTTCCTCGCCGAGTGGACTGAACAGCAACTTCCGACCCAAGTTCACTCGGAACATTGGACTATGTTTTTCGATGGTTCCAAGATCTTTGACGGTTACGTGCGGGGGTTGTATTGGTTTCCCCCCGAGGAGATAGGCTCAAGTATGTTCTCCAGATTCACTTTGATTCTTCCAACAACAAAGCAGAATATGAAGCACTCCTGTATGGGTTGCGCATGGCCATTTCACTCGGCGTCCGTCGCCTTATGGTCTATGGCGACTCGGATCTGGTTGATAATCAAGTGATGAAGGAGTGGGATGTCAGAAGTCCAGCTATGACAGGTTATTGTAATGCAGTGAGAAAGCTGGAGAAGAAATTCGAGGGGTTAGAGCTTCATCATATACCCGACTTAAAAATCAAGCTGCGGATGATTTGGCGAAGATAGGGTCCAAGAGGAAGCCATTCGATAATGTATTTTGGAACACATTCATGCTCCATCGGTCAGGAGGATCCTTTCACGGAAGAAGCACCGCAGCAAAAGAGTGCCAATGATCCGACTGAAGTTGAGGTCCCACCGTGGTCGACCTGATTATGGAAGTTGTGGTCATCACTCCCGATCGACAGTGCCGTACATCGCATATATCCTAAGGAAAGAGCTCCCGAGAGAATGAAGAAGAGGCTCGACGGATCGTCCGTCGATCCAAGGCCTTCTACAAAGGATCAAGGGACAATTATGCGAGAGAAAGCGCGATCGAGTCGGCGAGAAGTGTATCACGCCGGAAGAAGGTCGAGATAATTCTTGAGGATATCCACTCGGGAACACATGGCCATCATCGTCCTCTCGGACCATTGTGGCTAAAGCATACCGAAAGGGATTTTCTTGGCAAAGCAAATGAAATGGCAAAAGAAATAGTCGACAAGTGTGAAGGATGTCGGTTCTATTCAACATGTCGCACAAGCCAGCCTCAGCCTTGAAGACCATTCCACTCGTTTGGCCCTTCGCTGTTTGGGGATTGGACATGATTGGACCGTTGAGAACTGGCAGAAGCGGTTTCACCCATTTGCTAGTAGCAATCGACAAGTTCACCAAGTGGATCGAAGCCAAGCCCATCAAGAACCTCGATGCATGCACTGCTATCAGTTTCATCAGAGAGTTGATATTCAGATATGGAGTTCCGCATAGCATCATCACCGACAATGGGTCAAACTTCGATAATGACAAGTTCAAAGCCTTCTGCGCCTCTCAAGGCACGCGGGTCGACTATGCTTCAGTGGCTCATCCTCAGTCGAATGGACAAGAAGAACGTGCAAACGACCTCATTCTCAAAGGGCTAAAACCTCGGCTGATGCGTGATCTCAAACACGCGGCAGGAGCTTGGGTCGACGAACTTCCATCAGTTCTCTGGGGATTGAGGACCACTCCTAATCGATCGACTAGGAGAACTCCATTCTTCCTGGTCTATGGAGCTGAAGCAGTTCTGCCGAGTGACCTGCTTCACAATGCGCCTCGAGTCGAGCTATACTCTGAAGAAGAAGCGGAACAAGCTCGGCAGGATGCAGTCGACCTCTTGGAAGAGGAGAGAGAGATGGCCTTGATCCGCTCGACTATCTATCAGCAAGACTTGCGTCTATTCCATGCCAGAAATGTGAAGAGTCGAGCCTTCCAAGAGGGAGATTTGGTCCTCCGAGTGGATCAACAGAAACCACACAAGCTTGCTCCCACTTGGGAAGGTCCCTTCATCGTCACAAGAGTCCTCCACAACGGAGCATATCATCTCTACAATGTTGATCGCCAGATCGACGAGCCTCGAGCTTGGAACGCGGAGCTGCTCCGCCCCTTTTACACTTAAAAACTCACTCGGTTGAGATGTAATAAAAGTGCTTTTGAAGAATGTTATAATTTTCCCAGTAATTGTTATTGCTTTTTGTTGAAATTTCCCCCAGTGGGTGGCTTAGTCGCGAATCCGATTCACCTAAGTTTGTAAAAAAATCCTTTCCGTGCAGGCAGGTCTCTCACTCGGGGGCTTAGCTGCGAATCCGCTTCGCCTAAGTATTCAAATTCCTACCGAGTGGCGAGCCAGCCTCCCACTCGTGAGGCTTAGCTGCAGTCAAGTACTCGCCTAAGTATCCAAAATCCTACCGAGTGGCGAGCCAGCCTCCCACTCGGAGGCTTAGCTGCAGTCAAGTACTCGCCTAAGTATTCAAATCCTACCGAGTGGCGAGCCAGCCTCCCACTCGGAGGCTTAACTGCAGTCAAGTACTCGCCTAAGTATCCAAATTCCTACCGAGTGGCGAGCCAGCCTCCCACTCGGAGGCTTAGCTGCAGTCAAGTACTCGCCTAAGTATCAAATCCTCACCGAGTGGCGAGCCAGCCTCCCACTCGAGGCTTAGCTGCAGTCCAAGTACTCGCCTAAGTATTCAAACCCTGCCGAGTGGTGAGCCAGCCTCCCACTCGGGGGCTTATCTTGACCCAAGGATTAGCCTTAAACATCCAAAGTGATAAAAATCCTACCGAGTGGAGAAAAATCTCCCACTTGGGGGCTTAGCTGCAGCCAGTGCTCGCCTAAGTAATAGAAATCCTACAGTGGAGAGCAAGCCTCCCACTCGGGGCTTAACTGCAGCCCGAGGCTCGCCTAAGTAATAAAATCCTACAGAGTGGAGAGCAAACCTCCCACTCGGGGCTTAGCTGCAGCCCAGTGCTCGCCTAAGTAATAAAATCCTACCGAGTGGAGAGCAAACCTCCCACTCGGAGGCTTAGCTGCAGCCCAGTGCTCGCCTAAGTAATAAAAATCCTACCGAGTGGAGAGCAAACCTCCCACTCGGGGGCTTAGCTGCAGCCCAATGCTCGCCTAAGTAATAAAAATCCTACCGAGTGGAGAGCAAACCTCCCACTCGGGGGCTTAGCCGCAGCCCAGTGCTCGCTTAAGTAATAAAAATCCTACCGAGTGGAGAGCAAACCTCCCACTCGGAGGCTTAGCTGCAGCCAGTGCTCGCCTAAGTAAAATTCATCCCAATCCATAAGGACGACGAGGTGCAGGTCGATTGCTACCTCCTCCTTGAGCTTCGCCACAAGTACAACGTGCGGTCCATCCCAATCCGCAAGGACGACGAGGTGCAGGTCGATGCTACCTCCTCCTTGAACTTCGCCACAAGTACAACGTGGGTCCATCCCAATCCGCAAGGACGACGAGGTGCAGGTCGACTGCTACCTCCTCCTTCGGAGCTTCACCACAAGTACAACGTGCGGTCCATCCCAATCCACAAGGACGACGAGGTACAGGTCGACTGCAACCTCCTCCTTCGGAGCTTCGCCACAAGCACAACGTGTGGTTCGTCCCGATCCATAAGGACGACAAGGTCAGTCGCAGTTTGTGTTTCACCTCTACCTGCAGGATAGATGAAGCACAAGTCGATTGGAATTTCAACGGAATATCTTCCGAATGAGGAATAAAGTTCTCTCGAATGCAAGCAAAGCATGTTAAAGGAAAAACCAAGTTCGGATAAATGTCCTACGGATCCAAAGGCGCCGAGCGTTAAGCACATTAAAGTTTATCGGTTATAGAAACCACTCGGCATTCGAGGCAAATTTAAAGTGGGACTTAGAAGTTTTTACTCCTCCGTGGAGGACCGGAAGGTGCAACAAACTGGTTGAGGTCGATTCCGTCGAGAATACGGGTAGCAGCAGCGATGAAAGTCTCCATGAAAGATCTGAAGTCGTGCTTCCGGTATTGGCAACCTTGAGAGATACCAGCTTGTCCTCTTGCGCTTCTTTGCGGTGGACACGAACCGAGATAGAGCAACATCAGCACCACACCGGCGGATGACTTTTCCATTCTTGCACTCGACTTGGAATCTCATTCATCGAGTCATCGTGATTCAAGATCATTCGGAGAGTGCATTACGGCGGAGAGTCGAGTCGATCCGCGACATTGCAACTTTCAGTCGAGCAAGATAATCCACTATGCTAGCAACACGAGACTCCAGTCGGAGCACATTCATAGCAGCTTCGTCCTTCACAGGAGAGTTGATGGGGTCCAAGCTGGTTTCCACTTGACTGGTTTCTTCTTCAAAGTTTTGGCAGAATTCTGAAAACACAACTCAGACTCAAAATGAAGATCATGTGATGAGCCGGTGAGAGCAAGACAGTTGCATAAAAGAGATTACCTTCAAGCATGAGAAACAGCTTCTTGGCGAACCCTCAAGATAAATCTCCGTGTCGTTTAAGCTTCCCGCCACCGCCAACCTTGTCGAACAGAACATTCTTGTCGTTCTTGATCGACCGACTTCCTTGTTAGCAGCGTCAAGAGAGGCTTTCGACTTGGCATTTTCATCTTCAAGTTTGTCGATGAGGCAAGCTTCTCTTCATGAGCTTTGTTTTCTCCAAAGCCGCCTATACGTACTCTCTGCAAGGTCAAGGTCCTTCTTCTTCAAAGTCTCTTCCAGTTTATCGCAAAACAACAATGAGAACAGAGTTGAGAATGAGCAGAAAAACAGAGGCAGCCGTCAAAAATTCTCACCAGCCATACCTTTTGCTTCATCCTTTGCCTTCGCAAATTCTCCCGAGCAAGCTTCAAATCGAGGTTGAGCTGAATCTGCTTTTCTCTAACTTTCAAGATAGCGAGCCACAAGCTCGCAAGATTTCTACAAAGAGTCAACCAACAAAAGACATCAAAGACAGATCACTTCCGGTGACTAAGGAAAAATAGTAGCATTTCTAAGACTACGGTCGAATAAAAACATTCTACAATAGTCTCGGGGACTACACCCAGCGGGTGCACTCAGCGTTGCCCCCTGGTTTACCAATTTGGTTCGATCAGTCGACCAAAAGAGGCAAAAAGGTTATGATTCTAAAAACATGGCTAATTATGCGCGGTCACCGCAGAAAAAAACAGTTCTTTAGACTATAGTCAATCTGCGCAGATCAACCATAGTCTCGGGACTACACCGGTGGGTGCACTTAGCGTGCCCCACCGTTTCTGATTCCATTCGACTTGATCCGTCCAGTCGAGTGAAGAAGATCACAACATAAAGACCATAGCCGATCGCACGCATCGACCATAGTCTCGGGACTACACCCGGTGGGCGCTCAGCGTGCCCCACAAAAGTTCAACGACACACACACCCAAAGTGGGTGTACAGATATAAATCTCGGAAGAAAGCAGTTTGAGATAGTATATCCTAACAAAGCAGCGGCGATCGCCTTACTTGGACATTGCTCGGAGAGCTGAACGGCATCATAGGCGCTGACTTGCCTCTCGAGCCGCTTTCACCGCTCCATCATGATCCCTGCTGGCGTATGGCCTCCTTAGCAGCACTTACTTGGTCTTCCGGGGCGTGGTGTGTAGCAAAGAGAGATGGTGGATCAGCGATCGATGAAGTGGGTCGGGCACTTGTCGTGATACAGCAAAAGATCTGAAGTCCGAGTGGGGTTGCCTCCTCGAAAATCAGTGTCTCGAGAGTCGCGCGACTTGAGCAGCCTTGCCGGCAGAGCACTTTCTTGTTCCTCCTCTTCCTCAATGGCGCTTCCTCGTCATCATCGGGAGATCAATGGCGTGGCGGAACTACAAGAGAGATCCGGAAGTAAACATGGAAGCCCAATCGACTAAAAAGCTCCAGTTGGCTAAAAGTGAAACCTCAGAGATCTTACCAAGATTGGAAGTGGCCGCATCCTCCATTTCCTGATCATTGTGCTTGGCTGAAGTCTCGGAGGTAGCGGCGTTGTAGATTTCAAGAGTCGGCTGATCAGTCATCAAGTCGACCAAAAGTTCACTCATGTTGAAAAAGGAAATACAAGGTTCTGTTGGTTACCCGGAGATGGTGGGGATGACCATTCGCATCTTGGGCAGGACCTTCGCCGGCTTTGACGACGTCGCTCGAGGTTGCTTGGCGGCTTCTCGATCGGCGCTGGAGAAGTTGTCCTAGGTCGCCGTCGGTGACCGACCGTGGGCACAACAGCTTTACCGCGCCCGGCCGCCGGGTCGTGCGTCAACTTGGACCTTCCCTTCGGGTGAGGAGGGTCGACGTCTTCCTCCTCTTCTTCCTCCTCCTCCTCATCATCAGAGCCATCATCCTCCTCATCCTCCTCGCCGTTGGACTCCCATTCCTCCAGACTCTCACCTCCACTTCCTTCTTCTTCTTCGGCTATTTCCTGCGCCCCGTTGGGCATCGAGTACATCTCAGTGGTGACCTAGAAGACAACAAAACAAGGTGAAAGTCGATCGGCTAAATTGACATCAAAATGTAATGAATGCAGCGAGAATCACGATCGGAGATAAGCGGTGATACCTTATGCGGTTGGTAACTCTGGTCGAGTGGTGGAATCCTCCTAGCCCCGCGAGGGTTGTCTTTATTTCCTGTGATGGCAGTCATCCACTTCTCCAGTATGGCGTCATCAACCTCCTCCGAATGGACCCGAGTGGTATCATCCGTACCAGAGTATATCCACATCGGATGACCTCGGTATTGGAGTGGCTGAATACGTCGTCGGAGAAAAACCTCCAGGAGATCCATGCCGGTCACCCATCGCGAATAAGCTGGACTACACGCTCCATCAGCAGCTTTACTTGGGCCTTCTCCTCTGGTAACACCTTCAGGGAAGATGGCTTGTTCACTCGACTCATGGAGAAAAGAGGGAGCCCAATCGATTGCCCGGCGTCGGCTGGTCTTGGCGATAAAACCAGGTCGATTGCCACCCTCTAACCGAGTCGGGAGAGTCATAGCTGGAAAGGCGCTTCCCCTCATCTGGACCCCGAGTCCCCACACATTTGGATTACTTGGGTCCTCTCGTTATTCGGGCTCGTTTTCTTCACCGTCTGAGAGCGACGGTGAATATGTGCTTGAAAAGACCCCAATGCGGTCGACAACCCAAGAAATTTCGCAGAGCTAAACAAAAGCAACAAGATACACAATGGAGTTTGGGTGAAATGGTGGAGTTGCGCTCCAAAAAGTTTAGAAACCCCGGAAAAAAAGGATTTGGCGGCGAAAACCCCCTATCTCGTGGGTGGCGGGAGGACGACTCACCCTCTTCAGGCTGCGGTTGCCACTCCGTGCGGAAGCCTCGCCGACCCATGGGGATCAGTCCTTCGTTGGCGGATCGGTGAGATCTTTCTCGGTGATGGTCGGCGGATCCAGCCTCCTTGGACCCAGCCTGCGGCAGCTTGGACCGCGAAGAGGAACTGCCTGACCGCGCGCTTCCCTTGGCCTTCGCCGCCGTCTTCTTCACCTGTTCGAGGCGGCAGTCTTGTCCTTCACCATGGTCGCCAAGCAAAAAGTACCGAGCTTGGCTGGACGACGGAGAGCGTGGCGAGAAAGTTTTGGGCGGAGAGAGGAGAAGTGCGAGGACGACTGCTCAAAATGCCGGTCCAACGCTTTATATGGGGTCGCTTCGAGTGGCTGACGGTAGGCCTGAGCAATCCGTCACAATCCATAGCGGTAGCGCGCACGATACGTGGCGAAAAAGGCGGCGCGAGGATCAAGGCATCATCGTCTTATCCCATCCGAGTGCCGCGGTTTTCTCCGCTTCGCGCGCTTCCCAAAATTTGGATCCCGCAAAATCCGCTAACCGCAGAGCAACTCGTCAGATAACAGATTTCCTCAGATCCGTCGCTCGGAAATCCTCAGGTTCACAAAGTTTACTCGACAAACGTGAAGAATGGATCAAGGCGACTGAAAGAGAAGTTGATGCCATCACTAAAAGGTCGTTGATCCATAGTAAGACGCACTCACAACACGAAGAACAGGTCGGGAAAATTATCAACTCCTTCCTCACTCAAACCTCGATCCATTCGGGGGCTAATGATGAAGTCATGTACACGGGTAGGGTCATAGACCTGCCCAAAGGTACCCTCCACAGGACATTCACAAGAGAAGCAGCCTTCCAATCGACCTGGTAGGCTTCCACTCGACAATTCAAAGACACTCGACTATGAAGACCCACTCGACCACCAAGAGTCCAAGAGCCACTCGGTGTCCAAACGGTCTATAGTTAAATAGTCTTTATGACCTTAATGACACTTTATGTAAGGCGTTACCAGTAACGCCTAGCTTTAACGCACGTTAAACCCTCTACAATGTGGGCTGGCTGGGGTCCTGGCGCACTCTATATAAGCCACCCCCTCCACGGTAGAAGGGTTCGCACCTCATAACACATACGCAGATAATCCAATCGACCGCCTCCGGGCTCCGAGGCGTAGGGCTGTTACTTCCTCCGAGAAGGGCCTGAACTCGTAAATCCCTTGCGTATACAACTACTCCATAGCTAGGATCTTGCCTCTCCATACCTACCCCCCATTCTACTGTCATACTTAGAACCACGACAGTTGAGACAGCCTGTCATGCAACAAATCACTTATATCTTCACAAGCTACTCGGCAAGACGGCATACGAGCTTCTCACAGGTAATAAACCCCAATTTGTATACTTTTGAGTATTCGGCTCAAAGTACTATATTCTTGATAAGCATTGTCGTTCTAAATTTACTCCTAAATCTCATGAGGGTTTCCTACTTGGTTATTGCTCGAACTCTCACACTTATCGTGTCTACAAAAATTTCACCCGAAAGGTTGAAGAGATGGTAGATTCGAAGTTTGATGAATCTAGCGGCTCACAAGTAGAGAAATTGCCAATTGATGTAGGAGACAAAGACCCTTCAGAAGCAATCCAATACTTGTCTATTGGCAAGATTCGAACAACGAAGGTGAAGGAGAGTACCTCGTCCGTCCAAGTGGAAGCTTCTACCTCACGACAAGGTGAACCAAGAGTTGACATGGAAGCATCCACAAGTGGGACACGTCAAGATGAAGAAAACAAGGAACTACACCAAGATGAACCTCATCAACCTACTTCTCCACCTCGACAATAGAACGCCAACATCAACAGTGAAGAAGGCCAAGAACAAGAACAAGATGATGAAGAAGATGTTCCACCCCGACCCAAGCAAAAGCTCTCACGAGTTCGAGCAAGAGTCTCAAGAGACCATCCCATCAAATAAATCTTCAATGATATCCAAACCGGGAGAATCACTCGCTCTAAAACTCGTTAGGCTAATTTTTGTGAAGATTATTCATTCATCTCTAGCATTGAACCTATGAAGGTTGAAGAAGCATTGGAAGATCCGAATAGGATAAATGCCATGCACGAAGAGCTACACAATTTTGAGAGGAAGCAAGTGTGGACATTGGTCGAGAAGCCCGACAACAACCACAACATCATCGGTACCAAATGGGTGTTTCGCAACAAGAAAGATGAAGATGGACAATTCGTTCGCAACAAAGCACGTCTCTTCGCCCAAGGCTACACTCAAGTCGAAGGTATGGACTATGGTGAGACATATGCCCCCATTGCTAGACTTGAGTCCATCCGCATCTTACTTGCCTATGCTAATCACCATGATATTACCTTGTACCAAATGGACATTAAAAGTGCTTTTCTAAATGGTGAAATTGAGGAGGAAGTTTATGTTAAACAACCTCCTGGCTTTGTTAATCCTAAGAAACCCAACCATGTTTACAAACTTCACAAAGCTCTTTATGGTCTTAAACAAGCTCCTAGAGCATGGTATAAATGCTTGACCAAGTTCCTTATTGAAAAAGGCTGTGAGATTGGAAAAATTGATTCTACTCTTTTTACTAAAAGGGTTAATGGTGAATTATTTGTGTGCCAAATTTATGTTGATGATATCATATTTTGTTCAACTAACCCCCATTTTAGTGAAAAGTTTGGAAGGCTAATGTCGGAGAAGTTTGAGATGTCTATGATGAGCGAACTCAATTTCTTTCTTGGTTTGCAAATCAAGCAAACTAAGAAGGGTACCTTTGTTTCCCAAACAAAGTATACCAAGGACTTATTCAAGAAGTCCAACATGCAAGAAAGCAAAGGTATGAATGCACCCATGCCTACTAGTGGACATCTTGACTTGACTAAGGATGGCAAACTGGTTGACCAAAAGGTTTACCGTTCTATGATTGGTTCATTGTTACATCTATGCGCCTCCCGTCCCGATATTATGCTAAGTGTGTGCATGTGTGCACGATATCAAGCGGCCCCTAAAGAATGTCATCTTAAGGCAGTGAAAAGGATAGTGAGATACTTAATTCATACACCAATTTTTGGCATTTGGTATCCTAAGAGGTCTTCTTTTGATCTTGTTGGCTACTCCGATTCGGACTATGCCGGTGAGAAGGTTGATAGAAAGTCCACTTCGGGTACTTGTCAATTTCTTGGTAGATCTCTTGTGTCTTGGTCCTCCAAGAAACAAAACTCGGTATACTTATCCACCGCCAAAGCGGAATACATTGCCGCCGGTTCATGTTGTGCTCATTTACTTTGAATGACCCAAACTCTTAAAGATTATGGGATCTATGTGAAACATGTTCCATTGCTATGTGACAATGAAAGTGCTATTAAGATTGCTCACAATCCCGTGCAACATTCTCGAACTAAGCATATTGAAGTTCGTCATCATTTCATTCGAGATCATGTTGCTAAAGGGGACATTGATCTTAAGCATGTTCGTACCGATAAGCAATTGGTGGAAATATTCACCAAACCGCTCGATGAGAAAGTATTTTGCCGTTTGAGGGGTTAATTGAACATCATTGATGCCTCAAACTTGGAGTAGAAACTCCATTTGGATACATTCAAGGCATGAGCCTTTGATTAATCCTTGATATTTCTCTTATGATGATAATCATATGTCTTGGATATATACTTGCACCCTTGCATCTATCTAACCCTTGTAGGTACTTGGATGAATCTTGTTATATGATATTGCAAATCACTCACATCTTGAGAAATATCTACACCACCAAGTCTCTACAATATGGTGGTTGAAGACAAGGAAGCATGAAACCTTTCAACATATCCTTTGACAAATTCTATATATCAACTTTCATTTGGTATCAAATTTCATGATTGTCATTTTGGATACACAAGTGCTCTTCCTTGCAAGACTAACCCATGTAGGTAGATGAACTCAAACTACAAGTGGTGCTCCCAACTCTTGATGTGCTACATCAACCTTGAGCAACCCACACAAGTTTAACTATATGATCAAGATCAACACCACCACCCAAGGTATGTTATTCCATCTTAGAGAAGCTTTACCCCAAGTCATGGGTCAAAGCAGCTCAACAAGATGTGAATACATCAAAATGCTTAAATGAAAAATGGTAACCCCATTTTGAGCTTAAACGGTGAGTATGACCTACGATCAAGTGTTCTCACTTGACTCCTTAGTCAATATACTCTAACGTAGGTGACTTCGTTGCTGACCAATTCTAGATGAAGTTCTCTAGTGTTTTTCTGAGTTCGTGCATTTGTCTCTTGCATGTTTGTTTTCCCTTTCAAAAAAAACTTCACCTAGATTTCTTTTCTTTTCTCTATTATGTTCTGCATTCCCTGCACCCAATTCATTGCAAATCTTTCAGTTAATTCCTTGCAAATCTTTGTGAGATCTTATTTGCCTAAGTGAGCTGAGGTGACAATTGTTCTCTCTGTGCTAATTTTGGCCTCACCAATTTGTTCTTCTCGGCTAAACCGAGTCACCTCGGTGCGATCGAAGAAAACAATTAGGTGTTACCGATTTCAATGCTGAGGAGACACTTTGCCATTTGCATCCTGCATATTTTTTCCAGCTCCACTCAATGATTCTTTTCCTCTACCTACATCACATTCTATATGCTGCTTTGTCATGTGACTCAAGGACCAAACCTATTAGACTCACACTCCAGAAGATCCCTTCTTGGAAATTGATGTCAAAGGGGGAGAGAGAGATCACATCAAAGCTTAATCACATCAAAGGAAGAGAGAGACCCTATGGAAGGAAAGATTTCTTAGTCTTCCCAGATGCTTGGTATTTAAAGAGGAGAGAAGTCACATGTCTTTATGGGGGGGGGGATACATGTTAATATGTGTTATGATTGTTTTGCTCTGATTTTCTTGTTTTGCTCTCTGAGTTTCTTTTCCCTACCTTCTCCCATTATCCTGGGGATAAAGACATCTAAGGGAAGGAAATCTTCGAATTCATTGCATATCTTTACCCTTTGTGGACATGTCTATATCCAATAGAGTACCTAGTACTCATTCACTACATGTCATCCCAATGTTGGTACTCTTGTGGCTTGCTGTTTGCTCTGTTTAGTAGATGTTTATGTGTTATCTAACCTTGTTTACTCAGGTTCATCTCTTCCAAAGCCAGCTCAAGATCACAAGGTAAGTATATGCATCACACTCATGTGCATGATGATCTCCTGCTGATGTGCATATTGTTTGCAAGAGGGACTCATGAACATGAAGGTATATTTCCTGTATCTATATCATTTGCTCTGCTGCATATAACCAAGACACATGTAACTCATTGCTTGCTCTGTCATGCTTATGCAATCACATGCTCTTATATTCCATATTTACATGATTGCATACATGTAGGGGGAGACTATGCATGTTACATGTCTTTCCAAAGCTTTACTTGCTATTCGTTATATCTTTACCTAAAGCTTTGATGTATGTTGTCATCAATTACGAGAAAGGGGGAGATTGAAAGCACAAGTGCTCCCTGGGTGATTTTGGTAATTAATGTCAACATATCTCTTGTTGGACTAATATTTTCATCTAGTATATTTCAGATGAGTTCAACAGTGGAGTGGCATGGACAAGAGGATGTGGAACCCCTTCAAGAAACTAAGGACATGGATTGGCAAAAGCTCAAGACTCTTATTTTCATTTTAGTGATCTAAGATCACATTGAGTCCATAGGAAAAGCCAATACTATTAAAAGGGGATGAGGTGTTGCTTAATGGCTTGCTTGCTCAAAGTGCTTAGTGATATGCTTCAAAGCCCTCAACCACTTTCTCATTTCCACAGTTGTCCCAAACCAAAAGTCAAACTCGGCCCTAATGATTTGATCTATCCGGCGCCACCGAGTTCACTTGACATAACCACTGCCAGAAACCCTAATCAGTTCAGTCTCACCGATGGGATCTCGGTCTCACCGAGATGGGCTTGCAAACTCTCTGTTGCCTGTTGCAATCATTTCGGTCTCACCGAGATATCAAATCGGTCCCACCGAGTTTGCTTTACCAACTCTCTGTTTTGCTTATTACCAAAATTGGTCTCACCGAGTTGTGTAATCGGTCAAACCGAGTTGAGGTTTTACCCTAACCCTAGCACATTAGTCCCACCGAGTTGATCATATCGGTCCCACCGAAAACTATAATGTTCACAATTAGAACCAAATCGGTTTGACCGAGTTTCTCGATTTAGTCCCATCGAGTTTGGTGAATTGTGTGTAACGGCTAGATTTTGTGTGGAGGCTATATATACCCCTCCACCCACCCTCCATTCGGGGAGAGAGCCATCAGAACGTGCCTACACTTCCAGCATTCATTTTCTGAGAGAGAACCACCTACTCATGTGTTGAGACCAAGATATTCCAATCTAACCACAATAATTTTGATCTCTTGCCTTCCCCAAGTTGCTTTCCACTCAAATCATCTTTCCACCAAATCCAAATCTGTGAGAGAGAGTTGAGTGTTGGGGAGACTATCATTTGAAGCACAAGAGCAAGGAGTTCATCATCAACACACCATCTATTAACTTTTGGAGAGTAGTGTCTCCTAGATTGGTTAGGTGTCACTTGGGAGCCTTCGTCAAGATTGTGGAGTTGAACCAAGGAGTTTGTAAGGGCAAGCAGATCTCCTACTTCATGAAGATCTACCCAAGTCAGGCAAGTCCTTCATGGGCGATGGCCATGGTGGGGTAGACAAGGTTGCTTCTTCGTGGACCCTTCGTGGGTGGAGCCCTCCGTGGACTCGCGCAACAGTTACCCTTCATGGGTTGAAGTCTCCATCAACGTGGATGTACAACAGCACCACCTATCGGAACCACGCCAAAAATCTCCGTGTCTCCAATTGCGTTGGCACACTCCAATCCCATCCCTTTACTTTCTTGCAACTTGCATGCTTTACTTTCCGCTGCTCATATACTCTTGCCATGCTTGCTTGAAATGTATTGTGAATGTTTAAACTTGTGCTAAAACTCCACCTTAACTTGAAGAACTTAAAAACTAGTACCTTTCTTTGTTGAGGGTCTAATCACCCCCCTCTAGACACCTCTTGTCGATCCTTTCACTATGTAGCCCAGGATTGCATATTTAGACATTAAGTACAGTGCATGTTGCTATGTAGCCTCAGATATATTACATATGGCCCTAGTTAACCTAACGATAAATGGGTTACAGTTATATTTAGTTAAAAGTCCGATTCATCGAATAGTCCCTTATCAGCCCCCGGCCTATATGGTACTAGCTACCTATATCCTGAACAGTGAGTATATATAAGCCATGGGATGAAACTAACCTCGATGGAAAACAGAAGTCGTTCCCAAAATTGTCCTGTGTAGGTACATCAAGAGGCATGTTAAGCACAACAGGCTAAACATCAACCAAATATATCCATGGCAGACAAAATAATCTCCAAAAGATAGCTTCAGTGTGTAGGTTTAAGCATGCTAGTAAAGCAAAAAAAGTGGAAAGGTGTGTTAACTGCAACATGCAAACATAGTCATTCAAACTGGTATTGTGTCGGTCTAAGTACACTAGTTATTGTTAAATAAAAATGGAAAGACATGTTAACTACAAGATGTAGCAACCAAATGTAGTCATTCATAGCGGTACTGTTGAAACTAGTATTGATGAAATTAAACTGCACAGTTCATACTTGCACATATAGAACATCACGTTGTGAATAACTGGAATAAACAAGGCATACTACAAACAACCAAAGATATCATTTGAAACTGGACATATGCTAACTACAAACAACCGAACAATCAAAAAACTTTAAAAAGAGGCATATGCTAGCTATAACAGGCTTAACAGCAAGAAAATATATGCATTCCTATTGGTATGTTTAAAACTGGATTGATGAAATGTACTGCACAGTAAATAATTGCATATACAGAGCATCACATTGTGAACAACCGAAAGAAACAAGGCATACTGCAAACAACCAAATATAGCAATTAAAACTGGACATATTCTCACTACACTACAAAAGGGACTCGACAAAACAAATCATGGGTCCCCCCTGTGAAGAGGCACGACAAAACAAATCATGGGTTTCCTCACTTGTCACAGATGGGCTCGTTCCCGTGGGATGGGCACGGACCCTGGATGCGCTCCATGTTGTTGCAGATGAGCTCTTTCCCCTTGGAAGAGCATGGCAGTAGGGTGCCCTCCTGATGTCGCAGTCGGGCTCTTTCCCCTTGGAAGAGCAGATGGGCTCTTTCCCCTTGGAAGAGCCAGAGAGGATGACCTCCTCGTGGTCGCTGTCGATGAGATCCGACTTGGAAGCTGTGGATCCCAAACCAGCATCGCAGAACATGTCCTTCAGAAATGACAAAAGGGGCTCAATGGCGATGTAGGATGGCAAATTCTTGACAGCGAGCCAGAGGAGATCAGCGGTGGGGCCATGGATGAGGTCGACGGCGGTTGAACCCGAGGGGTTGGGGGTGGGCCAGTTAACTTGTGACATAGCCCACCTTAAGCCGTCGCTGTCGATGACCTCGATGTCGTAGCCGGCGTCCGCGACATACCCGCATACTCTAGCCCGCTGATTGAGTGCCTGCAGCCAGTAATGGTCGTCAACTTCCTCAGCGATGTCGGGCGAAGAGACCGCGATACACCTCTTTTGGGCTAGTCGTTCCTCGATCTCCACGGGAAGTGTAGCCGGGCTTAGGCTGCGATGCTCTGGAGTGGGGGATGGGGATGGGGATCTCTGGGAAAGGGGGCGTTTGGCAGGCGTCATCTAAGAAACTCAAGGTGGCCTGGGTATGGAGATCGGTGGGTAAGATGCATGGGCAAACCGGCAGATGTTGAGAATGGAGGCCTTGCGGCGGCGGCGACCTTGCTAGGGTTTCGAGCGAGGGTGCGTGTGTGTGTGTGTGTGTGCGCGCGCCCAAGGAGGTTTTGGTGTGTGTGTGTGTGTGTGTGTGTGTGGGGGGGGTGTTTGAGAAAATGGCGCGCCTACTAGAAATTTTACTACGCGGGAGTGAAATGCCAGGGCAATTGAAAATTTGGATGATGTGCATTGCACACGGTCCGGAGATAACAACCGTGTGTTATGAAATAGAAAAACCCTTGAGGCGGGCAGATATTTTTGAGGGATGCAAGCAGGATTGGGAACAAGAAACATCACACACGGTCGAAACATAATAACCGTGTGTTATCAGACAGAAAAAAGCTGCAGGCGGGTAGATATTTTTGAGAGGGGAAGCCTCGTGGAGCTCAATGTACTATGCGTATGTGCGTGACAGGGGCATCGGTGTGGCACACAGTTAGTGTGAGTGAACCGTGTCTGTTGCGTCATCCGACTTGTCTAATGTTCATAAATTTGGCGAAAAATGACGTGGGAGAGGGTCTAAACATGAACACACTTGCATGTGGACCAAATATATGTATGAAAAAGGTGGTTTGATGTTCAAATACCAAGTGCAACTTCGATGTGGCACCTATCTCGCAAAGTGCATGGTATTGCTTGCCCCCGTCTCGTGTCGGCAGGAAGGGAATCCTAAGCTATGAATGCATGCCCCCCAACCGAGGTTCACCTAGCAAAGTGCAAAGTAGCAGCCCCCTCACACCCACTTTCATTCGGCGGGCCAGAGAGGCATCTCTCCAAGATGGATCGTAAAACGGACCAAGAATAATCCACCTTGGTCTTACAACCTCTCTCTTGTTGTTGGTCAAAGTGATGGACGTCCATGCGACCCCGGAGATGGGCTAGCTCACGCAAGTAGCTAGTCCCCGAAGACAACCACTACCTGCGTGTGGCCCAAACATATGTATGGAGAGGTGTGTTTTGAATACACAATGGAACAACTTTGATGTGGCACCGTGCTTTCGAACCAAAAATCCCCACACTGAGTGAGGGTTAGGTTGGCAATGCATATGTATGTCACACCACAATTCAAGATGATGACGGGGATTCATGCATGCATGCGTGCATAGTATGCACTCAAAATTAATTAGGTCTGAATCTCACCATGACCTATACTACGATAACACCAACTAAAGGAAGAATCCGCCATGGTAACCTATCTTGTTGTAGGTCAAGGTGATCATGGATGTCCACGTGGGTCTACGAATATATAGGCTTGTCGCCGATAACCACGCGAGGGAGTGTACCATTCTAAGACAACCACTACATGCATATGTATGGAGGTGATGCGTGCATGCATGTTTGAATACCATTTCACAACATTGATGTGGCGCGTGCGTCGACAATCGTAGAGTCCCCACACGGAGCGAGATCGGCTCATGACGTGTCTTAGCCACTTCGACTCGATGGGAGGGATTCATGCATACACATGCATGTGTGTGCTCAAACTGTATCATGTCATCCCAGAGCATGACCTATATATACCGTATTACAAACAAAAAATAATCCCCTCCTAAGTCAAATTAACCTCCCACGTTGTCAGGCAAAGTAGTGATGGACCAAGCGGGCCCACAGATGGAAAGCATTGATATCACTAATAACGGCCAAACATATGTTGAATACCCAAAATGCACAATTTTGATGTGGCACATGCCTCAAAAACTATAAACTACCCACACAGAGCGAGGTTCATGAAGCGTACTACATATGATGGCCCCTTCCCCCTCTTCGACGCATACTATATGCTCCTACCGTAATACAACCCAAAAGAATCCTCCTTGATGGTGAAATTAATTAACCTCTCCCAATGTAGGTCAAAGTGATGCATGCATCGACGAAGGCCTCGTGGGCGCACAGATGGAAGCATCACACATGAGTGTCCTATCTAGGATAACCACCGCCTGCATGTAGGTTGCCCAAAGAGGTGCTGTGTGATGTTTGAATAGCCAATTTCACAACTTTGATGTGGCACGTGCCTCGGAAACCAAAAAGTCCTGACACTGAACAAGGTGTACTTGTTCACGGACGCGTACATATAGTATATATGCTAGCCCCCTCCCTCCTCTTCGACGCGTACTATATATATACTCCCACCATAACACAAAGAAAAAGGATTCTACCTTGCTGGTCAAATTAACCTCACTGCCAGCTGTTCGTCAAAGTGATGGACAACGACCTCGCGGGCCACAGAAAGCGTCACACGCGAGTGTCGAGTGTCGTGTAGGACAACCATCGACTGCATGTGGCCAAAAAATGTATGTATGAAAGGGTTTTGTAATGTTTTAAATAACGAATTCACGACTCTGATGTGGCACCTGCCTCACAAAACGTCCAATCCACACAGTGGCTCATGACTCGTAGTGTACTGTGAGCCACCCGCCACCCCAGACGCACACACCCACACACACACACATACCGCGAATCCACCGCAACTACGATGCATGTTAAATTATCCGCTGTGAACATATGTTACCAAAAGAGGGACGTTTTAATTTTGAAAAAAATAGATCATTAAGACGTTTTAGTACATTGATTGATTTTCTAGGGGTATCATGTGCAAATATCAAATTTGAGCTACATGCGCACGTGACAGTGCACCTATATGGATTGCAAAAACACATGTGTCTCCCTAGGTGCATGTTTACTCCCGTGCAAGAAACTTCAAACATTGAGAATCTTGATTTTTAAATTCTAGTACATCCAAAACTTATTTGAAGTTCATGAAACTTATCGTGTTTTCATATGGACACCAATACAAAGTGGCATTGTACTTTTTTTGTCGAATTTGAGACCAGTTTTGATGTAATCTTTATCTTCTTACAAACGAGAGATTTTTAGTAATTGGGAACCAATATCCCAAACGGATTATTTATTCGAACCGTGAGCGTTAGACCAACAATGGATACGTGTCATGCTTCGGTTAAGCAATAAAACAACGTCATTAATAATCCAAATAGAAAAATAATATACGTGCCGCCACGCGACCCGTGTGCCGTGCGAGCAGGCGTGAGTTGATGGGACGCATGCGAGCAGTCCGCCGCGCAGGCAGACTGGGAGCATGCGTTCAGGTGTGTGAATTGACGGAGGCGTGCTCGCTGCGCAGTGTCATCAGGAGGCATGCAAGTAGCTGTGTGAAACGACGGTAGGCATGCGAGCAGTCCGGTGCGCAGGCTCACCGGGAGCCGAGCCAGCGGTTTGACCGCCGTCCGCCTCTCTCCCAGTACTCCATATTAATGGTGCGGCCGACCGGCCGCAACCCCCATCCTCGCCACACACATAATCCTCTCTATCCACTTGCATCCTCGCCGCCGCTCTCATTCCTCAAAGCCGTCAGTGTATGAGGATGCCGCCAAAGTGCCCCATCAGAGGGAGTGGCGACGCCGGGGCTGCTGAAGCACCGGAGCATGGCGTGGAGATGGAGATAGAGGTTGCCGTCACCACTGGCGAGGTATCGCTGCACCCTGACGTCGTCGACGGCATCGAGCTTCCACAACCAGAGGCGGAGTTCCACAACGACTCCGGTGACGACCCTGGCGACGACTCCGACGACCACTCCGACGACGACTCCGACGACGATGGACAACTGGTTAGTCATCTATACCCATTTATGTGTCAAATAGATCCTAGGGTTTCTCTAGTTACTCCTGCCTCCCCCTTTTTGGAATAGAAATCCTATGGTTATGTTCTCCCAATTCATGAAATCTGAGTAAGTTTTGGTAGATCCGTATAGTGTATTGATTGTTTGAATGGTACACGTGATAAGTGATTAGTTGTTTCATCTGTGCAAATGATTTCTGCTAGTAATCCGGCTAGGGTTAGTGTTCGTGCTAATAATTCCTAGCCAGGACTTGACAATTGATTTTGAATGACCTACATATATGTTTGTGCCATTATTTTCTTCAAGATTGGTGTGTAGACGACTGTGCTTAAAAATCGAACCATAATATCTGGATATGTATAAAAAAATATCCATAAATTCCTAATCCTACATCACGGCATGTAAACATTGATTTGATGCCAATTTTTTTACTATTTGTATAGGTGCTGTTTGACGATGTGGACAACGAGGATGAAGATGGCCGGAGGAGGTACAAGAGGCAAATCCCAAGGGAGCTTTATGAGGGAATGCATAACAGGCGTATTAGGACCTGGGACGGCGGCTATCGATGCCCATTTTGCAACCACAAGCTTCATAACGCATATCAAAGTGTTCTGGCGCTTGCAAGAGGACGGGCCATTGGCTCCTTCAAGGAGAAGTATTATCGCAAGTTGGCGCACGACGCGTATGCCGAGTACCTGGAGAAGCTTCAGGATCGTGCCGGCAGATGAGATGAGATGTGGGATCGAACAATGTACGTTTGAGTATGCTTAATGATGGTTGAACTATGTACTTATGGTTGAACTATGCTTGTGTACGCTTATTATCTATGTCTGAGTATGTTTAATCTATGTTTACTTATGTCTAAATGTGGGATATGGATGCAATCACTTCGGTTGATGGAATCTACCTCCATCTAGGTTTATTTCTCCCCTTTGTAATTTGTGTTAAATTTTGACCAAAGATTTAACTGACAAAATGTTAGTGAAGGTTAGCAAAAATTATATCGTTGGATGCGTATTTGAACATAGTGTTCAATTATATAATTTTTGGTGACATGCATAAACATTTGTTAGTTAAATATTTGGTCAAAATTTGGTACAAATTACAAAGGGGATCAATAAACCAGGACGGAGGTAGTACGTCAATCACACACAGTTCCCAAAATTGGAACCGTGTGCAATGACTTTCATTTTGCCTGTTGCGTCAATCCCACACGGTTGGCTCTAGCAAACCATTGCCTCCGAAATTCTTTGTGGGATAGAAAACCCTCACCACCCAATTCAAAAAAGAAAAAATAAAACCCTCACCATCCTCACGTCACAAAACCCTCACCCCACCCGCCACTCCTCCGGTCCCCATTCACAAATGCACAAGCTCCTCCGCGTCTATGCATGGCACCGCCTATCGCGGCGGCAACCACTTAGCTCGACGCCTGCCGCCGCCGCCAGGCTGCCGGCAAACCCCACCGCATTTCGCCACTTCCGCTTGCCGTCGCCTATCAACATCGACTTTCTCGATGCTACTCGTGGTCGACCCAGCTCCGCTCGGTTGGGGAGTCCGCCGTACTGAGGGTTCTTTCTCATGGAGAACAAGGTAACTAATTTAACGAGATATTATCTCATCTCTTATCCCAGTTCATATGCCTCCTTTAATCACCCGGTCGAAATGGTCGTGAATTTATTTTTATTCGAGCTGATTTGAGGGTTTTCTTTCATTCATAGAGTGTACAGTGCGCAGATACATCAGGACTTTGCGGCCTCTGCCAGACATCGATGGAGTTCCATCTCACCGTACCAGATGACTTGAGGATGCACGCGGTATGTTCAATCTCACCCTAAATCGGTTGGCATGTCCTACTTTCCTGAACATATACTAAATATTGCTACATTTGGATAAAAGGTGCCACATGCACCATATACGTCAAAGGGGATTTTCCCTCTTCATTAGGTAAATTAATGATGTATTGTTCTTTCGATTACTCTCATATTTCCATGACATCATGTTTACCCTATCTGTTTAAGTATAGATTTTTGTCCTTCTATTTCAACTGTTGTACAGTTCTTTCAATTTGGGCCCATATTTGCATGTTACCATATTTTCTTTAACAATCCTACCATTTTCTGCAGCGCGTCCCTTGCTATGCAACAGAATCTTTAGTGCACAATCTTTCCCTTTACATAAATCAAGACTGCAAGGATGTCATACTGAACACAAACCATGGATTTACAATCGTTGCTACTATAAGACTTGATGAACATGGTGACTCCTATTTTGGCACCGTCCTTTGGAAAGAAATTTCTAAGTTTTATGTACTAAAAGCTGGCACTAAAATTGCACTGCACATAAAAGAGCCTGGTCAAGAGATATATCCTTACTTCCTCGATATCATCCGTCCAGACTTTGTTCGAAGTAAGTTTTCTTTTCAAGTATCTACATGTTGACTTACCCAGCAATATCAAACGAATTGTGTAGTATTTAAGCAACCAATTGTTATTCCATTTTCTTACTATATTCCTACCTAACAACTTCTAGTTCCCAATACACTTTTCTATTGCCCTGTTTTAACTAAATATTCCCTATACTCTCACTTCTATTAGAAAGCACCGCTGACAAGGAGACTCTAGAGGTGGAGAACGGGGCTGCCAACAAGCAGAGCGGGGCGAGAAAGAACCGCAAGCGACTACAGCAGGCCTAGACTTCATCAGCAGCCTCCCCCACGATATGTTGACAGTCATCATCTCCCTTCACCCAATCAAATATGGGGCGTGGACAATCGTCCTTTCTCGGCGGTGGCGCCCCCTATGGAACTCCAACCCTCTTGACCTCATCGACACCCAGGAGCTCTGCCATGGCTATTGCAAAAGCTTGGATGCGTTCTCCAAGATCCTCGGTAGTCACCTTGGCCCAACCAGAGGCCTTAGAATGGGCAAGTTCCGTTCCAACGGCAAGGACCGAGCCAAGCTTGACGACTGGTTCCGATCCCCCGCCCTAGATCAGCTCGAGGAGCTCACTTTTGACGATGGGCATATGCACTCGCTACCAACGTTAGCACTCAGCGTCGCACCCATGCTACGCGTCGCCAAGTCCAGGAACTGCCATTCCCCCCTTAATGACGCGCCCGCTCTTATTCTACCACGACTGAAGCACCTCGAGCTCGTCGCCTTCTACCTCCCAAATAGTGACATAGAGCGTCTGCTCCGTGGCTGTACTACACTCGAGTACCTTTGTCTTCAGGTGATCAATGGGTTGAGTAGCTTCCACATCACCTCCATGACTCTCCGGACTATTTATGTGTGTTGCTGGTGCGACAAGAAGACATCACAAGAGGACACACCTGCACTTGAGAGATTACTTGTATTTAATCAAGAAGGTCCAACAAGAATCAATGTCATTTCTACGCCAAAATTGATAGTGGTGGGCTACTCGTCTGACAAATACTCCGAACTTGTTATTGGATCCACAGCCGTTCAGGTACAACAGCCGCCTTCTACCTCTCCTTCTACAAATTAACATTATTTCTAATTCTGAAGATGTATGTTCATCTGTCATCCAGAAAATGATTCCGACAAGCTTGACCCTGAAACCGTGCACATTGAAGGTCTTGGCACTAGAATCTATCAGCCCCAACCTGGAGCAAGTTGTTAGTTTCCTGAGATGCTTTCCGTGTTGGGAAACATAGCATGCAATTGCAAAAATTTTCCTACACTCATGCAAGATCTATGTAGGAGATGCATAGCAACGAGAGGGGAAGAGTGTGTCCACGTACCCTCGTAGACCGAAAGCGGAAGCGTTTGACAACGCGGTTGATGTAGCCAAACTTCTTCTCGTTTCGACCGACCAAGCACCGAACGTACGACACCTCCGAGTTCTGCACATGTTTAGCTCGATGACGTCCCTCAAACTCTTGATCTAGGAATGTGTCAAGGGAGAGTTTTGTCAGCATGATGGCGTGGTGATAGTGATGGTGAAGTGATCCGTGTAGGGCTTAGCCTAAGCACTACGAGAATATGACCGGAGGCGTAAACAGTGGAGGGGGCACCGCACACAACTAACAATTGTTGGTGTGTGTTCTAGGTGCCCCCACATATATATAGGTGGGAGGGGGAGGAGGACAGCCATGGGGCACCCCAAGTAGGAGGAATCCTACTTCGGCCCCTAGTCCAATTCGCCCCCCTTTCCTTATTACCGGAAGGGGAAAAGGGAAGAGAGGGGGAGGAAGGAAAGGGGGGGCCGAACCCCCTCCTCCTTCTCCTATTCGGCCTCTGTCAGTGCAACAAACCCTGGGTCTGTTGCCCAGACTGTGCACAGGCACGAGAACAAGATAGAAGCACCAGCCCAAGTCAGAATTCAAGGAGCCAAGAGATTCGAAGGACCAACATGCAGATTAGAGTGACCAAGATCGAACCAAAGAAGCAGGATATCGCCAAGAGAAAGGCTGCCCATGCCGGGCAGGCGAGCCCGGCAAGGGGCAAGGCCACCCCAAGAAGCAGACGACCGAAGCACCCCGGCAGGGCCTGACGGGGCTCATGGAAGCAAAACCACCTCACCAACCACTCCATCACGACCCACGTTGTCGATCAGTGCAGTGTCAAGACGCAAAGTCACTAAGTGGAAGCCATTTGCCACATGGCTGCCCCTCCTTACAGGAAAAACCCACAGATGATACCCGTCCTACGACGTGTCAAGCAAGCAGGCGCGGAGTTGGCAAGATAGCCCGGCAAACCTTGCCGGGCAACCAGTGATGTGACACTAAGCGGTGCATTTAATGCGCCCTGTGAGCCCGCAGAGTTAGGTATGATAGCACACTTTGCTATCATATTAGTGTATAATGACTACTTTGCCATTGTGGTGACCCCTTGATCTATAAAAGGAGGCCCATCGCAACCATAGAATGGGTTAGAAGGTTGGATAACTCACACCCCCATACACGCATAGTCGCTGCTGCCTAAAGGCAACCCCTGCTGGGCAGGTGTACTATGCTCCACCACCACCTTTTCCACCATCAATCCACCAAAGCAGGAATAGGGTTTTACGCCTCACGGCGGCTCGAACTTGGGTAAATTGCTTGTGTGATCCCTGCCGCGCTGCTCCACGCTCGTCTGCTCTTTGTGCAACGCATCACCCTCCTGGCCGAACCAGCAAGGGGCCTCTTGGTCCCATAGGTGGCCGTGGTTTCCCGCGACATCTTTGGCGCGCCAGTAGGGGGCTCACTTGTGTGAATTTGAAGGCATGCGCAGCGCGTTGACTTCATCACCATCTTCGTCCTCGATGACGCCATCGATCATGGCGCCCAAGAAGAAACCCGGTCCTCCTTCTCACCCGCCCACCTAGAAGGCTCCGCCACCCGCAGCCTCTCACGCTGCGAAGTCAGAGGCACGAGAGATCACGGACACTGCTGGGGTTGTGGTCGGAGCAGGTGGCACCGTCACCACTTCCCCCGCAGCTGACGCAGGAGCGGGAGGCACCGGAGGAGAGCAGCATCAGCATCACCCCGAAGGCCACGCTTCCCAGGGTACGTGCGAGGGGGTTACTCCATCTGCGCCCCTCTCTCCCGCCGACGAGCACATCCACAACAACGGCGCTCGAACCGGGGTGAACCCCCGCCCTCCGGCCACCCCCACCACGGGTGCGGTCATGGCGCGTGCACCTCCCCCGGGACGGGCCGACCAAGCCGCTGCGCCCGACGGAGCCTGATATGTCTCCAACGTATCTAGAATTTTTGATTGTTCCATGCAATTATAATATCTATTTTGAATGTTTTATATGCATTAATATGCTATTTTATATGATTTTTGGGACTAACCTATTAACCTAGAGCCCAGTGCCAGTTTCTGTTTTTCCTTGTTTTAGAGTTTCGCAGAAAAGGAATACCGAAAGGTGTCCATACGGAATAAAACTTTCGTCATGATTTTTCTTGGACCAGAAGACACCCAGGAGACTTGGAGTACAAGTCAAGGAAGCTTCGAGGCGTCCACGAGGGTGGAGGGTGCGCCCAGGGGGGTGGGGTGCGCCCCCAACCCTGTGGGGCCCTCGTAGCCCTCCTGACCTAATTCTTCCTCCTATATATACTCTTATACCCCAAAAACATCTAGGGGAGCCACGAAACCACTTTTCCACCGCCGCAACCTTCTGTACTCGTGAGATCCCATCTTGGGGCCTTTTCCGGCATCCTGCCGGAGGGGGGAATCGATCACGGAGGGCTTTTACATCAACACCATTGCCTCTTCGATGATGCGTGAGTAGTTTACTTCAGACCTACGGGTCCATAGCTATTAGCTAGATGGCTTCTTCTCTCTCTTTTTTTCTCAATACAAAGTTCTCCTCGATGTTCTTGGAGATCTATTCGATGTGATACTCTTTTGCGGTGTGTTTGCCGAGATCCGATGAATTGTAGAATTATGATCAAGTTTATCTTTGAATATTATTTGAATCTCCTCTGAATTCTTATATGCATGATTTGATATCTTTGCAAGTGTCTTCAAAATATTGATTTGGTTTGGCCAACTAGATTGGTTTTTCTTGCAATGGGAGAAGTGCTTAGCTTTGGATTCAATTTTACCGTGTCCTTTTCCAGTGATAGTAGGGGCAGCAAGGCACGTATTGTATTGTTGCCATTGAGGATAACAAGATGGTTTTTTTTATCATATTGCTTGAGTTAATCCCGCTACATCATGTCATCTTGCTTAATGTGTTACTCTGTTCTTGTGAATTTAATACTCTAGATGCAGGTAGGAGTCGGTCAATGTGTGGAGTAGTAGTAGTAGATGCAGGCAGGAGTCAGTCTACTTGAAACGGACATGATGCCTATATTCATGATCATTGCCTTAGATATCGTCATAACTATGCACTTTTCTATCAATTGCTCGGCAGTAATTTGTTCACCCACCATAATAATTTCTATCTCGAGAGAAGCCTCTAGTGAAACCTATGCCCCCTGGGTCTATTTTACATCATATTTGTTTTTCGTCAACTTGCCAATTTCTGTCGACGTTCCTTTATTTTGCAATCTTTACTTTCATATACCAAAAATACCAAAAATATTACTTTACCGTTTATCCATCTCTATCAGATCTCACTTTGCAAATAACCGTGAAGGGATTGACAACCCCTTTGTCACGTTGGTTGCAAGTTGGTGTTTGTTTGTGCAGGTATTCAGTGGCTTGTTGTGTAGTCTCCTACTGGATTGATACCTTGGTTCTCAAAATTGAGGGAAATACTTACGCTACTTTGCTGCATCACCCTTTCCTCTTCAAGGGAAGAACCAACGCATGCTCAAGAGGTAGCAAGAAGGATTTCTGGCGCTGTTGCCGGGGAGATCTACACCAAGCCAAGACATACCAAGTACCCATCACAAACTCTCATCTCTCGCATTACATTATTCGTCATTCGCCTCTCGTTTTCCTCTCCCCCACTTCTAAAATGATTTTCGAAGAGATTCACCTTTTCTTCGCCCCTATTCCATTTGTCTTCTTTGCTTGCTTTTTGTGTGCTTGTGTGTTGGATTGCTTGCTTTGTCACGATGGCTCAAGATAATACCAAATTGTGTGACTTCTCCAATACCAACAACAATGATTTAATTAGTGCTCCGATTGCTCCCGATGCTAATGCAGAATCTTGTGAGATTAATACTGCTTTGTTGAATCTTGTTATGAAAGATCAATTTTCCGGCCTTCCCAATGAAGATGTCGCATCCCATCTTAATAATTTCCTTGATTTGTGTATATGCAAAAGAAAAAACATGTGGATAATGATATTGTTAATTTGAAGCTATTTCCGTTCTCGCTTAGGGATCGCGCTAAAACTTGGTTTTCATCTTTGCCGAAAACTAGTATTGATTAATGGAATAAGTGTAAAGATGCTTTTATTTCCAAGTATTTTCCGCCCACTAAGATCATCTCCCTTAGGAACGATATTATGAATTTTAAGCAACTTGATCCTTAACATGTTGCACAATCTTAGGAGAGGATGAAATTGATGATTAGAAATTGCCCTACTCATTGATTGAATTTGTGGATGATTATACAAAAAATTTATGCCAGATTGAATTTTGCTTCTAGAAATCTTTTAGATTCGGCCGCGGGAGGCACTTTTATGGGAATTACTTTAGGAGAAGCCACTAAACTGCTAGATAATATTATGGTTAATTATTCTCAATGGCATACCGAAAGATGTCCCACTAGTAAAAAAGTGCATGCAATTGAAGAAATAAATGTTTTGAGTCGAAAGATGGATGAGCTTATGAAATTGTTTGCTAGTAAGAGTGCTCCTGTTGATCCTAATGATATGCCTTTCTCTACTTTGATTGAAAACAATAATGAATCTATGGATGTGATTTTTTTGGTAGGAACAATTTTGGTAATAACGCGTATAGAGGTAATTTCAATCCTAGGCCGTTTCCTAGTAATTCCTCTAATAATTAAGGTAATTCCTACAACAGTTCTTATGGAAATTATAATAACATGCCCTCTGAATTTGAGGATAGTGTTAAAGAATTTATTAGTTTGCAAAGAATTCCAATGCTTTGATTGAAGAAAAATTGCTTAAGATTGATGATTTGGCTAGGAACGTGGATAGAATTTCTCTTGATGTTGATTCTTTGCAACTTAGATCTATTCCACCCAAGCATGATATCAATGAGTCTCTCAAAGCCATGAGAATTTCCATTGATGAATGCAAAGAAAGAACCGCTAAGATGCGCGCTAAAAAAGATTGGTTTATAAAAGCGTGTTCTTCTAGTTTCCGTGAAAATAATGATGAAGATCTAAAAGTGATTGATGTGACTCCTATTGAATCTTTATTTTCCAATATAAATCTTGATAAAGATGGGACTAGAGATGAGTCAACTTTACTTAGAAGGCGTCCCAATGGTTCGGAGTTTTTAGATCTTAATGCAAAAATTGATAATTGTGGGATTGAAGAGGTCAAAACTTAAATAGCAATGCACCCACTATTTTGGATTTCAAGGACTTTAATTATGATAATTGTTCTTTGATAGATTGTATTTCCTTGTTGCAATCCATGTTGAATTCTCCTCATGCTTATAATCAAAACAAAGCTTTTACTAAACATATCGTTGATGCTATGATGCAATCTTATGAAGAAAAGCTTAATTTGGAAGTTTCTATTCCTAGAAAACTTTATGATGAGTAGGAACCCACTATTAAGATTAAGATTAAAGATTATGAATGCTATGCTTTGTGTGATTTGTGTGCTAGTGTTTCCATGATTCCGAAAACTTTATGTGATGTGTTAGGTTTTCGTGAATTTGATGGTTATTCGTTAAATTTGCATGTTGCGGATTCCACTATTAATAAACCTACGGGAGGAATTAATGAATGTTCTTATTGTTGCAAATAGGAATTATGTGCCCGTAGATTTCATTGTTCTTGATATAGATTGCAATCCTACATGTCCTATTATTCTTGGTAGACCTTTCCTTAGAACGATTGGTGCAATTATTGATATGAAAGAAGGAAACATTAGATTTCAATTTCCATTAAGGAAAGTGTCGGTGTCAAAACCGGCGGATCTCGGCTAGGGGGTCCCGAACTGTGCGTCTAGGCGGATGGTAACAGGAGACAAGGGACACGATGTTTTTACCCAGGTCCAGGCCCTCTCGATGGAGGTAAAACCCTACTCCTGCTTGATTAATATTGATGATATGGGTAGTACAAGAGTAGATCTACCACGAGATCAAAGAGGCTAAACCCTAGAAGCTAGCCTATGGTATGATAGTTGTTCGTCCTACGGACTAAAACCCTCCGGTTTATATAGACACGGGAGAGGGTTAGGGTTACATAGAGTCGGTTACAAATGGGAGGAGATCTACATATCCGTATCGCCAAGCTTGCCTTCCACGCCAAGGAAAGTCCCATCCGGACACGGGACGAAGTCTTCAATCTTGTATCTTCATAGTCCAGGAGTCCGGCCAAAGGTTATAGTTCGCCATCCGGACACCCCTAATCGAGGACTCCTCGGTAGCCCTGAACCAGACTTCAATGACAGCGAGTCCGGCCAGCAGATTGTCTTCGGCATTGCAAGCGGGTTCCTCCTCGAATACTTCATAGAAGATTTTGAACACAAGGATAGTGTTGGCTCTGCAAAATAAGTTCCACATACCACCATAGAGAATAATATTTACACAAATCCAATCTGGCGGCGTATTCCGTGGCGTGACATCACACCACGGCCAAGCCTTTATTGAATCATTTTCTTGTCCCACCTCGGTGCACTTAGCGAGGTGGTTTCCTTAACACGTCTTGTCGAGCGAGATCGTGTCCCTTATTCAGGATTCTCATCAATACGGGCGTGGGTAACCCAACCGTGCCATTAATTACGGCGCTTGGGAGATAAGCGTGTTTTACCAGGCTGGTGGGGGGCAAGGATCCACCTTTCTCATCTACGCCTTCTTCCTCCTTTGCTTATCCATTTTCGTGCACTCGAGCTCCAGCGCCCAAGTCCGCACATCCCACCTCAACCTTCTCCAGCCATGTCCGGAGCGGGAGGCAAGTGGATGGCCTCCTCCGTCACGGAGGGACACATCAAGAAGCTGAGGAAAGCTGGATACTTGTCCAATTACATCGCGCACCAGCTCCGCGACAAGGGGCAGCTCATCCCCACCCCAGGCCCCATGAGAGGGTGGTGTTCCTCACCCATTTCCTCCGCGGACTAGGTTTCCCACTTCACCCATTTGTCCGGGGACTCATGTTCTACTACGGCCTGGATTTCCACGATCTGGCCCCGAACTTCATCCTCAACATCTCGACGTTCATCGTTGTGTGCGAGGCCTTCCTCTGCATCCAGCCCCACTTCGGCTTATGGCTGAAGACCTTCAATGTCAAACCGAAGGTAGTGGGCGTCTACCAAGCGGAGTGCGGAGGCGCCATGGTGTGCAAGATGCCCAACGTTACATGGCTCGAGGGCTCCATTGTGGAGACCATAAAGGGGTGGCAATCGGGGTGGTTCTACATCACCGAGCCGCGTGACCCTGAATGGGCAGCGGCCCCCGAATTCCGATCTGGCATCCCCACACGGCTCACCTCTTGGAAAGAGACGGGCCTGTCGTGGGGTAATTTGGAGGAGCTGACCGGACTCCAAACCTGCGTCCAAAACCTGGTGAGCAAGAAGCTCAAACTCGTCAATGTAGTCCAGGTCATGCTCATCCGCCGGATCCTCCCGTGCCAACAACGGGCTTTTAGTTTGTGGGAGTTTGATCCGGCACAACACCGAACCCTGAGTAGGCTCTTGACGATGCGTCGAAGGCGCTGGAAGGTGCTGTTCAAGGGCGCCGAGGCTCCCACATCCGCTACCGAGGATCGCAGATTCAGCGCGCAGCATCAAGCCAACGCTGTGAGCTATTTTACCCTTTACGGGTTACTTGTTTTCCATAGTTTGATTCTATGCGGGATCTAAACTCCCTTACCTTTGACATGATTGGCAGAAGACGTCCGGGCAGATTGACTGTCCGGCTCCCTTGCCCGAAGACCCAGCGGACGCCCGCTTGATGGGGCTGCTGGTTCCGGCGCCCGGTGGTGTCGGATTCATCGTCCGATGACTTCGAGGCGCACTCCTCCCACGAAGACGAGGAGGAGGAAGAAGAGGCCTCTCCCCTCCAGCGGGGAGGAGCGAAAGGAAGGCCGCCCCAACCGGGGGCCGGAGGGTCAGAAGGAGGACCCTTCCTCGGACTATCTCCACCAACGCCGACGGCGAAGAGGAGTAGGCCATCCAGTGCCAAGCCCCTGGAAAAATCGTAAGTATCCGGATACTAGAATAACTCATGGTGTTCCTTTGTTGCACAATATCTTCGACGCGAATATAATCATGCAGTCCGCCCAAGGCGGGCTCGATGCTTCGTCGGCGGCTCCACAGGTTCGTCGGATGTGAATAGCTCTTCATTTCCGGCCGCCTCCTCTCCTCGCGCTACGGATGATGCCGAGGTGGAGTCCCAAAAGGGTCCAAGCCAGGAGGAGGTGGTCCTGGAGGTGCCGCAAGGCGACCTCCCGGACTCCAGGCACAAAGGGGACAAAACCCCCAAGGGCTCCAAGTCCGGCCCTAGGCCGGACATCGCACCGGAACCTTCAGTGGTTTTGGAGTCCGGCAGGTGCCCCCCTAGTAAGAAGGGCAAGCCTACGACGCCGGTGACCTCCGTCCAACCGGAGGCATCGGATAATCTGCTGGAGGTGCTTAACAGCGCCTCCATCGACGAGGAGCACCGCACTATTATGAGTGTGGTGATCCAGAAGGTTCAGTCCGCCAAGAGCGGGCTGACTAAAGCCTGTGCCAGCCTTCTAATACGCTTTGAGGTATGTATTTAAGATATGTAAAAATATTACCGCATAGACAGTAGCCCTTGATGCTCAGTTTGGTGTTCAGAAAGAAAAACCGAACTAAGGATCTAAAAGATATACGCAGGCGTCTAACATAAGTATGTCAATATGGGAATGCAGGCTGCGCTGCTGACCTCTGCCACACTGACTGCAGAGGTGGATGCATTGAAGCAGAGCCTCGAGCGGTCCGAGAACGAGCTCGGCCTTGCCAAGAAGCAGCTCGAAGACAAGGAATGTAAGTAATACCTTATGTAAGTATATAAAAAAGATGTGGTTGCAAAAATGACAGGACCAACGTGAGTATTACAGGGCCACAACCGAGGTGGCGACCACAAGGAAGCGCTGTCCAAGGCGAAGACAAAGGCGGACGTGGGCGCACCGAGCGAGAAGCGGGAGGGGCGGGTGGCGGAGGTGCAGCAAGAGCTCCGGGCTCGTGGAAAAACATGAGAGTTTGGAGCTTGACTCAAAGACTCGAGTCGAGCTCGCCTCGGCCCTTGAGCGCCAAATCTGCCAAGGCGAAGCCCAAAAACCCTCCAGAAATTGAGGCGATGAAGAAGATAGCGGCGGGTAAGGCATTCTTTATGCAAAACAAGCACGTGAAAGTGAATTACTTGTTACTTACCCGAGTCCGGAGCTCTCCAGGAGCATTCGCAGATCTTCCCCGGAGTGTGTCCGACGCTGCCGCATTCTACCGAGCCGAAGAGAGGAGCTCGATGGAGAAGGTGTTCGGTCTCGATATCTTTGAGGCTCGACACCCGTGCCCTTGAGCGACCAGTGAAGCAGCTGGTCGAGCTCCATAAGGTGGCGAACAGGCCATGAAGGGTCTCATAGTCCGGCTGTGGCACAGGGAAGCCATGCACAGGGGCTACTTGGGCTGGTGAGGCGGCGGTGGATGCTGTCCATGGGTTGAAGTCATCAAGCGCTCCTTATGCATCGAAGATGCCGTAGAACCCTTGCCCGTGCTAAAGTGCACTGGGGCAAGATGGGCGCTGAGAAGCTTGTGACAGACGGACCACCGCCGGGCAAGGAGCATCGCAAGCCGAGATGTATTATGAGGCGTCTGAAGGGTGCCGCCTTATAGCGTATGAATGCTCCAAAGATGTAATTTTGAGTAAACTTCGCATTTGTGATCCTGTCGCTGAAAACTTGTTCATATGTGCTAAGCAACGCTTTTGAATTTAAAATATTACCTTCGGTGCGGCCGTATATTAAATTTGAGAGATGGCGAGTCGTCGACTTCTTCCCCATGCCATGAGTCTTTGGGGTGTTGGGATAAACTTGGCGCTCTTTTTCCCATTCTTGGGTCCTTGAGGGGGCTCAACACAACGAACAAGGCAATCAGACTATAATGCTTGAACACTCTCACTTAGCCATAGAATTCTATAATTTTAAATTTCAGCGAAGCCCCTAGTATTCGGAAGACCGAGTTCGGGGCGCTATCCACGCCTAGGCCGGACAAAGCCGACTCCTCGCTCTAAGCGGCATAAGTCTTTAGGGACTCGAAAACCTCTCGAACAGCGACCAGCTCTCGCCCTATCATGACGACCAGTTTTAGCTTTCTCCACTGAGGTGCTTAGCCCAGCTCAACCGGGGCACAATCGCAGTGGTTCTCCCAACGCTACCTTAGCCGAGATAACGGAACGTAAGGTACCAAAACATGGGAGCCGGGCAAACCAAACTATTGACCCAAGACATGATTCGGAGCCGATGCATATAATGCTATAAGTTCGGGGTGCCGCACTTGTGAAAGTGTTCGGACTTATCACACCGTATGTTGGGGTACTTAAGCCCCTGGTGTATTTGGCTGTACCAAAGTGTACGGGTGCAACATGTCATTAATGAACATATATAGATAAAAAAGGGAATGCAATAATATACAAAAGCTATGTATTGTTTATTCAAAAAGGCTGCGGTAAAAGCAGGACGATACAAATAGTGCAATAAGCAAGATATGGGACTATTTGACATGTCCCCCTCCAGGGGCGAGCTGCAGGATGATATGTGAAACAAGTATACTGCTCGTTATAGAGACCACATGGACACTCGACGTAGCTTTCTGCCTCCCTGGCTATTGCATCGTGTGTTCAGCGATTGTAATGCCGGACAGGCCTTCCGTAGAGTGGAGTCCTGAAAGTAAGAAAAAGAATGACAAAATCGGGAGCCCCTAGTGCGGTTGAGCCGCATTTTGGGCATGCCGTGGTCGTGCCCCTCCCCCTATGCCCATGGTATTTCCAGAGCGTAGTTATGTACGCGTAGTACTGGTTTCGCAATTTCGCGAGGGCTGGGGTTGGGGCCGCATTGCTACGCTTGCTCGGAACATGCCAGGCGGTCTTGTTGTAGGTTACTCCGGGCGCGCTTGACGGTGTCCGGACGTTTAATAGCCGGACTGGAGAATTGCCTTGAGAGGCTGCTTTGTACTTCCGCCACGAGGGCTGCCGTATGCTCCTTCGTTCGGCGAGAGCGTTCAGTGTTTCCATTGACCGTAATGACTCCTCGAGGGCCTGACATCTTGAGCTTGAGGTATGCGTAGTGCGGTACCGCATTGAACTTTGCAAATGCGGTTCGTCCGAAGCGATCGCGTGATAGCCACTGCGAACGGGACTATGTCGAAGATTAACTCCTCGCTTCGGAAATTATCTGGGGATCCGAAGACCACCTCAAGTGTAACCGAGCCTGTACAGTTGGCCTCTACACCTGGTATGACGCCTTTAAAGGTCGGCTTTGTGGGTTTAATCCTTGAGGGATCTATGCCCATTTTTCACACTGTATCCTGATAAAGCAAGTTCAGGCTACTGCCGCCGTCCATAAGGACTCTAGTGAGGTGAAATCCGTCAATGATTGGGTCTAGAACCAATGCGGCGAATCCGCCATGGCGGATGCTAGTGGGTGGTCCTTGATCAAAAGTGATCGGGCAGGAGGACCATGGGTTGAACTTTGGGGCGACTGGCTCCAACGCATATCGTCCACGAGTGCACTTCCGCCCCCTTTTGGGGATGTGGGTTGCGTATATCATGTTCACCGTCCGCACTTGTGGGGGAAGCCCTTCATCCCCTATTGTTCGGTGGCGGGGCTCCTCCTCGTCATCGCTATGCAGCCCTTGTCTCTGTTTTCGGCACTTAACTTGCTCTGCTTTGAACACCCAACAATCCTGTTAGTGTGATTGATCGTTTTTCGGGGTGCCGTGTATCCGCACGATCGATCGAGTATTCGGTCCAAACCGGGCGGGCCCGAGTATTTCTTTTAAATGGCTTTTCCGCGACCGGTTTAGAGCCTCTGAATCCGGCATTAATCGCCAGATCCTCGGCTTTGGCGCTGTTAATCGGCGCTTGTGCTTGTTGCGACGCGACCTGCCATTGCTGTCCTTGGTATCCGAATTACTGGGCTCTTGGTCATGTTATTACTACTGAGCTAGCTAGCTGTCTTCTCCAGCATAAGCGGGTCATGAGTGTTGTGAGGGCTGCCATGGATTTGGCTTTTCTGTCCTAGGTGCGGGCAAGCCACTCGTCACGGATGTTATCTTTGAAGGCTGCAGGGCCTCTGCGTCCGGACGATCGACTATTTGATTTTTCTTGGTTAGGAACCGTGTCCGAATTGTCGGCGATTCCTCAGCTCTTGAATTATGTGGCTTAGGTCATCGGCGTCTGGTGGTCGCACATAGGTGCCACGGATATTGTCGAGGAATGCGGCTTCCAGGTCCTCCCAACAACCAATTGATTCTGCTGGCAAGCTGTTAAGCCAATGCCGAGCTAGTCCTTTAAGCTTGAGTTGGAGGTATTTGATGGCGTGTAGATCATCACCGCGGGCCATGTGGATATGAAGGAGATAATCCTCGATCCATACCGTAGGATCTGTTGTGCCATCGTATGATTCGATGTTTACAGGTTTGAAACCCTCGGGGATTTGATGATCCATTACTTCATCTGTGAAGCATAGTGGGTGTGCGGCGCCTCTGTACTGGGCTATATCACGACGCAGCTCAATTGATCTTTGTCTACTTTGTTCGGCCCGGCCGGATTTACCATATCCGGCATGATGGTTATCGTTACGTGTCGTGGGGTGCCCACGCGATCCATAGATCGATCTTGTTTGCCTTGCCTTATCCTCCAATATATCTCGCAGGTCTGGCGCATTTCCCCATGCCTTGGTATTCTTTGAGCGACGCCGGGGTGCGGCTTGAGTGGAGGGCCGAGAGGCCTCTCTGTCGCGGCCACGAGGTGGCGGTCGGCCGCATCATCTTGCTGGTGATGTAGGTCTAGGTGCTTCCTCCTCTAATCGGGTAGTAGCCTGCATTTTGGGTAGCTCTTGGAGGCGTTCGAGTTCGTACTCTTGACCACGAGGACTTGATCCATCTGTCGGCTAGCAAGTCTTGGTCAGCTCTAAGTTGTTGCTGTTTTTCTTGAGGCTGCTGGCCGTGGCCATAAGCCTGCGTTTGAAACGCTCTTGTTCGACGGGATCCTCGAGCACGACAAATTAAATGCGTCGTCGAGGCTTGCCTCGTCTTCGGAGGAGGTATGTAATTATCGTCCTCTACCTCTCTGCTGCCGCTCTCTCATGAGGGCTGGTTTCTCCATCCTCTGCGCTGAATCCTGCTGGAGGGGTTGTCTTCGCACTGTGCAGGGTGTTATTGTCTCCCGTGCCGGAATCACCGTTTTTGCTTTGGCGGGATTTAGAGCGGCGCCGCTGACGCCGGAGCTTAGGCTGCTTCTTGGAGGGGTCATCCTCCGTTGTTCCATCGCCGTTCCCTTCTTTCGGGGTGTCCACCATGTATATGTCATATGACGAGGTGGCCTTCCGGTGCCCTGTAGGCGCTGGTTCTTGGTCGTCTCCTGCATCAGCGTCCATACCGTCGATGTCATTGGAGTCGAAGTCGAGCATGTCGGTTAAATCATCGACAGTGGCTACGAAGTGGGTGGTGGGTGGGCTTTGAATTTCTTCGTCATCCGCATCCCAACCTTGCTGACCATAGTCCGGCCAGGGCTCTCCTGATAAAGAGAGAGACTTTAGTGAATTCAGAATGTCGCCGAAGGGCGAGTGCTGAAAGTGTTGGGGAGCGTTGCAGAAAATAAAATTTTTCTACGCTTTCACCAAGATCAATCCATGAGTTCATCTAGCAACGAGAGAAAGGAGTGCATCTACATACCCTTGTAGATCGCGAGCGGAAGCGTTCAAGAGAACGGGGTTGAGGGAGTCGTACTCGACGTGATCCAAATCACCGATGATCCTAGTGCTGAACGTACATCACCTCCGTGTTCAACACACGTACGGTTGAGGAAGACGTCTCCTCCTTCTTGATCCAGCAAGGAGGGAGGAGGGGTTGACGGATATCCAGCAGCACGACGGCGTGGTGGTGGATGCAGCACTGATCTTGGCAGAGCTTCGCCGAGCTTCTACGAGAGGGAGAGGTGTAGCAAGGGGGAAGGGAGGCGCCTATGGCATGGGGTGTGGCTGCCCTCCCTCCCCCCTTTATATAGGCCCCCTAGGGGGGGCACCGGCCCTGGGAGATGAGATCTCCTGGGGGGGTGCAAGGGGGAGGCTTGCCCCCCAAGGCAAGTGGAGGCACCCCCACCATAGGGTTTCCAACCCTAGGCGCAGGGGGGGCAAGGGGGGCGCACCAGCCCACCAGGGGCTGGTTCCCCTCCCCACTTCAGCCCACGGGGCCCTCCGGGATAGGTGGTCCGACCCGGTGGACCCCCGGGACCCTTCCGGTGGTCCCGGTACAATACCGGTGACCCCCGAAACTTTCCCGATGGCCGAAACTGCACTTCCTATATATAATTCTTCACCTCCGGACCATTCCGGAACTCCTCGTGACGTCTGGGATCTCATCCGGGACTCCAAACAACTTTCGGGTTACTGCATACTCATATCTCTACAACCCTAGCATCACCGAACCTTAAGTGTGTAGACCCTACGGGTTCGGGAGACATGCAGACATGACCGAGACGCCTCTCCGGTCAATAACCAACAGCGGGATCTGGATACCCATGTTGGCTCCCACATGCTCCTCGATGATCTCATCGGATGAACCACGATGTCGAGGATTCAATCAATCCCGTATACAATTCCCTTTGTCAATCGGTACGTTACTTGCCCGAGACTCGATCGTCGGTATCCCAATACCTCGTTTAATCTCGTTACTGGCAAGTCACTTTACTTGTACCGTAATGCATGATCCCGTGACTAGACACTTGGTCACATTGAGCTCATTATGATGATGCATTACCGAGTGGGCCTAGAGATACCTCTCCGTCATACGGAGTGACAAATCCCAGTCTCGATTCGTGCCAACCCAACAGACACTTTCGGAGATACCCGTAGTGCACCTTTATAGTCACCCAGTTACGTTGTGACGTTTGGGACACCCAAAGCACTCCTATGGTATCCGGGAGTTTCACAATCTCATGGTCTAAGGAAATGATACTTGACATTTGGAAAAGCTCTAGCTAGACGAACTACACGATCTTTGAGCTATGCTTAGGATTGGGTCTTGTCCACCACATCATTCTCCTAATGATGTGATCCCATTATCAATGACATCTAATGTCCATAGTCAAGAAACCATGACTATCAGTTGATCAATGAGCTAGTCAACTAGAGGCTTACTAGGGACATGTTGTGGTCTATGTATTCACACGTGTATTACGATTTCCGGATAACACAGTTATAGCATGAATAACAGACAATTATCATGAACAAAGAAATATAATAATAACCATTTTATTATTGCAGGGCATATTTCCAACAGTCTCCCACTTGCGCTAGAGTCAATATTCTAGTTACATTGGGATGAATCGAACACCCATAGCGTTCTGGTGTTGATCATGTTTTGCTCTAGGGAGAGGTTTAGTCAACGGATCTGCTACATTCAGATCTGTATGTACTTTACAAATATCTATGTCTCCATCTTGAACATTTTCACGTATGGAGTTGAAGCGGCAACTTGATGTGCTCTGGTCTTCTTGTGAAACCGGGCTCCTTGGCAAGTGCAATAGCTCCGGTGTTGTCACGCGGAAGAGTGCGATCGGCCCCGACGCATTGGGTATGACTCCTAGGTCGGTGATGAACTCCTTCACCCAGATTGCTTCATCGTTGCCCCGAGGCTGCCATGTACTCTGCTTCACATGTAGATCCCGCCACGACGCTTGCTTGCAACTCGCACCAGCTTCTTGCCCCACCATTCAAAATATACACGTATCCGATGCGTGACTTAGAGTCATCGGATCGTGTCGAAGCTAGCGTCGGCGTAACCCTTCTGACGAGCTCTTCGTCACCTCCATAAACGAAACATATCCTTAGTCCTTTTCGGGTAATTTAGGATGTTCTTGACCGCTGTCCGGTGTTCCTTTCGCGATTACTTTGGTACCTTCCTACCAAACTTACGGCAAGGTTTACATCAGGTCTGGTACACAAGATGGCATACATAATAGACCCTATGGCTGAGGCATAGGGATGGCACTCATCTCTTCTTTATCTTCGCCATGGTCGGGCATTGAGCCGAGCTCAATCTCACACCTTGCAATACTGAGCAAGAACCCTTTCTTGGACTGATCCATATTGAACTTCTTCAATATCTTATCAAGGTATGTGCTTTGTGAAGACCTATGAGGCGCCTTGATCTATCCCTATAGATATTGATGCCTAATATGTAAGCAGCTTCTCCAAGGTCCTTCATTAAAAACACTTATTCAAGTAGGCCTTAATGTTGTCCAAAAGTTCTATATCATTTCCCATCAAAAGTATGTCATCTACATATAATATGAGAAATGCTCTGAGCTCCCACTCACTTTCTTGTAAACGCAGCTTCTCCATAAGTCTGCATAAACCCAAACGCTTTGATCATCTCATCAAAGCGAATGTTCCAACTCCGAGATGCTTGCACCAGCCCATAAATGGATCGCTGGAGCTTGCATACCTTGTTAGCATTCTCAGGGTCGACAAAACCTTCCGGCTGCATCATATACAATTCTTCATTAAGATGGCCATTAAGGAATGCCGTTTTAACGTCCATTTGCCATATCTCATAATCATAGTATGCGGCAATTGCTAACATGATTCGGATGGACTTCAGCTTCACTACGGGAGAGAAAGTCTCATCGTAGTCAATCCCTTGAACTTGTCGATAACCCTTAGCGACAAGTCGAGCTTTATATATGGTAACATTACCATCCGCGTCCGTCTTCTTCTTAAAGATCCATTTGTTTTCTATTGCTTGCCGATCATCGGGCAAGTCTGTCAAAGTCCATACTTTGTTTTCATACATGGATCCTATCTCGGATTGCATGGCCTCAAGCCATTTGTTGGAATCTGGGCCCGCCATCGCTTCTTCATAGTTCGAAGGTTCACCGTTGTCTAACAACATGATTTCCAAGACAGGTTTGCCGTACCACTCTGGTGCGGAACGTGTCCTTGTGGACCTTCGAAGTTCAGTAGGAGCTTGATCCGAAGTATCTTGATCATCATCATTAACCTCCTCTCTTGTCGGTCCAGGAACCACAGGAACATCTTCCTGAGTTGCGCCACTTACTGTTTCAAGAGGTAATACTTCATCAAGCTCTAATTTCCTCCCACTTAATTCTTTCGAGAGAAACTCTTTCTCCAGAAAGGACCCGTTCTTGGCAACAAAGATCTTGCCTTCAGATCTTAAGTAGAAGGTATACCCAATGATTTCCTTAGGGTATCCTATGAAGAAGCATTTTTCCGACTTGGGTTCGAGCTTTTCAGGTTGGAGTTTCTTGACATAAGCATCGCATCCCCAAACTTTTAGAAACGACAGCTTAGGTTTCTTTCCAAACCATAATTCATACGGTGTCATCTCAACGGATTTAGACGGTGCCCTATTTAAAGTGAATGTAGCTGTCTCTAAAGCATATCCCCAAAATGATAGCGGTAAATCGGTAAGAGACATCATAGATCGCACCTTATCCAATAAAGTGCGATTACGACGTTCGAACACACCGTTACGCTGAGGTGTTCCAGGCGGCGTGAGCTGTGAAACGATTCCACATTTCCTTAAGTGCGTACCAAATTCGTGACTTAAATATTCTCCCCCACGATCTCATCATAAGAACTTTATCTTTCGGTCACGTTGATTCTCTACCTCATTCTGAAATTCCTTGAACTTTTCAAAGGTCTCAGACTTGTGTTTCATCAAGTAGACATACCCATATATACTCAAGTCATCAGTGAGAGTGAGAACATAACGATATCCTCCGCGAGCCTCAACGCTCATTGGACCGCACACATCAGTATGTATGATTTCCAATAAGTTGGTTGCTCGCTCCATTGTTCCGGAGAACGGAGTCTTGGTCATTTTGCCCATGAGGCATGGTTCGCATGTGTCAAATGATTCATAATCGAGAGACTCTAAAGTCCATCAGCATGGAGCTTCTTCATGCGCTTGACACCAATGTGACCAAGGCGGCAGTGCCACAAGTATGTGGGACTATCGTTATCAACTTTACATCTTTTGGTATTCACACTATGAATATCTGTAACATCACGCTCGAGATTCATTAAGAATAAACCATTGACCATCGGGGCATGACCATAAAACATATCTCTCATATAAATAGAACAACCATTATTCTCGGATTTAAATGAGTAGCCATCTCGTATTAAACGAGATCCAGATACAATGTTCATGCTCAAAGCTGGCACTAAATAACAATTATTGAGGTTTAAAACCAATCTCGTAGGTAAATGTAGAGGTAGCGTGCCGAGGGCGATCACATCGACCTTGGAACCATTCCCGACGCGCATCGTCACCTCGTCCTTCGATAGTCTCCGCTTATTCTGCAGCTCCTGCTTTGAGTTACAAATATGAGCAACCGCACCGGTATCAAATACCCAGGAGCTACTACGAGCACTGGTAAGGTACACATCAATTACATGTATATCAAATATACCTTTGGTTTTGCGGCCTTCTTGTCCCCTAAGTACTTAGGGCAGTTCCGCTTCGAAAGACCACTTCCCTTGCAATAAAAGCACTCAGTCTCGTGCTTGGGTCCATTGTTTGACTTCTTCCCGATGGCGGCTTACGGGCGCTGCAACTCCTTTCTGTCCTTCTTGAAGTTCTTCTTACCCTTGCCTTTCTTGAACTTAGTGGTTTTATTCACCATCAACACTTGATGTTCCTTTTGATCTCTACCTCCGCTGATTTCAGCATTGAATATACCTTAGGAATGGTCTTTTCCATCCCCGCATATTGAAGTTCATCACAAAGCTCTTGTAGCTCGGTGGAAGCGGCGAAGGATTCTCAAATGACCGCGTCATCCGGAGATTGACTCCCACTGAGTCAGCGGTTGTGCAACCTGGACATCTTGAGTATGTGCTCATTGACAGAACTATTTTCCTCCATCTTACAGCTGAAGAACTTGTCAGAGACTTCATATCTCTCGACCTGGGCATGAGCTTGGAAAACCATTTTCAGCTTTTCGAACATCTCATATGCTCCGTGTTGCTCAAAACACTTTTGGAGCCCCGGTTCTAAGTTGTAAAGCATGCCGCACTGAACGAGGGAGTAATCATCAGCATGAGACTACCAAGCGTTCATAACGTCTTGGTTCTCTGGGATTGGTGCTTCACCTAGCGGCGCTTCTAGGACATAATCTTTCTTGGCAGCTATGAGGATGATCCTCAGGTTCCGGACCCAGTCCGTATAGTTGCTGCCATCATCTTTCAGCTTGGTTTTCTCTAGGAACACGTTGAAGTTGAGGGTAACGTGGGCCATTTGATCTACAAGACATATTGTAAAGATTTTAGACTAAGTTCATGATAATTAAGTTCATCTAATCAAATTATTTAATGAACTCCCACTCAGATTAGACATCCCTCTAATCATCTAAGTGAAACATGATCCGAGTCAACTAGGCCGTGTCCGATCATCACGTGAGACGGACTAGTTGACATCGGTGAACATCTCCATGTTGATCGTATCTTCTATACGACTCATGCTCGACCTATCGGTCCTCCGTGTTCCGAGGCCATGTCTGTACATGCTAGGCTCGTCAAGTCAACCTAAGTGTATTGCGTGTGTAAATCTGGCTTACACCCGTTGTATTCGAACGTTAGGATCTATCACACCCGATCATCACGTGGTGCTTCGAAACAACGAACCTTCGCAACGGTGCACAGTTAGGGGGAACACTTTCTTGAAATTATTATGAGGGATCATCTTATTTACTACTGTCGTTCTAAGTAAACAAGATGCAAAAACATGATAAACATCACATGCAATCAAATAGTAGTGACATGATATGGCCAATATCATATAGCTCCTTTGATCTCCATATTCGAGGCTCCATGATCATCTTTGTCACCGGCTTGACACCATGATCTACATCATCATGATCTCCATCATCGTGTCTCCATGAAGTTGCTCGCCAACTATTACTTCTACTACTATAGCTAACGGTTTAGCAATAAAGTAAAGTAATTACATGGCGTTAAATCAATGACACGCAGGTCATACAATAATTAAGACAACTCCTATGGCTCCTGCCGGTTGTCATACTCATCGACATGCAAGTCGTGATTCCTATTACAAGAACATGATCTCATACATCACATATATATCATTCACCATTCATTACAACTTTTGGCCATATCACATCACAATCACATGCTGCAAAAACAAGTTAGACGTCCTCTAATTGTTGTTGCATGTTTTACGTGGCTGCAATAGGGTTCTAGCAAAAACATTTTCTTACATACGTAAAAGCCACAACGTGATTTGTCAACTTCTATTTACCATTCATAAGGACCCTTTTCATCGAATCCGCTCCAACTAAAGTGGGAGAGACAGACACCCGCTAGCCACCTTATGCAACTAGTGCATGTCAGTCGGTGGAACCTGTCTCACGTAAGCGTACGTGTAAGGTCGGTCCGGGCCGCTTCATACCACAATACCGCTGAAGCAAAATAAGACTAGTAGTGGCAAGAAAGTTGACAACATCTACGCCCACAACAAATTGTGTTCTACTCGTGCAAAGAGAACTACGCATAGACCTAGCTCTGATACCACTGTTGGGGAACGTTGCAGAAAATAAAATTTTTCTACGCTTTCACCAAGATCAATCTATGAGTTCATCTAGGAACGAGAGAAAGGAGTGCATCTACATACCCTTGTAGATCGCGAGTGGAAGTGTTCAAGAAAACGGGGTTGAGGGAGTCGTACTCGACGTGATCCAAATCACCGATGATCCTAGTGCTGAACGGACAACACCTCCGCGTTCAACACAAGTACGGTTGAGGAAGACGTCTCCTCCTTCTTGATCCAGCAAGGAGGGAGGAGAGGTTGACGGAGATCTAGCAGCACGACGGCGTGGTGGTGGATGCAGCAGTGATCTCGGCAGAGCTTCGCCGAGCTTCTACGAGAGGGAGAGGTGTAGCAAGGGGGAAGGGAGGCGCCTATGGCATGGGTGCGGCTGCCCTCCCTCCCCCCTTTATATAGGCCCCCTAGGGGGGGCGCCGGCCCTGGGAGATGAGATCTCCTTGGGGGGGCAAGGGGGAGGCTTGCCCCCCAATGCAAGTGGAGGCACCCCCCCACCCTAGGGTTTCCAACCCTAGGAGCAGGGGGGGCAAGGGGGGCGCACCAGCCCACCAGGGGCTGGTTCCCCTCCCCACTTCAGCCCACGGGGCCCTCCGAGATAGGTGGCCCCACCCGGTGGACCCCCGGGACCCTTCCGGTGGTCCCGGTACAATACCGGTGACCCCCGAAACTTTCCCGATGGCCGAAACTGCACTTCCTATATATAATTCTTCACCTCCGGACCATTCCGGAACTCCTTCTGACGTCCGAGATCTCATCCGGGACTCCAAAAACTTTCGGGTTACTGCATACTCATATCTCTACAACCCTAGCGTCACCGAACCTTAAGTGTGTAGACCCTACGGGTTCGGGAGACATGCAGACATGACCGAGACGCCTCTCCGGTCCATAACCAACAGCGGGATCTGGATACCCATGTTGGCTCCCACATGCTCCTCGATGATCTCATCGGATGAACCATGATGTCGAGGATTCAATCAATCCCGTATACAATTCCCTTTGTCAATCGGTACGTTACTTGCCCGAGACTCGATCGTCGGTATCCCAATACCTCGTTCAATCTCGTTACCGCAAGTCACTTTACTCGCATCAGTAATGCATGATCCCGGACGAAAACTTGGTCACATTGAGCTCATTATGATGATGCATTACCGAGTGGGCCCAGAGATACCTCTCCGTCATACGGAGTGACAAATCCGATCTCGATTCGTACCAACCCAATGACACTTTCGGAGATACCCATAGTGCACCTTTATAGTCACCCGATTACGTTGTGACGTTTGGCACACCCAAAGCACTCCTACGGTATCCGGGAGTTTCACAATCTCATGGTCTAAGGAAATGATACTTGACATTTGGAAAAGCTCTAGCTAAACGAACTACATGATCTTTGAGCTATGCTTAGGATTGGGTCTTGTCCATCACATCATTCTCCTAATGATGTGATCCCGTTATCAATGACATCCAATGTCCATAGTCAGGAAACCATGACTATCAGTTGATCAACGAGCTAGTCAACTAGAGGCTTACCAGGGACATGTTGTGGTCTATGTATTCACACGTGTATTACGATTTCCGGATAACACAGTTATAGCATGAATAACAGACAATTATCATGAACAAAGAAATATAATAATAACCATTTTATTATTGCCTCTAGGGCATATTTCCAACAGAAAGATGTCCGCGGTGGTGAAGTCCATGATCGGCGCCCAATCGAATTTGATTGGCAGGGGCGCAGAAGGTTCGGAGTCCGGAGGGGAGTCCGGCACCTTGGAGTCACAAGCTTCGCAAAGGACAAGGCTGGTGTTCGGCTCGATCGCCGTAGAGATTGCAGCCCCCGAGGCGGTGTCCAGCCACCCGTCCTCGATTGGCGCAGTCGGCTCCGAGCTGAGGGTCGGAGCGGACACGGGTGCAGCCTCTAGGGCACTGTTCGGCGACAGAGCTAGATCATGCCCATCGTAACAGTGCGGCGCGCTCGGTTGTGGCTCGAACCCGTCGAATATCAAGTCTCCACGGACGTCAGCCGTGTAGTTCAAACTTCGAATCGACTGATGGCGGGCGTAGCTTCGATCTGCTCCAGATGGCTGCGAATTGGCCCAAGGCAAAGCCGCCGAATACGAAGATCTGTCCGGGGAGAAAAGACTCACCCTGGACCGCATCGTTGTTGATGATCGGAGGAGCCATCGGGCCTAAAGATGACGACACAGAGGAACTCTCAATGAAAGCACCAATGTCGGTGTCAAAACCGGCGGATCTCGGGTAGGGGGTCCCGAATTGTGCGTCTAGGCGGATTGTAACAGGAGACAAGGGACACGATTTTTTTACCCAGGTTCGGGCCCTCTCGATGGAGGTAAAACCCTACTCCTGCTTGATTAATATTGATGATATGGGTAGTACAAGAGTAGATCTACCACAAGATCAAAGAGGCTAAACCCTAGAAGCTAGCCTATGGTATGATAGTTGTTCGTCCTACAGACTAAAACCCTCCGGTATATATAGACACCGGAGAGGGTTAGGGTTACATAGAGTCGGTTACAAATGGGAGGAGATCTACATATCCATATCGCCAAGCTTGCCTTCCACGCCAAGGAAAGTCCCATCCGGACACGGGACAAAGTCTTCAATCTTGTATCTTCATAGTCCAGGAGTCCGGCCAAAGGTTATATATAGTCCGGCCATCCGGACACCCCCTAATCCAGGACTCCCTCAGAAAGGCATGGAACACTTTCCAGGAAAGGAAATCAAATTGCCTTATGAATCTAATATGAGAGCCACTTATGGATTGCATGCGAAGATGATAATACCTAGATCTATTCGTGTTTTTATGCCTAGCTCGGGGCGTTAAACAATAGTGCTTGTTGGGAGGCAACCCAATTTTATTTTTGTTCTTGATTTTAGGTCCTGTTTTGCTTTGAATAAATCATCTAGCCTCTGGTAAGATGTGGATTTGTGTTTTAATTAGTGTTTGTGCCAAGTAAGACCTTTGGGATACCTTACGGTAATAGTTAATTTGATCTTGCTGGAAAACAAAAACCTTTGCGCCCACGAAAATAATTTTCATAAATTACAGAAACATGATTTTTAGTTGATTCTTTTTGAATAATATTAATAAACAAATTCTTAAGACTTCCTAATTTCTAAGGATTTTTGGAGTTACAGATTTATTCAAAATATCCAGATTGCTACAGACTATTCTGTTTTTTTACAGATTCTATTTTTCGCGTGTTGTTTGCTTATTTTGATGCATCTATAGTTAGTATCGAGCGGTATGAACCATGGAAAAGTTGAATACAGTAGATATTACACCAATATAAATAAATAATGAGTTCACAGCAGTACCAAAAATGGTGATTTATTTTCTTATACTAACGGAGCTTACGAGATTTTCTGTTGGAGTTTCATGTTGTGAAGTTTTCAAGTTTTGGGTAAGGATTTGATGGACTATGAAATAAGGAGTGGCAAGAGCCTAAGCTTGGGGATGCCCAAGGCACCCTAAGGTAATATTCAAGGATGTCAAAAAGCCTAAGCTTGGGGATGCCCCGGGAAGGCATCCCCTCTTTTGTCTTCATCTATCGGTAACTTTACTTGAGGCTATATTTTTATTCACCACATGATATGTGTTTTGCTTGGAGCGTCTTATATGGTTTGAGTCTTTGCTTTTTATTTTTCCAAAATCATCCTTGCTGTACACACCTTTTGAGAGAGACACGCATGAATCGTGATTTATTAGAATGCTCTATGTACTTCACTTATATTTTTTGAGCTAGGCAAAATTTGCTCTAGTGCTTCACTTATATCTTTTTAGAGCACGGTGGTGGTTTTATTTTATAGAAATTGATGAACTCTCATACTTCACTTATATTATTTTGAGAGTCTCCAAACAGCATGGTAACTTGCTTTGGTTATAAAATTAGTCCTAGTATGATAGGCATCCAAGAGGGATATAATAAAAACTTTCATATAAAGTGCATTGAATAGTATGAGAAGTTTGATTCCTTATGATTGTTTTGAGATATGAAGATGGTGATATTAGAGTCATGCTAGTGAGTAGTTGTGAATTTGAGATATACTTGTGTTAAAGTTTGTGAGTCCCGTAGCATGTACGTATGGTGAACCATTATGTGATGAAGTCGGAGCATGATTTATTTTTTGATTTTCTTCCTTGTGAGTGGCGGTCGGGGACGATCGATGGTCTTTTCCTATCAATCTATCCCCCAGGAGTATGCGCATAGTACTTTTTTTATGACTAATAGATTTTTGCAAGTATGTGAGTTCTTTATGACTAATGTTGAGTTCATGGATTATACGCGCTCTCACCTTTCCACCATTGCTAGCCTCTCTAGTACCACGCAACTTTCGCCGGTACCATAAACCCACCACATATCCTTCCTCAAAACAGCCACCATACCTACCTATTATGGCATTTCCATAGTCATTCCGAGATATATTGCCATGCAACTTTCCACCGTTCCGTTTATTATGACACGCTCCATCATTGTCATATTGCTTTGCATGATCATGTAGTTGACATCGTATTTGTGGAAAAGCCGCCGTTCATCATTTTTTATACATGTCACTCTTGATTCATTGCACAGCCTGGTACACTGCCAGAGACATTCACATAGTCATATTTTGTTCTAAGTATCGAGTTGTAATTCTTGAGTCGTAAGTAAATAAAAGTGTGATGATCTTCATTATTAGAGCATTGTCCCATGTGAGAGGAAAGGATGATAAAGACTATGATTCCCCCACAAGTCGGGATGAGACTCCGGACGAAAAAAAGAGGCCAAAAAAAGAGAGAAGGCCCAATAAAAAAATTGAGAGAAAAGAGAGAAGGGACAACGTTACTATCCTTTTTGCCATACTTGTGCTTCAAAGTAGCACCATGATCTTCAAGATAGAGAGTCTCCTATAATATCACTGTCATATACTAGTGGGAATTTTTCATTATAGAACTTGGCTTGTATATTCCAATGATGGGCTTCCTCAAAATGCCCTAGGTCTTCGTGAGCAAGCGAGTTGGATGCACACCCACTTAGTTTCTTTTTGAGCTTTCACAAACTTATAGCTCTAGTGCATTCATTGCATGGCAATCCCTACTCACTCACATTGATATATATTAATGGGCATCTCCATAGCCCGTTGATACGCCTAGTTGATGTGAGACTATCTCCTTCTTTTTGTCTTCTCCACAACCACCGTCTATTCCACCTATAGTGCTATGTCCATGGCTCACGCTCATGTATTCCATGAAAGTTGAAAAAGTTTGAGAACATCAAAAGTATGAAACAATTGCTTGGCTTGTCATCAGGGTTGCGCATGATTTGAATATTTTGTGTGATGAAGATGGAGCATAGCCAGACTATATGATTTTGTAGGGATAAGCTTTCTTTGGCCATGTTATTTTGAGAAGACATAATTATTTTGTTAGTATGCTTGAAGTATTATTGTTTTTTATGTCAATATAAACTTTTGTTTTGAATCTTACGGATCTGAACATTCATGCCACAATAAAGAGAATTACAAGGATAAATATAATAGCTAGCATTCCACATCAAAATTTCTGTTTTTATCATTTACCTACTCGAGGATGAGCAGGAATTAAGCTTGGGGATGCTTGATATGTCTCCAACATATCTATATTTTTTGATTTTTCCATGCTATTATATTATTTGTTTTGGATGTTTTATATGCATTAATATGCTATTTTATATGACTTTTGGGACTAACTATTAACCTAGAGCCCAGTGCCAGTTTCTGTTTTTTCCTTGTTTTAAAGTTCCGCAGAAAAAGAAATACCAAAGGGAGTCCAAACGGAATAAAACTTACGCCATGATTTTTCTTGGACCAGAAGACGCCCAGGAGATTTGGAGTACAAGTGAGGGAAGCTTTGAGGCGACCACAAGGGTGGAGGGCGCTCCCAGGGGGTGGGGCGCGCCCCCCAACCTAGTGGGCCCCTCGTAGCTCTCCTGACCTGTAACATCCCAAATTTTGGAAAGTTAATATAATTAATTGAATTGTTTGTTTGTTTGCTTGAGTGAATTAAACTTGAGTGAAATTTGAACCTTTTCAAAACTTTTGAAAGAGAGGAATAAAATGACTTTCCCTTCTCCGTAAATTCAAATTCATCCTATTAAAATCAATGAGAGAAGATGACATGACTTCTTCAACTATAAAGAATTTGAACGGAGTTTTGCAATTTAATTCTTTCAAATATTTGCACTTGCTTCTCTATTTTTCTTCCCGAGAAATACCCGAAAATAAATTCTTGCAAGCAAGAAAGAGCGGAGGAAAATGACCCTCCAAAATCAGGGGCATTTTTGAAAATATTTGAGCCAAGAAAACCAAAGTTTTTATTTAAAATTATTTGCAAAAGAAATAAAGCCTTTAGGGATTTTCTGAAAACATTTTTTAGGTTTTTATTTTGGCCGTGGAATAATGCTCATCATCTACATTTTATTTTTCTGATAATTTTAGTATATAAAAACTCTTTATTCCGAATTGATTTGATTTCCTTTTTATTGTTTTAGTTTCCTAATTTTAAAAATAGGAATGGAATCGTTTTATTAGGAAAACCTGCTGGCCCATTAAGCACTTTCCTATTCTAGCCCAACAAGAGATCATCTCCTTCCTCTGTTTCCTCTCACGTTACAGAAGCTTTCCATGTCCATGGAGACAGGAAATCTCCACCTTCCCGATCTCCCTCGTCTTTCCATCCCAGCGCCTCCCGAGACCGCCTATAAAACCCCCCCTCTCCTCGCTCCATTTTTCCCATCACCACGCCTCCCCTGCCCGTAGCCTTCTCGCCACCGTCCTCCTTTTCCTGCCTAGAACGCCACCAGAGCTCTCCTGAACCTCCCCAGCGCCGACCCCTCCTCCGCCACCCCCACCTCGCCGGGCGACCTCGCCCCTCGCCGAGCAGCCCTCCACATCGCCGCCTCCTTCCTGCCATCTCTGCCTCACGTCAGGTAACTTTTTCGTTTTCAGATTTATTCCCGTAACAGATTTAGTTCCGTTCTTGTTTAGCTTATAACTTTTGATCTAGAAGTCCAATGATGCTGATTCTTTTTGCGTTAGATCACAATTTTCTTGTAGTTTCCAAAATATATAATTTGTCTATGTTTGGATTTATAAAATTGAGTTAGATCAGATTTGAATTAAAGCTTGTTTTGCTTATTCGGGAGTTTAAAAATAGATTTTATTTGATTCTTTTTCTACTGATCACTAGTGATCATATTTACCAGTGGTAAAAACTTCAAAATTGTTTGAGTATTTTAGCTTATTGTTTCATGTAAAACAAATTCTGTTTTAGTTCTATTCAATTATAGCTACTTCTTTTCTATAGTTGTTTTAAATTATTTTATTTTATATTTCAGAAAGTTTATGTTTGGTTTCTATTAGTTAAACAGTAGGTGTTCAACAAGTTTTTATATTTATTTTTATTTTGTTATCGTGAAATCAATTCAAGTTCGCTAATAACTTGCAATGGATTTCTCTACTGTTTTAACTCCCAATTGAAAATACTTTCAAAATAGCTTTATGAAAAAATACTTTATTTTTCTTTGTCTTAACTAAATTTATATTTTATTCTCTGTTATTTTAGTGTTTTATTTTCCGTTAGACAAAACTATTTTTGTGAATGTTGTAGAAGAAGACTCCTAGTTTTATTTGAAGTTCCTTCGGATTCTTATTCGCTCTCTCTTTTGTTTTGATTGTTAGTGTGAGTGCTTATGTGAATGATATGTTTGTTATATAGATTTCATCGAGAGTGACGAGTAGTCTATCAAGTTATTTCTTGAGAACGATAATTCTTCTTCGTCAACATCACCGTGCAAGTTCACTTTGACCATGCTTTCATACCTATGTTTTATTGCATTTAGTGACATCTTTGCAACCACCCCTCAAGAGTGTTATTGAATCCTTGTAGTTGAGTAGTATGCATGAGGTAGGAACCCTTCCCCTGTTACCAAGCCGGGACGATATTTTATTTTAATGCTACGCTATAGTAGACGGGTTTGGTATGAGTGCTCGGGAGTGGTGTGAGAATGGAGGATTCTACGCCAATGATGACAACTCCATGATGGAATCTGCAAGGACTGCATCTTCAAGACCTCAAGACTTCAAGACTCGAGACAGGATTTCAATACACACTCTTGGGTGAAGGACGGTTGACGGGCACCTGGAGAACCCAAAGTGGTTGGCGGGATGCATGGAGAAGCGCCATGACATCTTGCGGAAAGCTTCACCCAGACTCAAAGAGACGGAAGAATACTTCACGCCTGGAAGCTTACATGCAACCGCAAGTCATTATGGGCTCGGCTTGGTTGACCTTAGTTGTGACTCTGGCTGGGGCGGTACTAGCAGATGTAGAACTACGGTAGGATGGGTTGAGTACCGGACGGTGGTCGAGGAACTCTTTGGAAGACCATGTTTGGTCATCTTGTTCTCAAACACTCAAGTGCGAGAACGTAAAGAGAGGGATCGAATCTTGCGGGTAAAGTGTACAAACCTCTGCAGAGGGTTATAACCTAATCGATTAGCCGTGTCCCGATTCACGGACAATTTGAGCATCTGGACTGGATCTATCTCGAACTCTCAACACCGGATTGATAACTTAATTGTGGGCAACTTATGATGATTTTGGGCTATGAGACATCGGTTGGCGGAACCATGTCATGATAGAAAACTCCATAGTACAGACTTCATTTATTCCTTTGATGTAGGGAAAATAAAATCAGCTTTTACGCAAACAAAACTCAGATCTGAGCCACAAAGCCAAATTGCATATAGTATAGTTTTACCATCTGTTTATTCATGTTGTGATCTTGCGGTACATTCAATGTAATCGACCTACACGGCTGCAACGTATCATGTTGCAGATATTTCCTCGACGAGTAAGAGTTACGATACAGGGTTACGGTCTACACTCAACCTGCCGATGGCGTTGATGGGACTCCACACCCGTTTGATTTGTTTTCGCTGAGTATTATGAGGTATATATCATTTTACGTTATTTATACATGTGATTGCACTTCGATATATACATTGATGTACTGTGTGTGCCAGCATACTGATCCAGGGATGGCATAGCAACACAGAGGCTTGACCGTCTGAGGTCGGGTCGCTACATGACCTAATTCTTCCTCCTATATATACTCTTATACCCCAAAAACATCCAAGGGAGCCACGAAACTGCTTTTCCACCGCCGTAACCTTCTGTACCCATGGGATCCCATCTTGGGGCCTTTTCCGGCATACTGCTGGAGGGGGAATCAATCATGGAGGGCTTCTACATCAACACAATTGCCTCTCCGATGATGCGTGAGTAGTTTACTTCAGACCTATGGGTCCATAGCTAGTAGCTAGATGGCTTCTTCTCTCTCTTTAATTCTCAATACAAAGTTCTCCTCGATGTTCTTGGAGATCTATTCGATGTAATACTCTTTTGCGGTGTGTTTGCCGAGATCCGATGAATTGTGGATTTATGATCAAGTTTATCTATGAATATTATTTGAATATCCTCTGAATTCTGATATGCATGATTTGATATCTTTGCAAGTCTCCTCGAACTATCAATTAGGTTTGGCCAACTAGATTGACTTTTCTTGCAATGGGAGAAGTTCTTAGCTTTGTCAATCTTGCGGTGTCCTTTCCCAGTGACAGTAGGGGCAGCAAGGCACGTATTGTATTGTTGCCATCGAGGATAACAAGATGGGGTTTTCATCATATTGCTTGAGTTAATCCTGCTACATCATGTCATCTTGCTTAATGCGTTACTCTGTTCTTATGAACTCAATACTCTAGATGCAAGCATGAGTCGGTCGATGTGTGGAGTAATAGTAGTAGATGTAGGCAGGAGTCGGTCTACTTGACACGGGCGTGATGCCTATATTCATGATCATTGCCTTAGATATCGTCATAACTATGGGCTTTTCTATCAATTGCTCGGCAGTAACTTGTTCACCCACCGTAATAATTTCTATCTTGAGAGAAGCCTCTAGTGAAACCTATGCCCCCTGGGTCTATTTTACATCATATTAGTTTTCCGTCAACTTGCCAATTTGTGTAGCCGTTCCTTTGTTTTGCAATCTTTACTTTCATAAACCAAAAATACTAAAACAATATTACTTTACCATTTATCCATCTCTATCAGATCTCACTTTGCGAATAACCGTGAAGGGATTGACAACCCCTTTGTCGCGTCAGCTGCAAGTTGGTGTTTGTTTGTGCAGGTATTCGGTGGCTTGTTGCGTATTCTCCTACTGGATTGATACCTTGGTTCTCAAAACTGAGGGAAATACTTACGCTACTTTGCTCCATCACCCTTTCCTTTTCAAGGGAAGAACCAATGCATTCCCAAGAGGTAGCAGAGCCGCCGGCCCTCATGCGCCTTTGCCACACCACACCCAGATGGTCGCCACGCAGCGACGGCGGGGGCGCAGTACTGCTGCCGCCAGCACCATCAGGTGCCGCGCGACGGTACGATCGACATCCATGCCAAGTACAGCCTCGGAGGCCATGGCGCGAGCTCAGCTGCGGCTGAGGTTTCCGCCAACGGCCGACCAGATGGACGAATGGCGTGCCACCATCCAAAGCCTGCTCGGTTTCGCTGAAGCTGGAGGATCATGGTGAGCTGGACCACCATGACCTCCCCAAGCGACAACGATAGCTCATGCTGCTGACCGTATGGAAGGGGCCATCCCCATGATGCAGTCCCCACCACGGCAGCCAGCGCGAGCGCAAAAAAATCAAGATCACGACGACGTCTCGATGGCCTCTTCTGACCCTCGAGTACGTCCGGGCCAACGTCGAGCCCTAGAGGATGGGCGGAGAGGAGACGCGCACATCGTCATCGAGCAGCGCCGCGACGACCTCCACCGGACCGACGGGTGCGATGGCCTCAACATCGACGAGCCTGCGCTCAGTGTTGGCGGGTGCCTACCTTTCGAGGTTGGCTGCCCTGCCTTTACACGAGAGCTGCGGCAAGTCCGTTGCCCGTCCATTCGTACGTTCAAGCCAGAGATACCTGAGAAGTACGACGGGAGGCTGAACCCGGCAAAGTTCCTGAGCATCTACACCATCGCTGTTCAGGCTGCCGGGGGAAGAGATGAGAAGGTGTTCGCCAACTACTCCCCTTTGGTCGTCAAGTACAATGTGAGGTCTTAGCTGATGCACCTGCCGGAGAACTCCATTTCATCATGGGCTGACCTGTGCCACGAGTTCATTGGCGCCTTCACTGGCTGTCATCAGGAACCCGGCAGGCCCAACGATTTGCAGCTTCTCCAGCAGAAGGAAGGAGAAACCCTCTGTAAGTATTTACAAAGATTCAACAAAGTTCATAGAAATATCCCAAATATCCATCTTGCAGACGTGATAGCTGCCTTCCAGTCCAATGTGCGCAACTGTCGTATTCGTTCCAAGATGAACGTGCGGTTGCCCAAGACTGTCACTACAAAAAAATACACTTCCGTGATGATACGTGTTTGTCACAGTAGGTCACATTTTCTGTCATGCATGTACATCGATGACAAATTTATGATAGAATCAAGATAGTCATACATGTGCTGTCGTAGAAGTGTTCCAGGACATTACCAAAATTATCATCACGAAAGTGTCCACTTCCATGACGATAAATCGCGCGTCACAGAAGTGCTTTCGTCAAGGGTGACCGACACGTGGCATGCACCGTAACAGAACGTCGTTAAGCTATCGGGTTGGGTTTTGGATCCGATAACCCGTTAACAGCCGCGACCAATGGGGATTTTCCACGTGTAAAATCATCATTGGCTGGAGGAAACATGTGTCGGCTCATCATTGGGACAGATGTCATCCACTCACTGGATAGAAGGCGCCTATGATACGTCGACACGTGGCACGACCCAACAGTGGCCCATTCCTGTGAAACGGCTGGCCCGTTTGACTAGGTCAAAAGCTGGCGGGCCGACCCATGGAAAGCCTGTTAACAGCATGTTAGCATATAGTCCATTTACAGCCCGCTAACCCAAGGCCCGTTACGCCCTATGCGAATTAGGCCCAGTAGCGTCATCTGGGCCATCCAATATGATTCCAGCCCGTTTTCACTTCTGGCCCATGTATGGCCCATGACGTCTTTCGGCCCATATGAGGCCCTTTGTAACTCTTGGCCCATTAGCGGCCCGTGCTGAAACTAGCCCGTAATGAACAGTGTATTACTTTACACCCATTAACGGCCCGCGGTGAAACTGGCCCATAATGAACAATGTAACACTTTATACCCATTAACGGGCCATTATTCCGTTGGGCTTTTCATTAAGTTAACTTTCGCCTTCTAAGGGCCCATTTATTCTTAGGCTCATTTGCAACATTCGTTACTTACGGTAGCGTTCTTGTATTTTCGCTTGTGGGCCAAATTCAGCCCATCGTTATAGTCGGCCCGTTTGTGGTCCATTAGTCTGTTGGGCCATTTTCATAGCATCACCAACACGCCTATTAAGGGCCCGTTATGGTCAGCCCATAAACGTCACGATTTCCATTATAGGTTCGCCTCACGCCCATTAAAGGCCCGCACAAGACCCATAAATGAGTCGGCGCCCATGGATCCTACGTGACGAGAAGGCCCATGGATCCTACGAGACGTGAAGGCCCATGGATCCTACGAGACATAGAAGGCCCATGGATCCTACGAGATGTAGAAGGCCTATGGATCCTACGAGACGTAGAAGGCCCATGGATCCGACGGCCCGTGAAGGGCCGTGGTCGGGCGAGTTGGCCCCCGTTTGAACGATATAGCATATTCAAAGAATTATCCTACTCAATACTATCACCTCTGAAAAGCATACACTATACAACAAAGAGATCAAGGCATAGAAAGGTAGAATAATCCTACACTATACAATAAAGAAATTACAGCCGATTATACCCACTGGGCATTATGGTTCGGTACAGGTGATAGTAAAGCATACACAAACATCAAATTACATACACTGGGCAAATACAGCTCATACATCATGGACGCGCATCAACTTAACTCCATTTGAACTATAATCTCTTCAGAAAATAGGATTGGCCAGATTCAGATAGCACAAATTTCAGTCTGCAAAATCTCCAATTCCTTCATGGTTACCTCGGTGTCTTGTTACATTTTTGACTCCTGCATCTAATACCTGCATGTCCAGTCTCAACTTGTTGATTATACATTGACAATCATGTACACGTTGTCTTGCCACCTCTAGTTGATGCTCGAGAACATCAGCACATTCCAATTCCAATCCATAATCATTCGGTAACGGCCATGCCGCATTGCTCGCAGATTTTTGTGTTGATGTCACTTCATCCTGAAATGTTTCTGTAAGTACACATGACTAGGGCAAAAATATAGTTACAATAGTGAAGCGAACAAGACACTATTTTGTACTACATGGCAAAACAGGACTAACAATAATGTTACACGTCACTTTCACAAAAAAGATGTTACACATCATGAAGCATAAGCAGGTGATATTTTAAAAATTATAAAAAAGATAGTCTGTGCAGCCTGCATACAGAAATTCCTGTTAGCTCACCAGAGGAGCATGATGTTGGGGCCCAATCGAAAACACAGACAAGTTACAAATTTAGACAACATGTTGCGTATAAGTAAGCAAGCAGTTGGCCATTCTGTACCTCAATTAAATTCTTAGGGAGCATAATGAACAGCAAAGGGTTTCATACAAACATACTACAGCAGGCAAAACTATGCAATCATTAGCGTATTATAAACTAGATTATGAGCCTCATGCAATAATAGTTGGTTAATAGACTTCAAAGCTTCAGGCACACTTCGGCAGAGTAATTAAATGGTAAGGCCTTTAATTATGTCAACTAATAGTGATACAAGTACCGAACATATGGCATGATTATTTGGGCATCTCATTAACTGAGGACAAATAAAGCAATTGAAAAGAGAAAATTAACTATGCCTGAAACAAACAAGGAATTGAACTATTGAGTTGCATACAAGGACTTACCTTAGCAGGTTGAAGAGGCTCAACAGCTCCTACTTCTCTTGCAAGGCTCCTTCCTAACATCTTGTACTTGGAAATCCTCAATCTTATCTTCATTGCACCCCTCGCAAGGTGACACAAACTAGTTACTCATCTCCTTGGAAGATAAATATGCATACTTTCCATCTGTGAACACAAAAGGATGAGATTATAACAAAACAACACCACATAATGAAATATGCCGCATATCTTGCACTTTCACACAATGAAATGAGCATTTACTATGTCTCGCACTATGTAAAAACTAGGCATACCTTGAACTGGATCTCCAAGTACTCTTGGAGAGCCTCTCAGAGTGTACAACCAAACCTTTATGTCACCTATGAGTTAGACAAGGCCCCACTACAAGAGCCCTTAGTGTTTAAATCGTTGACAAGCTCATTAGAGTGTTAGGTCAAGAACAGCAAGTAATCAAAGCAAACAGTCCTAGTATGGCTGGCTGATGCAAACAAGCAATTGAACAAATGTGTGAGCAAATCTTACATATCAAGAAAAGAAGCAAAGAAGGAGGCTTAAAGACCATCACTTGACTGACCAGATTTAAGGGGCATTTAAACATCATGTGCAACGTATGAACTAACATAAACATTGCATATTGCAGATTCTACAATGGAATGTACATGTATTAGGTTATGCCATGTATGATGATGCCTAAATGTACAGATAGCAGGCATGAGTGATTCATCATTGCACACACAATTGAATTGCAGGTTAAGGGCCAGTTTGATTTCGCCTTTTATGGGCATATTGTCAAAATAAGCCATAAAAGATGTAAAGAAGTCATTTTTGAGTTATGGGCTTGGGCTTAACTAATTTCGCTTTGGAGGGGAGTGTTTCGGGTAGAACCTCACTAAAAATTGAAGGGAAGGGGAATAGTGAAATGACTCTGTTATCTGCCTATATTACACTCAAAATGCAACTGCTGACGCTCGTGTCACACCTGACCATCAAGTAAAAACAAACACGCAAGCATTCATTGCCCTGCCCGCTTGCATCTCCTCTCCCTTTCCCTCTACCTCGATCCCCGCTGCAAAGACTAGGGTTCCTCCAAAGTGAGCCGTCACATCGGGTCCCATCTCGCCTAGTCCTCGATGATGCTATGTCCAGCTAGGCTACATGGCCGTCGGGTAGGGACAAATCTCCCTGGCTGCTCCTCCCTCTGGCGCCGCCCCTCATTCTCATGGTCTCCAGCAGCTGCTCCACTGTGGTTCGTCCAACGCACTACTCCGTGGGCGCCGCACAACTACGGCCGATGCCACATCATGCGTAAGGCACCTTATTCCCCCTCCCCTCCTCCCAGGCCATGGCCTTGAGGTGCTGTTGAAGGATGAGCTCATCCAACAAGGTGAGGATCTCCTCTATTATTTGCCAAATTTTCATTCTGATCCACTATACGATGATTTCCTATGAGCTGCTTCTGCTGCTGCTATATGATGCATTGCTATGAGCTGCTCCTGCTGCTGCTATATGAGGAATTGCTATGAGCTGCTGCTGCTATATGATGAGTTGCTATGAGCTGCTGCTCCTGCTATATGATGAATTGCTATGAGCTGCTGCTGCTATATGATGAGTTGCTACAAGCTGCTCCTCGCTGCTGCTATATGATGAATTGCTATGAGCTGCTCCTGCCATCGCTATATGATGAATTGCTATGAGCTGCTCTTGCTGCTGCTATATGATGAATTGCTATGAGCTGCTGCTGGTATATGATGAATTGCGATCGCTGCTGCTGCTGTATGATGAGTTGCTATGAGCATTGCTGCTATATGATGCTTTCAGTGGTGCTGCTATATGATAATAACCAGCCACTTGGACCATCAATTTCAATAAATAATTGTTCTTCATTTAAATGTGGGTCATCGTTCTTCGTTTAAATTAGTCAATGGGATCTCTATGGAAAACATTGACCAAAGTAGATTGTGCCAAGTAGATGGTATCTTTGTATTTGCATTTTGAGCAAATAGTGATGGTCTGTTTTCCTATCATATTAATTACTGCACTGGGTTCAATTTGTGATGTTTGCAAGTCAAATTAATTTCCATATGGGCAGAAAAATGAAAAATATATAATGCAATCTAGACTTTCCACTGATCATACCAAAGATAAGCTGAAAACGCAATGAAAAGAACTGGTTGGCTTATTACATGGAGCTTATATTCATAGGTGCTTATTTTCTTAGGATAACTCGTAATAACTGTCTCTAAGAAACTTGGCTAATAGAACTGGCATACAAATAACATGTCCCGATGATTGCAATGGAGGAGTGACGTACCATAGCACACTGTATAGGCTCACCGCTGCCTCTCCTTTTTCTGCGATGTTCCATGAAATTGCCACATACATCTTGTACTTTTTCATTGTGTAACCCTATCTGCAAGTTGACACGGCTAATTTCGACATCTCTACATGATACTACATTGCATATCCCTTGCATATTTAAACCACCAATTAACGATTGTGTGCGTACCATAAACTAGCCATGACTCAGATGCTGGACTAGCAGGCACTCTAAGGGAGCCTAATGTAGTGCAATCGGAATTCCTACATGCCACCTATGATTTTGTGTAATGTACTTGCCTGTTCCTAAATATATGTCTTTGTAGAGATTCCAAGATGGACCACATACAGATGTATATAGATGCATTTTCGAGTGTAGATTCACTCATTTTGCTCCGTATGTAGCCTATAGTGGAATCTCTAGAAAGACTTATATTTAGGAACGGAGGTACGAGGTAGTATCATGTATGACATCTACATATCTAATTTAGTAATTTAGCAGCCGGTAGTAGAAATTATTGTCTGCACAAAGGGATTACTGGTCGAAAATCCTAGCAAAGCACGCTAGCAGGCACAGAACAATACAAGAGAGAGAGACACACTTACAAGATCATATCAATGCCTCAGTCCAGGATCTTGGTTGGTCAAGCTGTTAGATCCAGAAGAAACATCGTCCTTGTAGTTTTTGCCAGCTGCATAACAGGTAACAGCGACCGGTTAGTATATTTGAAGTACGTCGGGCAAGTGATGCTGGACGAGTTTAAGGGTGACAAGTACCTAGGCCGTGGCGGGTGCTTGGCATCTCTCTAGACGGTGGGAATCAGGTTAGAAACATCGAGGGTGATGACATTGCGCTGGCTGTCGGGGTCCGGTAAGGAGATCTAGAACCGTCGAGTAGGGTGTTTGTGTAGCGGCTCCGGTAGGGTGGACTACGGTGTGGGCGAAGCGGATCTGTGGCCGTGGACGAGGGCGTAGGTGAAGCTGCTCCGGTGGTTGGGTTAAGGATGGTGTCGATGACGCGGATCTGCGGCCATGGACGGGGCGTCAGAAGCTGCTCCGGTGGTTGGGTTAAGGATGGTGTCGACGATGCGGATCTGCGGCCGTGGACGGGGCGTCAGAAGCTGCTCCGGTGGTTGGGTTAAGGGTGGTGTTGACGATGCGGATCTGCGGCCGTGGACGGGGGCGCCAGAAGCTGCTCCGGTAGGTTGGATGAGGGTGCGAGGAAGCGGATCTGAGGCCGTGGACTTGTGAGTTGGCAAAGCGGCTCCGGTAGGGTTGAGAATGGTATAGGCGAAGCCACTACGGTAGGGTTGACGATGGTGTCGGCGAAGCGGCTCCGGTAGGGTTGAGGAAGGTTTCGGCGAAGCGGCTCCGGTAGGGTTGAGAAAGGTGTCGGCGAAGAGGATCAGAGGCCGTCGACAGGGGTGTCAGTGGGGCGGCTCCGGGGGTGTGGACGAAGCGTCTCCGGCGGGGAGTACGAATGAGCCGCTGCAGATGCGCGACGGTTGACGAGAGTACCGGTGAAGCAGATCCGGCGCCGTGGACAAGGCCGGCACTGAATGGGCTGTGGTACAATGGTGGATGAGCAGTCTACTTGTTTCTAGGGGAGGTCGGAGGGGTAGATGCGTCCGCAGAAGCAGATCCGCCGAGGTGGACGCCGCTGGCAGTGAATGGGCTATGGTACGCCGGTGGATGAGAAGTCTAGGGTTTCGAGAGGGGAGGGGAGAAAGGGCGATGAAGTACGGACGGCATGATGTAAGATGCTCTGGTGCTGTGGAGTTAGTCGTTTTTGCGGGAGGGGGAGAGGAAATGGGGGTGCCGTGTAGTGGAGGGAACCAGAAGTTACCAAAGCAGCCCCGACCTATCATGTAGATGAGGGCGGTATTTTAACTGTTGGTCTCCGGGCACCAAGGACAAAAGGGGGATTTCACATGCTAAAGACTCAGGTGGCGGAAATTTTAGAAGGAGGCGGGAGATTTTGCCGCCCGACGGATCGTTCGTATCCAGTTTCAACTAATTTTGGACTGTGCTAGCGGGAAGGTCACGCTAGACTGTGTACACGGGGCACGCGTCAGCAGTTAATAACTGGTGTGAAGTCCACCCCAGAGAAAAAGACAATACTCGGGATGATGCGCCGATAACTTGGACGTTCACACGGGTGCGACCAATCGTACGGGTGTAGTGGCGCGTTCACAAAAAAGGGATCAAACCCTCAGCCTATGTATTTCTCGTGTAAATAGATAATTTAGTGCCATTGGTTATTTACTTTAAACATAATGCATTGACGTGTTAGTGTAGAGGCACACAAAAAGAAATGGATATTGTAGTTAGCTACTTAAAAGTGTTACCTCATATGATTACATAGCCTCCATTTCATAAATTATGCATCGTTGAATTCATATATGAATATTACATATATTACTTCAAAATAGAAACTTAAATCATCCAAGACTAATGAATTTGAATGCAAGAGTAACAATGGTGCATGTACATGATAGCTACATTGGTTGTTTGAAGAAACATCACTGTAACTTTGGCATGCACAACTGAAAAGGTTTATTCAAATAGAAAAAGAATGTGATATGTGAGTGTCCAATCTTTATAGCGTTGAATCAATATTGTAGCTTTGGCCACGATATGAAGTAGATATGGACTTATGTTCAAGCGATGCACGTCCACGATCGCTAGATAGTGATACGTGAATGAATTGTGCAATCTCTCTCACACGCATACATATCTCATTTCCCTGTGGGCATCGGAATCACACACGCGCACTTCGTGTATTTCTCTCCCTCCGTCAGGGTTAAATTCATCTTTCTACCCCGTCCTACAAGTCTCTCACACAGAAACACACATGCTCTCTATGTCTAACATGCCCACCCCTTTAATTCCGCCCACCCACAACCACTAATGTCTCAAAGTATAATAATGTCTCTCACACATATGCTATCTACCTATCCCTTAATATAGCTAGATATGTGTCACACAAACTCCTTCTCCCTACTAGCAAGATGCCCATGCGTTGCACGGAACATCAAGATGCATTTGTATGAGAAGTTTATCTTGTGGGAGAAAAGGATGAACGAGGGAATGCCTTATTTGCAAATGCGGAGAGGGGTGTGGGTATCTTTTTGCAAAATTGCCATATTTTCCTTCCTGTCCGTCGGATATAAATCGGATGGCCTATATTGCAGGATGGTAGGAACACCATCATCACCAACTCTGTTTTTTATAAGAGTAGAGATATGTGAGTGTCACTGCCCCCCCCCACACCCACACTTCCCAACACCGAAGGAGTAGGGTGACACCTCGATCTTGATACTAATCTATCGATTGGCTTCTCTCTCAAACATACACACACACACACACACACTACCCGGCATCGAAGGAGTAGGGTGACACCTCGATCTTGATACTAATCTATCGACTGAATTCTCTCTCAAACACACACACACAAACACACACACACACACTACCCGGCACCGAAGGAGTAGGGTGGCACATCGATCTTCATAATAATCTATCTACTCCTCTTTCAAACAACACACACACACACACACACACACACACACACACACACACACACACACACACACTAGTTGTGCCTCTGTGCCTACCGCGCACACTCTCGATATGTCTTTCTCTCCCTCCCCCCCCCCACAATGACAACAAAAGGGTGACAACTCGATCTGATCACAACTCGATCCATCTTTGTTCTTGCCTTCTGTAACCACCACCGCGATCGCATCATCGTGGCCTTAATTCTTATTGTGCTGTTGCATTCTCGTTCCAGTCAATACCGACATGTGCGATCCCTTTGCTTCATTATATGCATCTTTGTAACTAGTACTCCATCCATAGATTTATAAGTTGTGCTTACCTTTTCCATCAACTTCGTGCAATGCGCGGGCATCTTGCTAGAAACACTAGAATATGTCTATATAATCCGTATGTGATAGTCCATTTGAAATCTCAAAAAAGACAAATATTTAGGTACGGAGGGAATAATATATTAGGAGTAATCAAAACAATAGTGATTTCTTTCAAGTTTGTGAACAAATACTACAGTTCTACTACTTTGGATCCGTGCAACGCACGGGCACATTGCTAGTAAAAGGAAAAGGCCTGCCGCGTTCGCGTCGCACCCCCACACGCCCGGGAATCGGGAGTACAACACGGCCCGTCCGGCACGACACATAGCTTAGGGAAGGCGTGTTGCCTAGCATTTTCACTTTCATGTGGGACCACCGTTGAGAAAACCGACACCCCGCCCGCCGCCGGGTTGGAAAACAGAAACAAGGGGAAGATCTAGCTGTAGCACGGAAGCCAAGAAATTTTGTGTCAGACGGGGTTCGTTGATAGAGTAGGAGCATTCTGTACTAGTACTACTCTTACTAGTACTAAGTTTGTACTCCTAATACTATATTACTAGTACTACCTCTATACAACTAGTAGATACGTGCACGACACAACATCGTAGGAACAAAAAACGGGAAGATCTTGTTTTGGGTGATTTATCTTTTTTTCAATCAACGTAGTATGAATAATATGATGTGGGGGGCACCCATGAAGCTTATGTGGCTTGGTTGCATGGCTACGGAAGGTTAGAGAAAAACAAATAGATAATGTGTTTCGAGTGCACTCCACTAAATAGATATACTTTGGATCCATTGCAACAGACCGGCACATCTATATCTATACCACCTATATAGTGTGTGAAAAACTTTGAAAGTTGGTCGTTGGATGAAGCCAATCCGACAGTACAAAGATGGCAAATCCGAGCACTCTTGGCCGTTGGATATCATCCACAAGATTACGCCACATGTATAATCTAGAAGACTCCATGGTTGAACTTAATTCATGACTAACTTTGCCACAAATAAGCTTAGGCAAAGTTATTAGTTCTTCAAAATGATGGCCACAAGTTGGCAAGCCTAAGGGAATCTTGCCACATTTTTTGTGTGTATGTCACGTGGGGCCTTAGTGTGGCTTGAACCAAACACTCACCTAAGTTAATCAAACTTGCCTAACCTTACATTCCACCAGATTATGCCACATGTTAGAATCCAGAAAACTCCACATGTAGAAGCATAATGCACAAACCACCAGAATCTCATGCGTGCAATGCACGTGTACCTTACTAGTACTAGTTGGTAGTAGTAAGAAACAAATTCCAGTTTTTGCACGAGCTCGTACTGCGGGAGCACCACAAGGCCTGCCGCAGGAGTTACATTTCCCTCTAGGGGCCCACGGGACCGAACTTCAGTGGCTTAGTGCCCGACCTATGAGTCAATGACATGCGGACCTTAAATGCGGCTGGCCCACATGTCATTCTCATGGTGGTGGCGTGGTTCGCGACTCACTCGTTCGAGATGAACCGGCCGGTGGTGGCGTGGCCGTGGCGAGGGTGCCACAGCTGGGCGTCGGGGCATTACGAGGCGTAGATGGCCACACCGGCGGGTACTACTTGTAGTACATAAGTACTCCAGCTGAGGATTGATGCCCGGGACGAAATGTGTCACAGCCGCTGGATGAAAATTCGATGGTGTGGAGATGCGGATCGAACCACAGCGAAGGAGCAGGCGGACCACGTCCAATCGGGTGTGTCGTGGTAGAAAGTTGATGGTCGCCGCAGTTCAGCTGGTCCGCATGTCATGCACACAAAGGCGGAGGAGTGGTGGGGCCGAGAGGGATGTGGGCACGAACAATCCTACCATTACATCATCGACATGTGGGACCCATAAGCGTGGGTCCCACCTGTCAGCGAAGGAAAGGCAGGGCAAGTCAGTGATAGCCATGTCAGAGGATCCATGACCACGTCGGGGGAACGTCGTGCCGTGGGTTGGAGCGGCGTCGTGGGAATCGCATGTGGGTGTGGCAGTGGTAGAAACAAGAAACGTGATGGTCGCCGTGGTTCAACTTCCATGGACAAGCTGTCGTGTTTTCTGACACATGTATATCAAAACTAGAGTGTTTATATTTCAAGCACGTGAACAAGTATTATTCTACTAGTTTGGATCCATTGCAACGCACGTGCCAGCACATTGGTAGTACTAGTGTCCATCTCTATCTGTAGAGGCCTTCCCTCGTTCATCCTTTTCTCTCACAAGATAAACTACTCATACAAATGCATCTTGATGTTCCGTGGAACGCACGAGGATCTTTCCTTGGGGGTCTCTCCAGTGCGGCGTGGCTCTGTGCCTACCGCGCACACTCTCGATATGTCTTTCTCTCCCTCCCCCCCCCCACAATGACAACAAAAGGGTGACAACTCGATCTGATCACAACTCGATCCATCTTTGTTCTTGCCTTCTGTAACCACCACCGCGATCGCATCATCGTGGCCTTAATTCTTATTGTGCTGTTGCATTCTCGTTCCAGTCAATACCGACATGTGCGATCCCTTTGCTTCATTATATGCATCTTTGTAACTAGTACTCCATCCATCAATTTATAAGTTGTGCTTACCTTTTCCATCAACTTCGTGCAATGCGCGGGCATCTTGCTAGAAACACTAGAATATGTCTATATAATCCGTATGTGATAGTCCATTTGAAATCTCAAAAAAGACAAATATTTAGGTACGGAGGGAATAATATATTAGGAGTATATCAAAACAATAGTGATTTCTTTCAAGTTTGTGAACAAATACTACAGTTCTACTACTTTGGATCCGTGGCAACGCACGGGCACATTGCTAGTAAAAGGAAAAGGCTGCGCTGCTGTTAGCGTCGCACCCCACACGCGCCGGGAATCGGAGTACAACACGGCCCGTCCGTACGACACATAGCTTAGGGAAGGCGTGTTGCCTAGCATTTTCACTTTCATGTGGGACCACCGTTGAGAAACCGACACCCGCCCTTGCCGGGTTGGAAAAGCGAAACAAGGGAAGATCTAGTCAGAGTACGGAAGCCAAGAAATTTTGTGTCGACGGGGTTCGTTGATAGAGTAGGAGCATTCAGTACTAGTACTACTCTTACTAGTACTAAGTTTGTACTCCTAATACTATATTACTAGTACTACCTCTATACAACTAGTAGATACGTGCACGACACAACATCGTAGGAACAAAAAACGGGAAGATCTTGTTTTGGGTGATTTATCTTTTTTTCAATCAACGTAGTATGAATAATATGATGTGGGGGGCACCCATGAAGCTTATGTGGCTTGGTTGCATGGCTACGGAAGGTTAGAGAAAACAAATAGATAATGTGTTTAGTGCACTCCACTAAATAGATATACTTTGGATCCATTGCAACAGACCGGCACATCTATATCTATACCACCTATATAGTGTGTGAAAAACTTTGAAAGTTGGTCGTTGGATGAAGCCAATCCGACAGTACAAAGATGGCAAATCCGAGCACTACTGGCCGTTGGATATCATCCACAAGATTCTGCCACATGTATAATCTAGAAGACTCCATGGTTGAACTTAATTCATGACTAACTTTGCCACAAATAAGCTTAGGCAAAGTTATTAGTTCTTCAAAATGATGGCCACAAGTTGGCAAGCCTAAGGGAATCTTGCCACATTTTTTGTGTGTATGTCACGTGGGGCCTTAGTGTGGCTTGAACCAAACACTCACCTAAGTTAATCAAACTTGCCTAACCTTACATTCCACCAGATTATGCCACATGTTAGAATCCAGAAAACTCCACATGTAGAAGCATAATGCACAAACCACTGAATCTCATGCGTGCAATGCACGTGTACCTTACTAGTACTAGTTGGTAGTAGTAAGAAACAAATTCCAGTTTTTGCACGAGCTCAGATCTGCGGAGCACCACAAGGCCTGCCGCAGAGTTACATTTCCTCTAGGGGCCCACGGGACCGAACTTCAGTGGCTTAGTGCCCGACCTATGAGTCAATGACATGCGGACCTTAAATGCGGCTGGCCCACATGTCATTCTCATGGTGGTGGCGTGGTTCGCGACTCACTCGTTCGAGATGAACCGGCCGGTGGTGGCGTGGCCGTGGCGAGGGTGCCACAGCTGGGCGTCGGGGCATTACGAGGCGTAGATGGCCACACCGGCGGGTACTACTTGTAGTACATAAGTACTCCAGCTGAGGATTGATGCCCGGGACGAAATGTGTCACAGCCGCTGGATGAAAATTCGATGGTGTGGGAGTACGGATCGGAGCACAGCAGTGGAGCAGGCAGACCACGTCCAATCGGGTGTGTCTGTGGTAGAAAGTTGATGGTCGCCGCAGTTCAGCTGGTCCGCATGTCATGCACACAAAGGCAGAGGAGTGGTGGGGCCGAGAGGGATGTGGGGCACGAACAATCCTACCATTCTGTCACTGACATGTGGGACCCATAAGCGTGGGTCCCACCTGTCAGCGAAGGAAAGGCAGGGCAAGTCAGTGATAGCCATGTCAGAGGATCCATGACCACGTCGGGGGAACGTCGTGCCGTGGGTTGGAGCGGCGTCGTGGGAATCGCATGTGGGTGTGGCAGTGGTAGAAACAAGAAACGTGATGGTCGCCGTGGTTCAACTTCCATGGACAAGCTGTCGTGTTTTCTGACACATGTATATCAAAACTAGAGTGTTTATATTTCAAGCACGTGAACAAGTATTATTCTACTAGTTTGGATCCATTGCAACGCACGTGCCAGCACATTGGTAGTACTAGTGTCCATCTCTATCTGTAGAGGCCTTCCCTCGTTCATCCTTTTCTCTCACAAGATAAACTACTCATACAAATGCATCTTGATGTTCCGTGGAATGCACGAGGATCTTTCCTTGGGGGTCTCTCCAGTGCGGCGTGGCCGTAGTTGCAAGTTGACGCCCCTTGAGATGCCGACTTTGAGGGGCACTCGGATTTCCTCCAATGAGCAGGTAAGATGAGTTTGATCAAGTAGTAAATGCATTCTAAAGACTAGTTCCGTGTCCATTTCCTAATTCTCCCCCTGCCCACTGTTTCACACGCTAGGCTCGGTGCGAGTGGAGATTGGCTTGCATATGTACGGGAGGGTACCAACATCAATTTGCACAACATTTACAACGGTGACACCGTTCTCGTAGAACCTTTTTCCAACATTGGGATCAGCCATGCAACGGGCCACCGCATGAATTGTTATGATGGAACCACTGTGAGATTGAATAAGATAGCACGAACCTTGCACATGGCGGTCAAAGGCGGACCATGCTGTCTGCGGCCGATTTGTTGCCGTCTGAGTAGGAAGACGCTGTGCTCCTTTCTAACCGCATCTTCAGGGTGACAAACCAGGGACTTATTTTGTATGGGACACATCCTCGATATACTCCTCTCTCCCAGTTTATTTGTTTTGAATCTTTTCGTTTTATAAGTTTCAAATTCAAATTTAGAGCTCCCCATCACATGTTGAGATTACAATGTCCATTAAATCGTTGCGTGCATGTATAGTAAAGAAACAAATCTCGAGTTTGGCACGAGTTCGTGCTGCGGAGCACCACAAGCCTGGCGCAGAGTTACATTTCCTCTCGGGGCCGTCGGGATGAGCTTCAGCGCTTACTACACCTACCTTTGAGTCAATAACATGTGGACCCGATAGGTGACTGGTCCACATGTAATGCTCCCAAGGCTAGAGGGTCGATGGGGCCAAGAGGGTGAACCGCAGGTCGGGGACGTGTGGTTTCATGGGTTTGAGCGGCGTCGTGGGAATCGCGGGTGGCTGTGGTGGAAACTTGATGCTCGCCGCATTTTAGGTGGCCCACATGTCATGCACACAAAGGCAGAGGTGCGGTGCGGCCGAGAGGGTTGAGGCGCATGTCGGGGGGCGTGGTGCCGTGGGTTGGAGAGGCGTCGTGGGAATCGCGAGATGAAACGTGATGATCGCCGTAGTTGAACTTCCATGGACAAGCTGTCATGTCTACGGACACATGTACTGCATACCGATCACTGGAAGGAGTAGCAGAGAAAGCTATATATGCGGATAAATAGTTCCTTATAGTCAAGCGGACCCACGCTACTACTCTGCTCCAAAGACATGCACACCATCGAAATAGTCCATCTATATCAATATACACCGAGAGGGAATAATTTTTTTTTACAAGAGAGGAAATAGTTCATCCATCCATAATGCCCTCCTGCTGGTGCAGCGCCCTCCATCCATATTAGTTCTTCTTCTTCTTCTTCTTCTTCTTCTTCTTCTTCTTCTTCTTCTTCTTCTTCTTCTTCTTCTTCTTCTTCTTCTTCTTCTCATTCTCTGTGGGAGACGGCTTCGCAACAAGCTCTTTGGACCTTGCAGCTATCTCGAAACTCACACGGGCATCGAGGGCAGCATATTTTATCCGCTCGTACGTCAAGGGATAATTCTCCCATCCAGACAACCTTAATGCCACCGTCTTGTCACCCTTCTGAAGATTTGTACCGAGCACAAAATTTGCTACGTCAAATAGGGATGGTGTCTGTTTAGCACAATCTTCTACATGAATTTTGATTCTGGTTTGTAGGTCAACGATGCTTTTCAAATCAAGGTTGTACGGCTCCAGCTTCTGTTTGTCCCCTTCGATGGCTTCCCCACAGAAGTATACGTCCTCCCGAGACAAGAAATCATGAAGCTCACCTGCAGTGGTGGAGCTAGACAAGATCTTCAGGGGGGGCCAAACACAAATTATGCATGTTTGGGGGGGCCAAAGGTTCTAATTTTTCTAATCTAAGCAGCCTCTATTTTTTTCCTTCATAGTTTTAGCAATGATGGGGGGGGGGGCATGGCCCCTGCACGCAGCACGTAGCTCCACCACTGCTCACCTGGTATGGAGGGCGAGTGTATGATGTGGTACACCAAAACATCATCTTCGAGGCACAGCTGAAGGACGGCGCTACTGGATCTTACCAGGCACGCCCGTACTCTGCGTCGAGACCGATGACCCTCGTCTCTACCTTTCTGAGGGAGTTGGATACATTGTTGATCCACTGCCGAACAACCATTGGGTGGACGGTGACGGTGGCAAACTATGCGCATCGAGCCTTCGACGAGGACATGTTGGACGCTAAAAACCTGCATCTCGATCTCTTTCGCCATTTGGAACCGTTGGAACGGAGGGCTATGGTTTGGATAATTAGGATTAGATGGCTAGTCTAACTGAAGTAGTAGATGATTATTTAAAGAGGTTAAAACAATGTGAACGCAGTGGGGTTTGGATGCAAATGAAGACGAAGGGGAGGTGAAGAAGCCGAGGCGAATCGGTTCCCGATGGAGAAGTAAATGGGAGAAGTGGCGTGCAGGCAGTTGATTAGATGGCTAGGTAGACTAAACGAAAAGGCTATGCGGGTAGACTGAGGAGTCGTACCTGTTCGTGTACGTGCCCATCCTTCCTGATAGACGTATGCAAACAGATAAAAAATGTGTCATAGCTTTTTTTTGAGCGCGTGAGTGGGAGACACAACATTCTCTGGTTAAGGAATACTCCCTCCGTTTAGGTGAGTATAAGTCACCTTATGAACATCAGGTTTTCCCAAAAACTTTAGGCGTGGAGCATTAACTTCCTGCTCGATCCCCTCCCAGCCTCGTTAGCCAGCATTCTCTTCCTCTGCTGCCACGTTCTACCTTTCCATTTTTCCTCTTCTCAAGTGTGGAATGATCTGCATGCAGTCCTTGATGCACCAGAACGACCACTCATGCATCACGGCAGGGCGTTGATTGGGCATGCACGAGAATTTGGTTCTGCTCGCAATATGGATGATACCTGAATGATGAAGTGAACATGCATGCTAGCACGGGATACCTATTTCCGCTATACAATACTGGAGTACTCATGTTCCTACTACTAGTAGTAGTAGTACAACTGTGGTACACTTGATGGTCCAAATACTATTCATCCGGTCCTCATAGTGAAGTGACAACACCCTGCGCCTGACACTAGTCCAGGCGAGGCGGCGTGTTCGGGTTACCAAAGTCAGCCTCACACTGTGCACTGTGCAGTCTGTCACCGCTGCTGTACATCACATTGGTTCCTCGCCTCGTCTCCCTCTCTGCTCCCATAGCACCACTCCATCTCCATTTCCTTCTCCTCTCCATCTCCGTCTCCATCTCACTGTGCCCCCGTGTACTGTTTCCTCACTCGCCTCCCCCAGTACCACTATTCCCTCGCTAGCCGCTCCAGCACCGACATCCTTCTCCCCCGTAAATCAAGCCCCCTTCCAAACTCCACTCCACCATGGCTGAACCGAACCGCGCAACATCCATATGAGCCGCGATTGGAGGAATCTCCCCAGTGACATCCTCGACCTCTGTTGTTTGTGTATGGATATGTTGACCGCCATGCGGCTGGCTGCATGCTCGAGGGACATGCACACGGCCATCGTCGAAGCGAGGCCTAAGCTTTTCAAGACACCCTGCTTGCTGCTATCTGGTCTTGCGAGATTGGCTCACCATGATACGGAGGCTCGCATGATGCCCCTCGACTTCAATCCGATCTCCATTAGCCGAAACTTCTTTGCAGGTATGTAGTGTGTCGCTGTACATCATTTCCCTCGACATCGATCCGGTCACCATCGCCCGAAACTTCTTGGCAGGTATGTACTGGGTCGGCATGAACTCCCACTGGATGGCTGCCTTCAGAGAAGACGGTAAAAAGTTGGTGCTCGTGAACTTCTAGACCTCCCATGAGATTATCCTTCCTCCGTTGGATTATATAGAGTATTACCATCGCGATCCAAGTCATCTAGATTACTACGTCAGTTGGGCGGACCTTGTTTTGCAGAAGATTGTAATCTACCAAGTGCCCACACGACATGCGAATTATGCAGACTTCAAGCTAATTGCCTTGTTCGACCGCGGATTCGCCTATCTTTACGCCGGTGCCTTCTTTAGCTGGAGACAACTCGGCTCGCAGTGGATCATCGTCAAAGCTGATACACACTTCTGTGATGCTATTGAACACAATGGCATCATCTACGCGATCGACAAAGCAGATGGCACCATGTATTGCTGGGACGGCGTGTGTAAGTTGTTTCCGTCTCATGTTAATGATGACGCCATGACACTCTTTGAACTTTTTGTGATGATTGTCATATCCCTGTTTGAGTTAATTCATGCGATTGTGACCATGTCATTACAGCCAATTTGTACCCTGAATAATCAAACGGTTAGGAATATATGGATATTATCCTTATTTTACAGTAATCTATATACTACTACTAAATATGAGTGTGTATCAATGGCCATGTTAGTTTCCTCATTTTCATGATGTAGAAACATGCACCACATTGTTGGTTTCATCTAACCATACATTAGGGAAGTAAATGTGCATATGGAGAACTCTAGATTTGGAAGTAGTGAAATCCTGCAATGCTTACCATGTGTACATACCTATATTCGCCCTTCAGCAATCAATGGCTAGAATAATATCCTCACAAATTTTTTGCCCACAGAACACGAGTATATAACAATGATGGTCTGTTAGTTACCTTGAAGAATTTGTTTGTGAGGACAGAACATGATTACATAACATGCATGCCATGGTAGTTTCCTGTGAAGAATCGATTGCGAGATAACATGAGCATAACCATGCATGGCACTTCTATATTTTCGAACCCAATATACATTTCCCTGTATTTTCCTCCCAGTTCCAACAGGGACATATCAATGTTGTTTCTTGCATTATCCTACTCATACTCTGAACAATGCTGATCTTACATTAACAATGCCTGTCCTTTTTGATATGATGCGGTGTCCCTAAAGTTACTGCCCTTTGTAATCACACCACCTTTGCCAAAAACAGGGAAGCACAACTGGTTCCTTGCTCGATCAGACGATGACAAAAGACTGATGGTCATTCGGACACATGAGCCGGAAAAGTTATATTGCAAAAACCCCACTGTATACAAGCACCGTGTAATACGTGAGTATCCGGACAGTGGCTGTTACGTCTATGAGCAGGATACCAGCTTGTTGGGGCCTTTAGGATTTTTTAGTTGGAGGCGGGTAAACAGCCTTGGTTCACACTCTCTGTTTCTCGGACTCAATTATCCGATTAACCAGGAGATCACCGTTGGCAAGGACCTTGATGGCAGAGAGGCTCTGTTTGCTATGGAAAACTGTGTCTACACGGCGAGCCCTAGGAGTTCGGGAGCAAACTCCCCTGATTGTCAACAATACAGCCTGCAGCCAAAAGAAGGTGAGAATGACAAAGGCATCCGGATTAACTTTGATCCTTGGATGTCTTAATTACGACAGGAAGTGATGTGGTTCAAGCCTTCAGGTTGATAGGTAATTGGGATGTTGCATCGAAAGGGTGGAGTACTGGTCTCTCCGGATCACTGGTCGCTGAAGCGGGGCTGCAAACTATGATGGTGTTGGATCATCTCTTCGAATGGCTTTGTTGTCTTTGCTGCTGGTTCTGGATGGGTAGTTCTTTCTTTTGTTATGCATATTCCTTGTCATTTGGTCATCCTCGTCTATGTCACTCTTTCTATGTAATAGTTGCTTCATTTAGAATGTCATTCTAAAGCCGGATCACGAGAGTCCGAAAGCGCCGCAGATGGGTGCATTTTGGTGGTGTAGCAAGACTTCTTATGAACTATCATGTCTTGCTGATTATGTCAGTAGTAGTCACTAGTAAGTGTTTGAATGTTGTATATATCGTTGTTTCGAACTGTTTATTGTCTCGAACTACTAGTGGGCTAAATGAGGGCATCACCATTCTCCAGTGTTCAGAGTATATCTCCTTTTTTCAAGTTATATAATTTGAGCTCACTGTCTTTTCGATGATGTACACTTGTTTGGGCCAGTGAGGTGTCGTTGAATATTGGCCGAGTAGTAACGCAATGCCAAACAATTCAATTATGACTCTCAGGCCGGGCTCTCAAAAGATCCTAAAAAAAAGGTCGGGCTCTCCAAAAAAGAAAGAATAAGGACTCTTAGGCTGACATGTGGGCGCCACCGGTGTTTTCATGCGCTTGCGCGCCGAGAGCATATTGGCGCGTGCTCGAAATTCATGCTACCTTTTCATCCCCAGTCTCCCACCCCTCCCCCACCTCTGGAATCTCGATTCCTACTCCAGTACCCCCAAATCCCCCTCCTGTACTCCCTGTACTCAAGCGCACTATCATGTCACCGGTCAACGCGGATCTCCGAGCCGGAGATCCTGAGGTCCGTCCTGCCTTCGATCGCTGCGTGCTGTCGCTCAAAGGTGGCATGGCGGCGCTTGACTACCAGTTTGTCGGCAAAGTGCTGATGGTAACCATCAACGGCGACTGGCCTCCCGTCTCGCCGGACGACCTTGTCAAAGCTCTTGGCATTGCGCACGACATCCAAATAAGTGACTTGCTCATCGAAGTCTGTCCGCCACCTGCTGATTTCTTCGTCAGGTTCCGGACAACTTTCGACTGCAGTCATGTGTTCGAATCTTCCCGGTGTTTGTTCTGCGATTTCGCGCTGGTGAGCTTTGATCGGTGGCACCCATGATGGGGCTCGGTGCCCTCTAAGCTTGAATTTTTAACAAAGCTTATCAACGACGTGCTTGGAACAGCGAGTCCATGAACGAGCTTATCAACGACCTTGGAGGTGAGCTTGTAAGTATGTTTGTTCCTCCAGACAGCTGGGCTCTGACGGTTATGGCATGGATGAAGAAGCCGTCCACCATACCGAAGGTGATTGGTGTTGAGATACCGGTGCAGGAACCGGGGTTGTACTATTCGTCGCCACCAAGGCCGCCGCGGACCACGTTAGGGATGTACCTGTATCGAGTGTTCGTGCATGTCGAAGAAGTGGTCAATCCATCAATCGAAGTCCTGCCGCCGCCGCTGGTGCCAGGGTCCGACGTCGACGCCCATTACAGGATTCAACGTCAGACTTTCCCCGTGTTGCTCGGAACGATGGATGGCACATGGCCTACTCCATCGCGCGGCGGAGGCCACTGCTTCTTTGGGAGAAGAGGCAGGGCTGGCTTCCTAGATGTGCTCTAATTTGAGGTAACAACTGAATCTTGTCAGATAGTACTAGTTAAATCCGAGCTATGGGTCTAAAGCACTGATATGCCAGTACATTTGATTGTGACCTGTTCTAATTTTGTACCTGAACTTTTTTTAGAAAGGGCTGTACGTCAACTTAATGTGCTAGCAGAACTTATTGTGTTGTCTGTGTGTTTTCTTTGCACAACATTCAAGATATTTCCCTGTCATTTATAAAGACGATGAACCATTATGTACGACTTCGTTGGTTTCAACATAGCCCTTCCCATAGCGATCCACTGCTTCCATCCTGATTGTGCAACCTGCGTGAAATTTTTGTATGCAAGTTCAGTGTGCTATGATGTTCTATATGATTGTGTCAACTATATAAGTTTTTACTGAGCATCAGCAATGCATATGGCTGAAAGATGTATTTACGATCATCGACCGATGGGTCTCTCTCTCTATCTCTCTCTCTCTCTCTCTCACACACACACACACACGTGCACACGCACAAGTGGGACTCGTTGAATTATTTATTTGCTCATGACAGCTTTTAATTAGGTTCCACTGAAATCTATCTTTTTTCTTAAGTTATTAACTGAGCTCAGTGACTTCAAAAAGTTGTACAGAAGCCTTGTTTGGGCCTTTCCGGCGTCGCTGAATGTGGGCTGAGTAACCATGTTAGGTTGTACTGTACTACACAGGCCTTTTTTTTCAACATCAACAATGCAACTGGGCCGACAGTTGTACACAATATCCGGGTCAACTTGTTATTCGCCCCGCTGGGTTGTAAAGTTTCCTAGGAGGTATGCATTAGGATTAACAAGAAAATGGACTTTAATAAATAATAAATGGGATGTAATTATAATAACTGGGCAATTACTATGCGCCAAACACGTAATTAGTTTGAAAAATATATTATTTTTGGAATTTGGAAAATTTAATTTCATTACTTGTTGCGCCCGCAATATTTCGTTGGATTTTAACGTAATACAACTTTATTTTGAAATTATATTTAACCTGACTAGAAATTTCGGATAAAAATATTTCAGATCCCATCAAAATGTGGGATTTTTTTTGAATTCTGTTTTGAGCGGTTGTTTGAAATTATTAATCGTTGTCCTAGCTAGAAGTTGGGCTGTACTTTTAACAAACTGTAAATGGGCTGTAGTAAATTCCATTAGAATTAAAAAAATGGGCTGTGCATTCTTACAAATTGCAAATGGGCTATATGTTCTCTGCCAAATCCGAGCTGCGGGCCTACTAAGTTGACGCGTACCAAGGGCTTTGTCAACTTAGTAAATATAAACGATTCTAGCTGCAGTGATCGTACGATGTCCATCCAACGGCCATAGTGCTTCTTCAACCTCTGGTCTTCTTGCTCCAGCCGCCCAAAGCAGTGCCGATCGTGTCGCGTGCTCCTGCCTCCCGTGGCCGGCTGTGATGTCGCGGAGGCCTCACCGCCTCGTACTACTCCCACCGCTGGCCAGACCATCCCTCTACTCACCCACACCCCCTGTTATTCTGCGGCGACGGCAGCCTCACACCGCAGCCGAACCAGTGAACCCTCGTACTCCTCTCCGCGCGGGCTTCCACTGCTGCGTCTTCCCCGGCTCCGCGTCGTCCCCATCCTAGGCCTCGCCGTCGTCCATACCACCGCCCTGGTGCTCTCGGTGCGGCGTGGTCAACATGGTCAACGACCAACTTCCATCGGAAGAGTACTGTACATGGAGAGGCTGACAGCTGGGTCCAAGCGGCCGCAAGGAAGTGCCTCCTTATTACGCGCAAAATAATTATTCCTCCACCTAACAGCCGGGACCCACCGGACGGGCCACCTTATTTCACGAAAAAACGTTTCCCCCCTGACTGCTGGGACCCACCAGACGGGCCAGCGCATTTCGTGAAAAAAACGTCCCCCCCGCTGTCAGCTCGGACCCACCGGAAGTGCCTCCTTATTATGCACAAAAAATGAATACTCCCCTGCTAGCTGGGACCCACCATGGTGGGAGGCTGACTTAGGGCCTACTAAGTTGATGGGGCGGGGCCTTTGTCAACTTTAGTCAATATGCGATTCTAGCTCCAAAGGACCGTCGATGTCCATCCAACGGCCGTGGTGCTTCTTCAACCTCTGGTCTTCTTGCTCCACCGCCCAAAGCAGCGTCGGTCGTGCCGCATGCTCCGCCTCCGTGGCGGGCTGTCTTTGCCGGAGGCCTCACCGCCCCTACTATTCCCACCGCTTGCCAGGACCTGCGGTGACGGCAGCCTCACACCGCAGCCGAACCAGTTAACCCTCGTACTCCGCTCCGCGCGGGCTTCCACTGCCGCGTCTTCCCCGGCTCCCTGTCGTCCCCTTCCTAGGCCTCGCCGTCATCCACCGCCCTGGTGCTCTCGGCGCGGCATGGTCAATGTGGTCAAGGAACGAATTCCATTGGACATGGACTGTGGGTGGAGAGGCTGACAGCTGGGTCCACGGCCGCAACAAGGAAGTGCCTCCTTATTATGCGGAAAATAATGATTCCTCCACCTGACAGCTGGGACCCACCGGACGGGCTACTGTATTTCACGAAAAAAACGTTTCCCCTGATTGCTGGGACCCACCTGCTACATCTTTGCACGCAAGGAAGTGCGTCCGGGCAAAAAAACAAAATGATTCGCCCCCCTGACCGCTGGGACCCACCAGCGACACCTTCGCAGGCAAGGAAGTGCGTCCGAAAAAAAAACGATTTGCCCCCTGACTGCTGGGACCCACCAGCTACATCTTTGCATGCAAGGAAGTGCGTCCGAGCAAAAAAAAATGATTCGCTTCCCTGACTGCTGGGACCCACCAGCTACATCTTCGCACGCAAGGAAGTGCCTGACAGTCGGGACCCACCTGGTCGAAGCGTACGTAGCGTTGTCATTCTGGTCACAAACGTGTACGTACATATATACTGGTGGATGTAGAGGCGCGCACGTAGCATGTACACGTACATACAACGGCGAGGGTGCAAGAAAGAAAATACGACCACGTACGTACATACGGGCAGGGTCTCGAACGCCTACTCGTGCATACGTGCGACCATGGCTCGTGTACATGGCTGGGTTGGAACGGAGAAACAACGTCGTCGTCGTGTTCATGGGGAGGCAACGGAATGCTTCGTGTTCATGGGGAGGCAACGGAATGTGTCGTGTTCACGGGGAGGCAACGGAATGTGTCGTGTTCATCGGGAGGCAACGGAATGCGTCGTGTTCATCGGGAGGCAACGGAACGCGTGGGAGCCAACCGGCTTGGATGGAACAGGCGATGGAAACGAGGCCTGGCGTACCGCACAACGGAGGAAACGGACCTCCTACATTCGGAACGGGGTCCTGTTGATCGGGAGGGGTGTGGCGTACCGCAAAACGGAGGAAACGGACCTCCTACGGTCGAAACGCGGGTCCTGTTGATCGGGAGGGGTGTGGCGTACCGTAAAACGAACGAAACGGACTTGTGTTGGAGTGCTACGGTCGAAATGGGGGTCCTGTTCATCAGGAGGTGTGTGGCGTACCGCAAAACGGGACTCCACGGGATACTGTTCATCTCCACCGTCGACCTCCTCCAGCCTCCACGGGCTACCGTCGACCTCCTCCAGCCTCCACGGGCTCCTGTTCATCCATCGGGTTCAGTTAACAGCCATCGATCAATCGCTCGGGTTCAGTAACGTGTAGCCTGCAGTGCAATCGCTCCGGTTCAGTTAGAGCCCAACGCCTCGCTTGGGTTCAGTTAGAGCCAACGCCTCGCACGTGTACGAGAGAAACGCGCATCGCTCGGCCCCCGACCTCCCACCGTAACTGGGAACTCCCCGAAATTTTCCTCCCCCTTGCTTCTACCACGGTTTTTTCTGTCATGGACGGCCCAAAGAATGTCATGCAGCTGCGTCTCCGGCCCGCCCAGGACGAAAAGCCCATTTTCTGTCATGATTTTTTGTCATAGAAGTAGGAGCCCACCACATCTATGATGATACCGGGTTTTGTCACAATTATCGTCATAGAAGTGTCATATGTATGACAGAAAAAATTCCGTTCGGCCCAAAATGTCACGGATGTGTCTTTTTTTTGTAGTGTGTGAATGAGCTTTACACATTATTGGGTAAGTGTGCTCAGATGGAGGAGGGAAGGAGGTTGCCCGGAGAGTAAGATTGCACCAATGTTGATTCAGAAGATGATGATCAATCAACCGATCAAAAGAAGAGCAAGAAGCACAGTAAGAGGCGAAGAGATAAGGTAGTGATGACTGTTGAAGGATCTGGTAGGCCTAGTACCGGCAAGAAGGCCAAAGCCGTGGCCCCCAACAAGGAGGCTGCCGTGTGCGCTGACTGCCGAGAAAGCCGCGTAAGGTGATGGGACTTACTGCAAGATTTATCGGACCAAGGGCCACAACCTTCAAGAGTACTATCAAGTCGAGCAGCTTGTCAAGAAACAGAAAGCAGAGTATGAGAAGCGTGATAAGGAGAAAGGTCAGAATTTCGCTGGCGGTAAGGGCCGAGGTGGTGAAGCAAACTGCCCCGGCAAACCCTTTTGGAACCATGGAAAGCCCGCCAAGGGATGAGAAAAGGAAACCTGTGATGATTGATAACCCACAAGTATAGGGGGATCACAATAGTTTTTGAGGGTAGAGTATTCAACCCAAATTTATTGATTCGACACAAGGGGAGCCAAAGAATATTCTCAAGTATTAACAATTGAGTTGTCAATTCAACCACACCTGGATAACTTAATATCTGCAGCAAAGTATTTAGTAGCAAAGTAGTATGATAGTAGTGATAACGGTAGCAAAAGTAATATTTTTGGGTCTTGTAGTGATTGTAACAGTAGCAACGGAAAAGTAAATAAGCGAAGAACAATATGTGAAAATCTCGTAGGCATTGGATCGGTGATGGAGAATTATGCCGGATGCGATTATCCATGCAACAGTTATAACATAGGGTGACACAGAACTAGCTCCAATTCATCAATGTAATGTAGGCATGTATTCCGAATATAGTCATACGTGCTTATGGAAAAGAACTTGCATGCCATCTTTTGTCCTACCCTCCCGTGGTAGCAGGGTCCTATTGGAAAACTAAGGGATATTAAGGCCTCCTTTTAATAGAGTACCGGACCAAAGCATTAACACATAGTGAATACATGAACTCCTCAAACTATGGTCATCACCGGGAGTGGTCCCAATTATTGTCACTTCGGGGTTGCCGGATCATAACACATAGTAGGTGACTATAGACTTGCAAGATAGGATCAAAAACTCACATATATTCATGAAAACATAATAGGTTCATACCTGAAATCATGGCACTCGGGCCCTAGTAACAAGCATTAAGCATAGCAAAGTCATAGCAACATCGATCACAGAACATAGTGGATACTAGGGATCAAACCCTAATAAAACTAACTCGATTACATGATAAATCTCATCCAACCCATCACCGTCCAGCAAGCCTACGATGGAATTACTCACGCACGGCGGTGAGCATCATGAAATTGGTGATGGAGGATGGTTGATGATGACGATGGCGACAGATTCCCCTCTCCAGAGCCCCGAACGGACTACAGATCAGCCCTCCCGAGAGAGTTTAGGGCTTAGCGGCGGCTCCATATCGTAAAACGTGATGAATCCTTCTCTTTGATTTTTTTCTCCTCGAACGTGAATATATAGAGTTGGATTTGAGGTCGGTGGAGCACCAGGGGACCCACGAGGCAGGCGGGCGCCCCCAGGGGGGCAGGCGCGCCTCCCACCCTCGTGGACAGGGTGTGGGCCCCCTGGCCTTGATTCTTTCGCTAGTATTTTTTATTATTTCCAAAAATAATCTCCGTGAAGTTTCAGGTCATTCCAAGAACTTTTGTTTCTGCACAAAAATAACATCATGGCAATTCTGCTGAAAATAGCGTCAGTCCGGGTTAGTTCCATTCACATCATGCAAGTTAGAGTCCAAAACAAGGGCAAAAGTGTTTGGAAAAGTAGATACATTGGATACATTTCAACTCCGCCAAGCTTAAACCTTTACTTGTCCTCAAGCAATTCAGTTGACAAACTGAAAGTGATAAAGAAAAAACTTTTACAAACTCTGTTTGCTCTTGTCGTTGTAAATATGTAAAGCCAACATTCAAGTTTTCAGCAAAGATTATGAACTAACCATATTCACAATAACACTTAGGTATCATGTTTACTCATATCAGTGGCATAATCAACTAGCGAGCAATAATAATAAATCTCGGATGACAACACTTCCTCAAAACAATCATGATATGATATAACAAGATGGTATCTCGGTAGCCCTTTCTGAGACCGCAAAACATAAATGCAGAGCACCTTTAAAGATCAAGGACTGACTAAACATTGTAATTCATGGTAAAAGAGATCCAGTCATAGTCATACCCAATATAAATTAATAGTAATGGATGCAAATGACAGCGGTGCTCTCTAGCTGGTGCTTTTTTAATAAGAGGGTGATGACTTAACATAAAAGTAAATAGATAGGCCCTTCGCAGAGGGAAGCAGGGATTTGTAGAGGTGCCAGAGCTCGATTTTTGAATGGAGATAAATAATATTGTGACCGGTATACTTTCATTGTCAACGTAACAACCGAGAGATGGCGATATCTTCCATGCTACACACATTATAGGCGGTTCCCAAACAGAATGGTAAAGTTTATACTCCCCCTCCACTAACAAACATCAATCCATGGCTTGTCCGAAACAACGGGTGCCTCCAACTAACAACAATCCGGGGGAGTTTTGTTTGCAATTATTTTGATTTGATTTGCTTAAAGCATGGGACTGGGCATCCCGGTGACCAGCCATTTTCTCGTGAGTGAGGAGCGGAGTCCACTCCTCTTGAGAATAACCCGCCTAACATGGAAGATACAGACATCCCTAGTTGGTACATGAGCTATTCGAGCGTACAAAACATAATTTCATTTGAAGGTTTGAAGTTTGGCACATACAAATTTACTTGGAACGGCAGGTAGATACCGCATATAGGAAGGTATGGTGGACTCATATGGAAAAAGTTTGGGGTTTAAGGGATTGGATGCACAAGCAGTATTCCCGCTTAGTACAAGTGAAGGCTAGAAAAAGACTGGGAAGCGACCAACTAGAGAGCGACAACAGTCATGAACATGCATTAAAATTAATAAACATTGAGTGCAAGTATGAGTAGGATATAATCCACCATGAACATAGATATCGTGAAGGCTATGTTGATTTGTTTCAACTACATGTGTGAACATGTGCCAAATCAAGTCACTCGAATCATTCAAAGGAGGATACCACCCTACATACCACATCACAATCATTTTAATAGCATGTTGGCATGCAAGATAAACCATTATAAACTCCTAGCTAATTAAGCATGGCATAAGCAACTATAATCTCTAATTGTCATTGCAAACATGTTTATTCATAATAGGCTGAATCAGGAACGATGAAATAATCATATTTACAAAAACAAGAGAGGTCGAGGTCATACCAGCTTTTCTCTTTTCAATCATTTCATCATATATCGTCATAATTGCCTTTCATTTGCACGATCGAACGATTTGAATAATAATAATAGTGCACATGCATTGGACTAAGCTGGAATCTGCGAGCATTCAATAAACAGGAGAAGACAAGACAATAGGGGCTCTTGGTTAAATCAAGAATAATGCATATAAGAGCCACTTCAACATTTTCATTATGGTCTTCTCCTCTCGACCCCCAAAGAAAAGAAAAGAAATAAAACTATTTACACGGGAAAGCTCCCAACAAGCAAAAGAAGAACATGAAATATTTCTGGGTTTTCTTTTAATTATTACTACTACAACAAGAAAGTAAACTAGCTAAAAGCTACTACTAATTTTTTTGTTTTTTCTTAAAGTTTTTCAAACACAGAAGAAGAAAGCATAAAAAGGAAAATAAACTAGCATGGATAGTACAATGAAAGAGTATGAGCACCGACAACTAGTAATGAGTGTGTGAACATGAATGTAATGTCGGTGAGAAATACGTACTCCCCCAAGCTTAGGATTTTGGCCTAAGTTGGTCTTTGGCCACGGCTGGCCTGGCGAATATCCAAAGTTATAGTTGGGGTCGTACTGAGATGAAGCCTCGGGTTGCCACTGGTTGGCAACCTCCTCCGGGTCCCACTGGTAAACAGACTGGCGTGGAGGAACAAATTGTGGTTCCAGATCTGGCTATTAGCTGATGTGGGATTCCGGTAGGCGTGAATGACCTCCAGCGGAACAAGGTACTTACCTGCAGATAAGTCAAACAAGGAAGGAGTGGGCAAAGTAATAGTCTCAGTTTGATTTTTATCAAACATCAGTCTATAGTTAAGCTCCTTTTTCCTATTCTTAACAATGAAATCATGTGCTACCATACTCTTATAATCTAGAAAAACAGGAGGTAGCAACTTTTCTTCTTTATCATAATGTCTAATAGGTATGCTAAAATGTGCAGCAAGGCGCGAGGCGAAGATACCTCCCAAGATGGGGCCCTTGGTACGTTTAAGATTTAACCGCTTTCTAACAATAGCGCCCATACTAAATGTGTCATCACGAAACAAGGCATGGCATAGAAGAACAATATCGAGGGAACTTAGGTTGCCACAGTTTCTGCAACCAATTAAGCATCTACTACCAAATATTGCAAAGTAATGTAAAACAAGAAAATTTATGCTAGTAATTCTTGCATCGGAAACACTAGTTTCCCCTACAGCAATTGTATCGATAAACCCCTCCACATCGTCACGATGTGGTTCCTCTACACTACCCGAAAAGGGCAGCTTGCAAACCTCACAAAATTCACGAAGGGTCATCTCCTTATACTCATCATATAAATAAAAATCCACCGAAGGTGGTGACCTCCTAGCATGGAAATGAAAATTTGGCACAAAGATATTAGTGAGTAAGAGATACTGTTCGCGTTGGTCACTGAGGAAGTCAGTGAGGCCTGCATTCTCAGCCAACTCATAAAAATCATCATAAACCCCGGCTGCTCTCAAGAAATCATCACAAGGCCATTCACACGGCCGAACTTCCGCGGTGCGAGGGAGATTATACTTGAGCATCTCTTCTTCTTCACTTTGCTTATCCTTCGAGCTTCGGCTCGAAGAACCCCTCAAAAATCTTTTCATCATTTTCTGAAAATTTCTGAAATTTTTAGTAACTTCAAATAAAAGTGAACCAAACTCAACAAATTGGTAGCAACTACTCCCACAAGTGCCTAGAGACTATATCATGCATTAGAACTACTTGGGACCAAATAAATTTGACATGCAAGCTCAAGAACATGGTCACCTAGGCAGCTAAAATTGCAATGAATAAAGCACTAGAACCAAAACTAATTGGACCATTGGAGGAGTCACATACCGAAGAACAATCCCCCAAAGCAGTTTTGTGAGTGGAGCTTTGAGCAAGGAGATCGAAAATCGCAGCAAAATGAGCAAGAACTCGTGCTTGAGCTGGTTGATGATTTTTTTTGGGAGGAAGAAGGAGTGCGTGGTGGCTGGAATAAGTGGAGGGGAGCCACCATGGGCCCACAAGGCAGGGGGCGCGCCCTGGACCCTCGTGGCCAGGTGCTTGCTCCCCTGCTGTGTTCTCAGTGCCAGATATTCTCAAATATTCTAGAAAAAATCATATTTCATTTTCGGGGCATTTGGAGAACTTCTATTTTCGGGGTATTTTTTTATTGCACGGATAATTCAAGAAATAGACAGAAAATACTATTTTTACTTTATTTCAACTAAATAACAGAAAGTAAAAGGAGGGCACAGAAGGTTGTGCTTTCTATCTTCATCCATCTCATGCTCATCAAAAGGAATCCACTAACAAGGTTGATCAAGTCTTTTTAACAAACTCATTCCGAATCACATGAAACCGGAGAATTTTCGAATAGCACTAGGTTACCTCAACGGGGATATGCACGTCCCCAATAATAAGAATATCATATTTCTTCTTGACAGTAGGTAGAGGAAATTCAAAACCTCCAAAAATAATCGATGGAGTTTTTCCAATAGAGTTTATACTATGGACTTGAGGTTGTTTCCTCGGAAAGTGTACCGTATGCTCATTACCATTAACATGAAAAGTGACATTGCCTTTGTTGCAATCAGTAACAGCCCCTGCAGTGTTCAAAAAGGGTCTTCCAAGAATAATAGAAGCATGTTTACTAATGATTTTAAGTTCACCTTTAACTCTAGACATATAATCACTCAAGTGTTCAATCATGTAAGCATTGCGTTTTAATTCTCTACCAAAATAAGCATTGAAGTTTTCTTGCTTAACCATAAAATTATAAAACTCATCCAAACATTGGCTAGCAAACTTAGTAGGAGGGATTTCAGCTTTATCATATCTATAGAGAGAATTTACCTTTACTACCTGTGTCGGGTTATCAAGACCATGTGTTTCTTCAATAGGCGGTAAATTAAGACCATGTATTTCTTCAACAGGAGGTAAATTCTTAACATCTTCAGCTTAAATACCTTTTTCCTTCATAGATTTCTTTGCCTCTTGCATATCTTCAGGACTGAGAAATAGAATACCCCTTTTCTTCGGAGTTGGCTTAGGAGTTGGTTCAGGAAGTGTCCAATTATTTTCATTTGTCAACTATTATTCAATAGAATTTCAGCTTCATCAGCTGTTCTTCCCCCGAAAACACAACCAACACGACTATCTAGGTGGTCTGTGGAAGCATCGGTTAGTCCATTATAGAAGATATCAAGTATTTCATTTTTCTTGAGAGGGTGATCAGGCAAAGCATTAAGTAATTGGAGAAGCCTCCCCCAAGCTTGTGGGAGACTCTCTTCTTCAATTTGCACAAAATTATATATATATCCCTTAAAGCAGCTTGTTTCTTATGAGCGGGGAAATATTTAGCAGAGAAGTAATTGTCGGCGCTTCGGAACAGGGGTCCCAGACTTGCCGGCTGCGCCCCTGGCGTGGCAGGCAGCGAGCCGTCTGACGGCCTATCTTCGTCAACAAGACGCCCAAGACCCTCGTGAGGGTCCAAGCCTCGCGAGGCGGACGATGCAAGACCTCCTCTGGAGTGGCCTAGCCAGGCAGGCTCATGAGGAGCGGAGATATCAAGACAAGGGAAACCTCACGAGGATCTCGTGACGTGAGCCATGATGAACGATACCAGGCGGGTGCCAGGCGGGCGCCAGTGCGCGCAACGTCCCTATTTCCTCTTTGGTGCTAAGGAGGCCAGCAGCGAAGAAAGTACCGAGGCATCGAGCAAAGGTTGCCATATTGGTGCAACGAGACCAAGACCAGGAGGACGGCCAGACGGAGGTCATCGTGGAGCCCAAGACGGCGTCACCCCAGGGCTTTTCGCAGGGAAGACCGCTTTTGTCAGGATAGCTTGTACTAGCTGCCCCCCTTCAAATTTGCCCGCCGTTGTTGGCTCCCTTCCCGCTCAATATTTGGGCAGAGGACCAGGGCCTATATAAGTAGAGCTAGCCACCACAGTAGGGGCATGAATCCTCACGCCACAAGTTCACAAGCACAAGAACACCTCAACCTCAGGAGGCTGTTCTTCCCTTGTACTGTTCATCATCAGCCCAAGAGGCAATCCACCACCACCACACTGGACTAGGGTATTACACCACAACGGTGGCCCGAACCAGTATAAACCTCGTGTATTTCTGTGTTGCAAGTTCGACGAGTTCATCCGCAAGATCTTAGCCAGCTAGAGCATAGATTGGTAGGAGGGAGAGACTTCGCACGCACCCCAGTGTTCGAACCTTAAGGGTTTGCCGGAACCCCACATCTGACATTTGGTGCGCCAGGTAGGGGTGCACTGGAGCTTCTTCTCCGCCAGCCAGCTCGACGATGCTCCCCAGCCATGATGTCTGGCGATTCAAGGGCCAGCTACGACCGCTGGGCGGCCTGGCCAGCCCGGGCAGCGCCGCCTGCCCATGAAGGTCTCGACCCTGCACTCCAGGCGGCGCGGGCGCCGCCAAACCCCGCCGGCCGCGGGCAGCGCGGCCAGGCGTCATCCACCCTCACCCCACGACAGGTACGAGCCACGGCAAGAGCGGCGAGTCATGCCGCAGCAACGGCGCCGCACTCATGGCGGGAGCAAGCAAACATGCGGGCAACGCTCACCGTGGCAAGGGAGCTGCTGCGGTGCAGGCTGATGGAAAGCGGCCGGGATACGTTGCTGGAGCATGTTGCCGAGCTGCTGGATGCAGCAGCGTTGGGAGCACCACCCTTCTGCTATCGGCTTCCTCCCCAGGCCAATGCAGGGCCGCGTGGCGAACCTCACCATATCCGCACGCCATCGACTACGCCCGGGGGCTTCGTCAACATCAGCACGGCCGGCGGCGTAGGGGGCTCCAACTCCCCCATGCCGCCCTCAACAAGCACGAACGCAAGCGTCGCCCCCCATGGTCCCGGCTGGATGCCGTCATGGGCGGAGCAACATGGAGCGTGGGGCACCACGGCGAGGTGTTCGGGGTAACATTCCCGGAAGCCTACGTGCCCCGCATGATGGACCAAGGGTACGCACCAGAGGACGACCTCGGCTCATTCATTGGAGAAGAGTGGGGAGAGGGGGCTCTAGGAGCCGAAGCCTTCCAAGAACCAACGGAGAACCACAACAATCGCGCCGGCATCGGCAACTACAGGGTACCGCTAGTCTCTCAGGAACGTGCTTATGCTAACCATGGACTACAGATGAATCAGGTTACAGCGTCGATCGACGACCCAGGCACGACGGCACCAGTTCCAGCAAGGGAGACACGCTGGGGGCCACCGGGAGAAAGCCAGGAGCAAGGCTCCACCCCGCGGCGCACGACGCCTGGCAACACCCGGAGGTAGGCCCTCTGCCGGGGAGGCCTCGTCAACCTTTCCCCCGGCAGAGGACCTGTGGTCGCCGAGGGAACCGCTGGCGTCCTCTTTTCCTCCTTTGTGTCGTCCGGGTGACCGGTCGGCTCAGAGAAGGTCAAGAGTGGCGCAAGGCAGGGCCCTCATCTGGCCATATGAAGCAATGCCGGTACCTGTGAAGAAGGCCCAGTGCCTGTGAAGCTCGCCGCCCATGACACTCTCACGTAATAATGAGTTGGGGCTGTACACGCCCCGGAGTCTCAGGGGTGCCAGCCTCAGGCCCTGGGGCTCCCTCCCACGCCTAGTGGCAGCACTTTGCTCCGCGCTGGTGAGAAGACTTGAAGACCAGAAGACTAGACTAGGTGCCAGACGCGGCCTTTTGCTTTGGATCTCTCTTTCTGTAGCTTTGCTTTCTGGATCTGGATTTGAGTTGAAGCTGAGTTTTTATCGATGCACGCGGGGGGAGCCTTTTCTCGTTTGAGAAATTTCTTGCCTTCTGGATATCGTTTTGTCTGGGACTCATGTCCGTCGCCTTTCCCTCACGAGCTCCTCGTGAGCGGGACTGCACGAAGCACGCGCGCGTCAAGCGCGCGCTGCAACTGGTGCTCACCTCTCGTAGGGACCCTTCCGATGGGGCGACGAGCTCCGTAAGGTCCTCAGGAACTCGACACATTGCAGTCCAGCTCAAAGCTGGTGCTGACTAAGGTAAACCAAGACAGAAAACTCGCGTCAGGATTCACAAGTTCACGAGGACACAAACTCACATCGCATGGAAAAGAAAAACTGCGATTTGCTTACATGAGGGGCTACCCCTCTCAAAATGCTCTTACAAGTTTGCAAGGGCCACACCCGAGTTTGTGCGCAGGAAGAAATGACAGGAGAACAAGGGATCAGCCAGAAATGTCGCTCGCTGCATCACCCGAAGACGCGTCACTCGCGTCGTCGTCGTCTTCATCGGGATCATCGCCGCCATCGGCGACGCCCCCGTCGCCATCGTCGACCACGTCGCCTTCATTTGCGACGACCACCACCACATCATCCTCCGAAGCGAAGGCCCTGACCAACGCGTCCACATGGTCCTCAACCTAGTGCGCTAGGTCGCCCCGGACAGCCGTGGGTACGGGGGAAATGGCGGCGTCAACGTCAAAGTTGGGGTCGGCATTCACGAGGAGGCTAAAGACACGGGAGAAGGCGCGCTCGAGCAGGCCACACCCCCTTTCCTCCACAAGCTGGCGAGCTCTGGTAGATCGAGCCTCCAGGCGCGTCACCACCTCGGTGAAGAAGGTCAGGTGGCCGGCATAATCACTTGAGCAAGGGGTCGGCGCCTCCATGTCGCAAACATGGCCCAGGGTGATATTGGCCCTGTTCCGGAGATCCTGAAGCATGGGGGCGTGCTCGCGCTCCAGCGTTCGACATTGGAGCACCTCCTCCGTGTTCTGCCTCGTGATGACCTCTGCGTCATCAACCCGCCTCCGGAGGGAACGTAGCTCGGTGTGGGCGGAGGCCAAGTCCGCCTGCGACGTGACCAGGGCAGCGGCCGTGGCTTCCGCGCGCCTCTCAGCCTCGTCTAACCTGGGCCTGAGGGCAGCGACCCTGCCCTCATCCTCCACGACCGCGAGCTTCAGCTTCAGGTCGTACCCGCCCTCCAGGTCCGCGCGGACCTCGGCCACCCGGCGGTTCACCTCCTCCTCAACTCCAGCCTCGTGAGCCCCTACGGCGTCTTCTGCTTGGGCAACTTGACGCTCCCTCGTCTACAGTTGCTCGAGCTCGCGGTTACGCTCCATGGCCTCCAGGGCCAGGGCCTCCTCACGCTTCCGGACCTCCTCTTCCTCCGCGGGCGTCCCCCTCAGCGACGCAAGAGCGGCCCTGCGCGCCTCCACCTGCTGCTCAAGAGATGCGCTCCAGGCCTTGAGCTCCCACGCACGCTTCTCCGCAGCCTCACGGCGGCGATCAGCCTCGCAAGCCTCTCCCAAGGATCGTGAGCGGGCTTCATAGGAAACCTTGATTGAAGCCTCAGCCTTCGCGTTCTCAAGGTCACGCTGATAGGGGGCGAGGTTGATGGCCACCTTCAGCTTGTGCCGCTCCTCCGCCAGCCGGAGACCTTCAGCTTCAAGACGCGAATCGACACTCGCGAGCTCTCCACCAAGCCGGCTCATCGGGTTCATCTCCTCCTGGAAGAGCTCATGGCGAACCACGCTCCGCCCGCGCTTGAGCTTGAACGCCCGGCCTTCTTCGTCCTCCACCTCGGGGGCTGCGGGCGAGGCGTCAAGCGGCACGCCACCCCTCGGCAGGGGGCTAGGGGCTGGCGCCACACCCGACACCAGCCCGTCCTCGCGAGAAGCCCATGCCTGCTGGGGATCGCTGCTCGAAGGGGAGCCGAGGATTGAAGCCAACAAGTTGCTATCAAAAATCAGCGGAGGAGTCTTGGGCATGCCTGCCAAGCTCCACGCCAGACCAAGGAGGAGGAGCGACGAGGCCGCAGGTTCAACGCGCCAGGAAGGCAAGAGTGCCCCTTCAACCAACCCTGCTCCAGGGGCAACCAGCGAACTCGGAGCGCTCGAGGCTGGCGGAAGAGTTAAGGAAGGAGCCCTGAAAGACTGGCGTCAGAAGAAGAAAGCAACACACAGAGAGCCCCAGCGGTATGATACTTACAAGTCAATGGCAATGTACTTCCTCCGCTTCAGCGGTCCAAAGATGTTGCTGCCGCTGGGAGATCCTTTCCTCTTGCGGAGCTCCTCGAAGTCCACACAAAGACGCCCGAAACGCTGGACGTGACGACCGGTGCGCAGCGGGGCCGAAGAAGAGCTCAGAAGAATATCTTCAGGGGTGCCCGGTTGTGGCGAACAGCCGGGCACCGTTCCACCACGACCTCCCGAGGCTCCTGGAGCCTTGGCCACGGGGGCCGCATGCAGTGTCTCCTTAGCAACCGACCACCTAGGAGGGGAGTGGCAGGCTCTTGAAGACGATGCCCCAGGATCACCACTCGGCACGTGCTCCTTAGCACTCGAGCCGCTGGCCTCCGCCTGAGCTCGCCCACCTGCACCGTCACTTGGGGCGAGCTCAGCACCAGGGGCAAGGAAGGGAACCATGACGACGGGGTTCTCACGAGGCCCCTCCGGGCCGATCGGCCACGGCCCCCATTCATTGAAGAGAGGCATGTCCTTCACAAATTCATCCTTATTCTTGCAGCAATACAGTAAACAGTTCTTCCCAGGCAGTTCGGCCGGCAGAAAGACACCCATCAGGACCTTGAGCACTGTTCGCCGCGTCCCGAGGAGGGGGCCGGACTCCTGAAACCTCATGTGATCCTGGCTGCTGAGCAAGGTCCACATTGGGCGAGAATGGCGTTGAAGCGGAGCGACCCGGCGTTGGACGAATTCCTTCACCACCATCGGTGCAGTTACGCCGCGATCCTTCAGCAAACTCAACCTGAGCCAGACGTGGGCAAGACCGGGGCTCGCGAGCCGCAGATGGCTCCAGCCGGAGTTAGGAATAGCGGGCCCCGATGGAGCCTGAAGGAGAGGACTGAGTACACCGACATCGACGAACAACCATCGTATCCGGAATTCGCTCGTGGATGGAGGGAGCTCGAAATTGATCCCCTCGCCTGCTGTCGCAGCCACGGCCTGGAAGCTCACGCACCCCGAGCATTGCTAAGGGTCGGCCAGATGCAATGAAAAGAAGTGATGGAGGAGAGCCACTGAAGGAGTGATGCCCACCATGGCCTCTCACACGAAGGCGAAGACAACAAGAAGAGTCACAGACTGAGGGTCGAGATGCAGCATGCGGATCTGATAATGCTCAAGCACAACATTGAAGAAGGCGGAGAAGGGTGGAATCAGGCCAGCCCAGAGGGCATCTATGAAGATTGGGACCTCGGTGGCTGTCTGAGCCGTGCGAGTGCGAGACGCGGGCCAAGCCCCCCCACTCATTGAAGCTGGAAGCAAGTATCGGGTGCACCTTGTCCATGGCCTCGTCGTTGAGCACCCGAGACCGGGCGAGCACCGGCGCAAAGGACGGAGGCGCAGCTGGAAGAGACAGAGGACTCTTCCCCTTCTCAGCTTGTTTAGGTGCCATGGCGATGGAGCAGGCGGAGCGCGAGTCAGATTGGAGAAGAGAAGCAGAGCCACAAGGAAGCAAGGGAATTGGGGAAGCAAGGCGCAGGAGGCAGAGGAATAACTGTGTAGGCCATAGGGGCCGCATAGCCAGGCGGATTCAAAGGCAGCATGGGGAAGCGGGGATGCCCACGTCCAATCAACCGCCACGCATCAATCGAGGCCGTAGGCTTTTGGGGCACGCGGTGCTCCGAACTTGACCCTTGCCTTCGCCGCGAAGCCAAGCCCGAGCGCACCTTGGGCCCGGGGGCTACTATCGGAGTTCTGGGAACGTGGGTCCCCAGACTTTCCTGCCTGCGGCCCACAACGTGGCCAGGCAGCAGGCCGTACGGCCCATCTTCATCAACATGATGCCCAAGACCCTCGCGAGGCGGACGACGTCCTCTGGAGTGGCCTAGCCAGGCAGGCTCATGAGGAGCGGAGATATCAAGGAAAGGCAAACCTCACGAGGATCTCGTGACGTGAGCCATGATGAACGGTACCAGGAGGGTGCTAGGCGGGCGCCAGTGCGCGCTGCGTCCCTATTTCCTCTTTGGTGCTAATGAGGCAAGCGCAGGCAAAGAGTACCGAGGCATCAGGCAAAGGTTGCCATATTGGTGCAACGACCAAGACCAGGAGGACGGCCAGGCGGGGGTCATCGTGGAGCCCAAGACGGCGTCACCATAGGGCTTTTCGCAGGCGAAGACCGCTTTTGTCAGGATAGCTTGTACTAGCTGTCCCCCTTCAAATTTGCGCGCCGTTTTTGGCTCCCTTCCCCCTCGATATTTGGGAAGAGGACCAGGGCCTTTATAAGTAGAGCTAGCCACCACAGTAGGGGCATGGAATCCTCATGCCACAAGTTCACAAGCACAAGAACACCTCAACCTCAGGAGGCTGTTCTTCCCTTATACTGTTCATCATCAGCCCAAGAGGCAATCCACCACCACCACAATGGAGTAGGGTATTACACCACAACGGTGGCCCGAACCAGTATAAACCTCGTGTCTTTCTATGTTGCGAGTTCGACGAGTTCATCCGCAAGATCTTAGCGAGCTAGAGCGTAGATCGGTATGAGGGAGAGACTTCGCGCGTACCCCAGTGTTTGAACCTTAAGGGTTTGCCGGAACCCCACATCCGACAGTAATAAATCATATCCTGGGGACAACGCACACAACCATGATCAAGAGAATTAAACCATGTGTTAGCCTCACCCTTTAATGAGAACGGGAATAATTTAAGGATATAGTAGTAGCGAGTTTTCTCATCATTAGTGAACAGGGTGGCTATATCATTTAATTTAGTAAGATGTGCCACAACAGTTTCAGATTCATAGCCATATAAAGGATCAGATTCAACCAAAGTAATTATATCAGGATCAATAGAGAATTCATAATCCTTATCAGTAACAAAGATAGGTGAAGTAGCATAAGCAGGGTCATATTTCATTCTAGCATTCAGAGTTTTTTCTTTAAGCTTAGCTAATAATTTCTTAAGATTGCTCCTATCATTGCAAGCAAGAAAGTCTCTAGCAGTTTCTTCATCCATAACATAGCCCTCAGGAACAACAGGCAATTCATATCTAGGGGGAGAATCTTCATCATCACTTTCATCAATATTATCAGTTTCAATAATTTCATTCTCTCTAGCCCTAGCAAGTTGTTCATCAAGAAATTCACCTAGTGGCACAGTAGTATCAAGCGTAGAAGTAGTTTCATCATAAGCATCATGCATAGCAGAAGTGGCATCATCAATAACATGCGACATATCGGAATTAATAGCAGAAGCAGGTTTAGGTGTCGCAAGTTTACTCAAAACAGAAGGTGAATCAAGTGCAGAGCTAGATGGCAGTTCCTTACCTCCCCTCGTAGTTGAGGGATAGATCTTGGTTTTATCGTCTTTCAAGTTCCTCATAGTGACCAGCAGATATAAATCCCAAGTGACTCAAAGAATAGAGCTATGCTCCCCCGCAACGGCGCCAGAAAATAGTCTTGATAACCCACAAGTATAGGGGATCGCAACAATTTTTGAGGGTAGAGTATTCAACCCAAATTTATTGATTCGACACAAGGGGAGCCAAAGAATATTCTCAAGTATTAGCAGTTGAGTTGTCAATTCAACCACACCTGGATAACTTAATATCTGCAGCAAAGTATTTAGTAGCAAAGTAGTATGATAGTAGTGATAACGGTAGCAAAAGTAATATTTGTGGGTTTTGTAGTGATTGTAACAGTAGCAACGGAAAAGTAAATAAGTGAAGAACAATATGTGAAAAGCTCGTAGGCATTGGATCGGTGAGGGAGAATTATGCCGGATGCAATTATTCATGCAATAGTTATAACATAGGGTGACACAGAACTAGCTCCAATTCATCAATGTAATGTAGGCATGTATTCCGAATAATCATACGTGCTTATGGAAAAGAACTTGCATGACATCTTTTGTCCTACCCTCCCGTGGTAGCAGGTTCCTACTGGGAACTAAGGGATATTAAGGCCTCCTTTTAATAGAGTACCGGACCAAAGCATTAACACATAGTGAATACATGAACTCCTCAAACTATGGTCATCACCGGGAGTGGTCCCGATTATTGTCACTTCGGGGTTGCCGGATCATAACACATAGTAGGTGACTATAGACTTGCAAGATAGGATCAGGAACTCACATATATTCATGAAAACATAATAGGTTCAGATCTGAAATCATGGCACTCAGGCCCTAGTGACAAGCATTAAGCATAACAAAGTCATAGCAACATCAATCTCAGAACATAGTGGATACTAGGGATCAAACCCTAACAAAACTAATTCGATTACATGATAAATATCATCCAACCCATCACCGTCTAGCAAGCCTACGATAGAATTACTCACGCATGGTGGTGAGCATCATGAAATTGGTGATGGAGGATGGTTGATGATGACGATGGCGACGGATTCCCCTCTCCGGATCCTCGAACGGACTCCAGATCAGCCCTCCCGAGAGAGTTTAGGGCTTGGCGGCGGCTCCGTATCGTAAAAGGCAATGACTCCTTCTCTCTGATTTTTTTTTCTCTGCGAACGTGAATATATAGAGTTGGAGTTGAGGTCGGTGGAGCACTAGGGGGCCCACGAGGCAGGGGGCGCACCCATGGGGGCAGGCGCGCCTTCCACCCACGTGGACAGGGTGTGGGCCCCCTGGTCTTGATTCTTTCGCCAATATTTTTTATTATTTCCAATAATAATCTCCGTGAAGTTTCAGGTCATTCCGAGAACTTCTGTTTCTGCACAAAAATAACATCATGTCAATTCTGCTGAAAACATCGTCAGTCCAGGTTAGTTCCATTCAAATCATGCAAGTTAGAGTCCAAAACAAGGGCAAAAGTGTTTGGAAAAGTAGATACGTTGGAGACGTATCAATGATGAGAGTGATGGAGGGGATGAAGAGGAAATCAGTGAGCAAGAGTTTTAGAAGGCCACAGACGCCCTGTGCATTGATGGAGGTGCATCTTTGCACACCTCTCACCACCAGCTAAACGGTGGGCATGAGAGGTCAATGTCGTGGAACCAACGCCAAAGGCCCGGAAGTCGCTCAAATGGTCATGTATGGCCATCATCTTCGACGAGGAAGACCATCCTAGCCATACTACTGCGGTAGGATGTTTGCCATTGTTGGTCTCCCCAACAATCCGCAACCTCAAGGTACAAAGATATTGGTGGACGGCGAGGCCGGGTTGAATCTGATTTCCCCGGCAATCATTAGCAAGCTTGGGATAGGAGAAGATGAGCTAGAGGTTACCGACACGTTTCAAGGAGTTAATCCCGGCAGGAGCCATCCCAAGGGAAAGATCACGTTGCCAGTAACGGTTGGGGGAGAACTGAGTTACCGGGCTGAGAAGATTGTGTTTGATGTGGTTGATCTCCCCCTGCCGTACAATGGGATTCTTGGACGCCCAGCCTTAGCTAACTTCATGGCGGCATCCCACTATGCCTACAACACCTTGAAGATGCCTGGGCCACTGGGTGTCATCACTATTCCATCAGATGAGAAGAATGCAATTATTTGTGTGGACAAGATGTACCGGGACGCGGTCGCGGCAGAGGCAGCGGCAGTGGTAGATCCTGCCAAGGAAAGCAAAGGAAAGAAGAGAGGCTGTAGGGACTCTGGCAAAGAATGCGGGAAGCATGCCCCCACCGAGTGCACGGAACCTGTTGATGATGTGCCGGAGTGTTCTAACAACAAGAGATCCAAGGTCGTCGCACCCCAAGTGAGAAGGTCCCGACAGGGCTGGCTGGCGTTGATGGTACTTCCACTATCAGCGGCACCCTCGACGACAAATAGGAAAGCACGCTCGTTGCCTTCCTACGGGCGAATATCGATGTGTTTGCCTCACAACCATCTAACATCCCTTGTGTTCCCAGGGAGGTAATCGAGCACCACTTTGCTGTCTGCCCGCATGCCCAACCTGTCAACAAGAAAGTTTGGAAGCAGGGCTTGGAGAGACAATAGTTCATTCTAGAAGAGATTAAGAAACTTGAGGCGTCTAGTTTGGTCAGAGGAGTACTACATCCCACGTGGTTGGCGAATCCGATGGTAGTCTGGAAGGATAATGGGAAATGGAGGCTTTGCATAGATTTCACAGATCTCAACAAGGCTTGCCCGAAGGACCCATTTCCCTTGCCGCACATCGACCAAATTGTGGACTCCACTTCAAGTTGTGATTTTCTCTCCTTTCTGGACGCATACTCTGGGTATCACCAAATCTTCATGTCCAAGGAAGATGAGGAGAAGACGTCATTCATCACTCCATGTGGTACGTACTGCTCTGTCCGCATGCCATTCAAATTGAAGAGTGCCGGGTCCACTTTTGTAAGGGCAATCCAGATTGGTTTTGAGCCACAATTACACAGAAAACATAGAGGATTATATGGATGATATCATGGTCAAGACCAAGGATAAGGCCACCCTTATTCAGGATTTGAAGGAGACATTTGATAATCTATGCAAGATCAATCTGAAGCTCAACCCGGAGAAGTGTGTATTTGGTGTTCCCTTCGGCAAGCTACTTGGATTCTTTGTATCCCATCGTGGGATCAAAGCCAATTCCGACAAAATCAGAGCCATCGAGCAGATTCAAGCACCAAGGACAGTTAAGGATGTGAGGCGCCTGACAAGATGTGTTGCCGTGCTAAGCAGGTTTATCTACAAGTCTGCCAAGCGCGCCCTACCGTTCTTCAAGATTTTGAAGAAGGCCGACCCTATGAAGTGGACCCCAGAAGCAGAGGCAGCTTTGCAAGAGTTGAAGGCCTACTTGTCTTCTGTGCCTACCTTGGTTGCTCCCAAACCCCAGGAGCCGTTGCTGCTATACTTGGCGGCAACGAACCAAGTGGTCAGTGCGGCCTTGGTAGCACAGCGGGAAGTGGATGAGGCAGAAAGTGAGCAAAGGCCGACAGAGTCAGAGAAGGATCAGGACAGTGATGAGCACCACAATGGTAGCAACCCCAAGGACGTGGCAAGTAAGAGAGTGGTGTAGCGCCCACTTTACTTCGTCAGCTCCTTGTTGCAGGGGGCTAGATCGAGGTACTCTGGCATGCAGAAGTTGATCTTTGGCCTCATTATGGCCCCAAGGAAACTTCGCCACTACTTCAAAGCCCATGAGATCACGGTTGTTACTCGTTTTCCGTTGCAAAGGATACTCTGAAACCCTGAGGCTACCTGCAGAATAGTGGAGTGGGCTTTGGAGTTGTCCAGCTTTGGTTTGAAATTTGAGAGCACATCAACTATTCAGAGCAGGGCATTGGTTGAGTTTATTGCAGAATGGACGCCAACCCCTGATGAGGAAGTGACAGAGACAGCTATCCCCGATAAGGAATCACCTCAAGAATGGATTATGTATTGTGATGGTGCCTTTTCCCTACAAGGTGCAGGAGCTGGCGTGCTTCTTGTTGCCCCCTCCAGGGAGCACTTGAAGTATGTCGTCCAAATGCATTTTGTCCAGGAAGAGGCAACCAACAATACAACTGAGTATGAAGGACTCCTTGTCAGACTCGGGATTGCAGCAGAATTGGGAATCAAGAAGCTGGTCATTAGAGGAGATTCACACCTTGTGGTGAGACAAGTAGACATGGATTACCAAAGTCCATTTATGGAGGCATACATCAAGGAAGTGAGGAATTGGAGGAGCACTCTGATGGATTGCAAACAGAGCACGTACCACGTGCGGAAAACAACATAGTTGATCATCTGTCAAAGTGTGCTGCGCAGAAGCTTCCTGTGGAACCAAGAACTTTTGTTCTCCATCTCACTCAGCCCTCCGTATCCCCCCCCGCCCGACAATGGCCCTGAAGAGGAGAAAGTTGGACTACGGTAAGCCTCTCCCGGTAGAGCCATCTGCTCCAGGTAGATTCCCTGCCGGAAACAACTCCTCACAACCTGACGGACCACCCCTTCCAGCCGGGTCTACGAAACCCGCGAACGAGGCTATTGCTCCCGTAGCAGAGGAGGTGCCGCTAGTCCTCGTTGCCGAGCCCCAGGCTCCAACTTGGTCAAGGAACATTGTCCACTTCGTCCAAACCGGAGAGCTTCCCGGTGACCAAGATGAAGCTGAAAAAGTAGCCCGGAGAGCCAGTATGTATCAGTTTGTCGATGACACTCAGTACAGAAGATGATCCAATGGTGTGAAATTGAAGTGTGTCTGCCGGAAAGAAGGAAAGGAATTGCTGGCTGAGATTCACAGAGGAATGTGTGGCTCCCATATTATATCAAGGGCATTAGTTGGGAAAGCATTCTAGCAAGGATTCTATTGGCCCACTGCCCTCCAAGACGCGGTCGAGCTAGTCACGACATATGAAGCCTGCCAGTTCCATTCCAAGAAAACACACCTGCCTGCCCAAGCTCTTCAAACAATCCCTCTCTCATGGCCATTTGCGGTCTGGGGGCTCGATATCCTCAGCCCCTTCCCTCGAGCAATCGGGGGCTTTGAATTCTTGTTCGTTGCCATCAACAAGTTTGCAAAGTGGCGGGAAGTGACTGCCGTGAGAAAGGTGACTGCTCAGTCAGCTATCAAGTTCTTGAAAGATTGGTGTGTCATTTTGGAGTTCCGACAAGGATCATCACTGACAACGACACCCAGTTCACGAGCCGCACCTTCATGCAATATGTTCATGCCCTCGGATGCAAGATCTCACCCCCGGTGCAATGGACAAGCTGAGAGGGCGAACGCTGAAGTGCTTCGCGGAGTCAAGACAAGAAGTTTTGATACGCCGCAGAAGCACAACAGGCGGTGGATCGAGGAGCTGTCGGTAGTTCTCTGGTCCCTCAGAACGACACCTAACCGAGCTACCGGGCAGACTCCCTTCTCCCTAGTCTACGGGGCAGAAGCAGTTATCCCCACGGAACTCATTTATGGGTCCCCTCGAGTGCTTGCCTACGATAAAGTAGCAAAGGATCATCATAGGCGTGACGATGCTGTGCTACTCGAGGAGAACCGTCTCTGAGCTGCTACACGTACTGCATGCTACCAGCAGGCCCTGCGTCGCTATCATAGCCGCAGGGTTCATGCCCGGTGTTCTGGGGAAGGTGACCTTGTCCTTAGGCGCGTTCAGTTTGCCAAGGGTACACACAAGTTGTCACCGAAGTGGGAAGGCCCTTACTGGGTAATACGAGTCACCAGACCTGGCGTAGTCCGTCTGGAGACCGGGGATGGGACTCAGTTGCAAAACTCATGGAATATTGAGCATCTCTGGAAGTTCTACCCGTAAGGCGCGGCTATCGGGCCCTGCCCGGCAGCCACCCTTTTGTACATGCCTTGCCTCAGCTGCATGTAATCCCTTGTACAAAGCCGAGGCGACGACCCCGTGCAAGAGAAAATAAAGAAGCGATGTAGGGGGGCCCCCAACTAAGATTGCTGTCGCGGGATATCCGCGGCCACCTATGGGACCGGGTGGCCCCTTGCTGGTTCCGCGGGGGACGTCGCGTTGCACAAAGAGTAGATCGGCGTGCGGCAGCACGACAGAGAGCACACAAACAATTTACCCAGGTTCGGGCCACCGTGAGGCGTAACACCCTACTCTTGCTTTGGTGGATTGATGGTGGAATGAGTGTGCAGACGCGAAGTACACTTGCCCGGCAGGGTTTGCCTCGGGGCCGCAGCGACTACACGTGTATGGTCGCTTGGGTTTATCAACTTTCCAACCCTTCCTACGAGTGCCATGGGCCTCCTTTTATAGATTAAGGGGTCACCATAGTGGCAAAGTGGTCATTATCCACTGATATGATAGCGAACAGTGTTATCATACCTAACTCTGTGGGGTGACAAGGGGCATTAAATGCGCCGCTTAGTGTTACATCCCTGGTCGCCCGACAAGGCCTGCTAGGCTATCTTGCCAGCTCTGCATCTGTTCTCTTGACACGTCGTAGGACGGGTTTCATCTGCGGGTTCCTTTTGTAGGAAATGGCTGCCATGTGGTGAATGGCTGCCACTTAATCATCTTGCGACTTGACACAACACTGATTGACGACGTGAGTCGTGTTTGAGTGGTTGGTGGGGTGGTTCTTCCCCCACAAGCTCCGGCAGGCTCTGCCGAGGAGCCTTGATTACTTTCTTCTGGTGGTGGCCTCGCCCCTTGCCGGGCTCGCCTGACCAGAAAGGGAGGCCCTTTTCTTGCCGATATCTTGCTCCTCTGGCTCGATCTTGGTCTCTCTGGGCTGCGTGTTGGTTCTTTAATCTCTGACTTGAGCTGGTGCTTCAATCTTGGTCTTGTGCCTGTGCACAGTTGGGCAACATACCCAGGGTTTGTTGTAGCAACAGAAGCCCCCGGGCCTGCCCCGCGTTGCCGAGCGTCGCCGGGGTAGGGCCTAATAGGTGCAGATGCAAGGATCGCTGAAGGGGTTGGCCCCATGAGGTTTCCTTTGCTGCTTCATTAGTCTTGATTTTGGGCCAGTTTCCGATTTCCCCGCGCGTGGTGCGCGGCGTCGTGGAAGAACTTGGATCGTGGCCCGCGGATTCTCCTCGCCCCAAGATCACGGGGCGGAAACTGCCACCCACTCGCCCCTCGTTCCGCACGCACTTCGCCATGTGTCCCGCATGCATTGGGCGTGGTAGGTGGTGGATGTGGAGGACACGGGGGAGAGTGCCATGGCTGAAATCAGAGCGTCGATGGTTGGAGCAGAGGGACGGCCTCTGTAATGCCCCGGATCCGATGCGCCAGGTGTCTGCCAGATATTCGCCGTTGTTGCCATGTCGTTTGCTTGTGTGTTGCATTTTGCCATGTCATCATGTGCATTGCATTGCATACGTGTTCGTCTCATGCATCCGAGCATTTTCCCCGTTGTCCGTTTTGCAATCCGACCTCCTATGTCCTCCGGCGCCCCCTTCTACCTCTTTTCGTGTGCGGGTGTTAAACTTTCTCGGAATGGACCGAGGTTTGCCAAGCAGCCTTGTTACACCACCGGTAGACCGCCTGTCAAGTTTCGTGTCATTTGGAGGTCGTTTGATGCTCCAACGGTTAACCGTGTAACCGCAAAGGCTTCTTTTGTGTGCAGAACAACACCCCTCCAAAGTGGCCCAATAACCCATCCAAACCCCCTCCATGCTCTCGGTCGTTTGATCACGATCGTGTGGGTGAAAACCACACCTCTTTTGGAGCCTCCTAGCTCCTTCTACCTATAAATATGTGATCCCCTCCGATTTTTCGCGCAGTCCAAACCCTAGCCTCTCTCCCTCTCAGCCGCCGGACGTGTCCGCCTGCCGCCGGACATGCCCGCACTGACCAAGACGCAGCCACTCCCGAGCCGCCACCTGTCCTCACGCCGCCTCCGCTGCCATGCCCGCCAGCCCAGTAGCGCTGCCCGCTTAGGCTCAAGGCAAGCCCGCCACGAACCCTTGATAAATTCCACCCGACACCTTTTTCTCGATCCTTAGACAGATAAAACTGCTGCGATAGCTGTTTCGCACCGCTTCCAAATGCACATAGATCCTTTCCATTGCACAGAGGCCCCTGCTCGAGCCTATGAGCTTCATCTGTGCGATTCTAGGTCTAGAAAATTTTCCTTTCGTAATAGCCGCTTGATCCAAAATAATAGCTGCAACTTGTGAAACCTGTTTGTTCCATACTTAGCCAAAAATTGTATCTCTAAATCTGCTTCACACGGTAGCTCATGTAGCCGGTTTAAGAAGACAACACTGATTGTCAGCTTTGCTTGCTTCCTGCAGCTTAAGAAAATTTAACTGCCTTTGATACCTGTAACGGCTTAAATATCACTGCATAGTTACCCATATGTCATTAGGCCCTTCTTAAGCCGCCATCTTAAATAGACTTAAAATATTTTCCTCCGGTTAAATTTGAACCGAACTTTTATTTTGTCATAGGCTTCAGTTTATACAATGGCACCCAAGGCTCCCAAAGCTCCGTGACTCGCAAATCGGGTCAAATCCATTATTCTGTAAAGCACCTTGTCGACTTTTGTGAAATCCGGCCACCTACCCGAGAGAGAGGTCATGTCTTATCGTGCTCCTAACCCGTCAGAGGAGAGGCCTCAACCCAAGGAGGGGGAGGTGATCGTGTTTACTGATCACATGAACCGGGGCTTCACTCCACCCGGTTCAAAATTCTTCAGGGATGTTTTACATTTCTTTGATCTCAAACCTCAAGACATCGGGCCCAATTCCGTGTCAACTATTTGCAACTTCCAAGTCTTCTACGAGGTGTACCTTGGGGAAGAACCCAGCTTACTTTTATTCAGAGAATTGTTTTACTTAAACCGGCAGAACGAACGTGCCAACGGGCCCAGTCTGGAACTTGGTGGCATCTCGATTCAGCGACGGAGAGACTGCCTTTTTCCTTATGCTGAACTACCGAGTCATCCAAAGGATTGGAATCAGACGTGGTTCTACTGCCAGGATACTTCTCCGGCTGACGAAAACCCTCTACCCGGCTTCCGTGCCTTGCGCCTTGAATCCAACCACCCGTTGCGAGATAAATTGACTGCTGTTGAACGTCTGCCACTTGCTCCTACCATTAGTAAAATCAAAGCTCTTTTGGGAAATGGCTTGGATGGCATTGACCTGGTTCGAGTCTGGGTCGCTTGGCCAGTGATTCCATTAAGCTGCCGCCCCGGCTTAATGTGCACTTACTCTGGTGAGAAGAATGACCCACTGCATCATAGTCCCGACGACTTACCAGATGATGTGGTAGAGGCTACGACTCAGACATTGCTGAAAGAGGGCACGATGACTAGTAATGCCTTTGGCTTACTTCCTTTCTGCAAGAAGAACCCGGCCCCTGCAGTAAGCCATCAATCTCAATGAATACTCTTTACTATATTACACCTTGCTTTACTCATAACCCCTTAACATTTTTCATAGGCCGATGATAACTTCTGGAAGGTCAAGTATAACCATGAGGCGGCCAAACAGGCCAGAGCGGCAAAAAGAGCCGAAAGGAAAGCCGCCAAGACTGGAACTTCGAAGAAGAGGAAGCCAAGCGCTTCAGATATGTTTAAGCTTGACGACACTGATGATGATGAAGAAGAGGTAACTTTTAACTCCCTTGACTCTTTATCATCACCTTGCTGACCTTAAATCTTTTCAGGAAGATACGAGGAACAACCAAGCCGTCGAGGAAGAGGTAACTATAATCTCCTCCGACTCCGAGCCCCTGCCGCGTCAGAAAATTCGAAGAGTGACCCGGAAAGTAAGATTCTCACATCCTTTGGCTTACCAAGATCGTCAATTTCTTTTGAAGCAACAACAATTTGAAAGCCGGAGACAGACCCGGACCAGCAAGGATGTAGAGTTATCCTCCGGCTTACCTAACGTAACCAGAAAGCGTCGGGCTGAGGTTATCTCCGATTTATGCACTGTTTACCCTTTGGCGGGTTTCATTCGTCAACCTCTCAATCCATCTGACTCCAATTATCAGGATACCTCTCCTTCCTCCGGCGAGTCTATGCAATCTAACATGTCGGCTTTCAAAACTGCCCCTGGGTAATATAAGTTTGTTTACCTTATGCTTTACTCTACTCATGCTTTTGTATTCATCCTTCTGCCTTTGTCCACAGCGTACAAGTGAAAACCAGTAAGAGGGCAAAAAAGAGCCAGCTGTCCCAAGACCCGATCGTGACTGAAACAGAGCTTGGCACAGCCGCTCCTGACAGTTCTACCCATCAGCCGCCACCTGAACCAGCCTCTGACATTCCAGTGCCAACCTCTGATCCACCCGCCGCAGATACTCTCAACAACTCTGATAACCCGGAAGCTCCTAGCCCGACCAAGACAATTGATCCAGAAGTTGAGATTCTAAAGACTCAGTTTGTTGAGCCGGGTCAGCCCACTGTCCTTGCCAAGTGCTCTGCCAGGGAGGAACTTTTGGAGCGCCGAAAGGCCAAGTTAGACATTGCTGACTATACTCATTTGAGCATTGGAGATATAATCTCTGGCTATATCAATCAAGTACATAACAACCGTGACCTGGAGATTAACATGGTGAAGCAAATACAGCACAAATCCGAGGTATAACTTATTTTCCTTAATCATACTTACTGTATCAGCCCCCAAGTCTATTGCTTATGAATGAATATGTTGTAGATTTAGAAACCTGCTCAGCACTGCTTTGTTTGGTTTAAAAATAAATTTTTTAACCCGGTTGTAACATAATACCCTGAACTTGCGATACACATTAGCGCCCAAGTGTCAAGTACCTTTGCTTGCAAAGTGCTTGGGACTTAATTTCCATGAACCGACATTGTAAATTTAAAATTCTTCAGCACACATTAGCCCCCAAGTGTCAAGTACCTTTGCTTGCAAAATACTTTGGATTTAATGTTATCTTACCAGGATTCTGACTATAACCCGGCACCAATGCAGGCCACCGTAAGTCAATTTGAGTCGGAGATTGCTAACCTGAAGAGCCGACTTGCGGCTCAAGAACTTGAAATTCAAAAAACCAACTCCAAATTTGAATTCAGCATCTCTGAACAAGAGAAATTGAAGAAGAATTTTGAAACGAAGAAGAAAATCTAGGCTGATGAGAAGGCCGCACTGGTGACCCGGGCCGAGACAGCAGAAACGTCACTTGCTGAAGCAACAGCCGAGCTGTCCGGCTTAAAGCGCCAGATATCTCAAATGGTCTCAGCAATATTCGGTAAGTTTACTATATATATAACCTTGAATATTGCAATCCTTCCTTTGATGACTATTTTAATTGTCATCTCCAGCTCACCTTATGTTTATGAACGCAGGCCCCAGGAGCACAAACCTCAAGCAGAACATGTTGATCAAGCTGAAGGCGGTTTACACTCTGGTGGAGCAGCTGTACACCGGGTCACAACGTGCTTTGGCCGTTGTGGCTTTATCAAATGATGTTCCCCATCTCCTGCAAGATGTGCTAAAGCGGCTTGCCGTACTACCCCAGCGGATCCAAGAGCTAAGACGAGCATCTGCCAGAACCGGGGTGATACCCGCCTTGAGCCGGGCCAAGGCGTTGCTTCCAGAATTAGACATGGCAGACGTTGCTCTTGGATATCCCAGCTTGAAGGAAGACGACTCTTTATTCGACGAGACAGACTTTACTTCTTGTGTGAAAGTCATGCGCCCTATTGCTACTATTATTGGGAACAATATTGACCTTACCAAGTATCAGCCGGGCTATGACAGCGAGAACCGGAGAATTCCAACACCTCACTATGACGACGTCAGCCTGATCCCTCCAACTGTTAAGCACACCTTTGCCCCTGAAGTTGACCCAGCCAGTTTAATAGATGGTGAAGCCGAGTTTCAAGCCTTAAGCGACATTGACTGGGCCTCGTCAACCTTCCAGGACAGGGCAACAGATGGAGAGGCGGTGAAGGATAACCCGGAATCTTCAAGCCCACCAAAGGAGTGAACCGCCAGGCGTTTATGACTTTGCGAAAACAATGCTTCATTACTCAGACTCGGGGAGTCTTGTAATAGGGTAGAAAAACCTCTCAATTTTTTCATGCCTTCGTGCATGTTTGTGGCGCTTAATACTTTCGTAAGCCGCCATCGCTATATACTTCCAGCTTATGTTGATCTTTCCTTGATGTTAAAAACTCGCTTACCTTATCCTGCATATAAGACAAACAGAATTCCCTTGGCGACTTATCGCATCCGGGGTCACATAAAGTATTGATAACCCAGAGTACGAACTAAAACATCATATAAAGGCCGATTTATGATTATAACCACAATAGCATACCTGCGATCTTTTTGGTATTCTCGCCGGCTTATGTGACCCGAGTCATGAGAGTAAGTTTAACTCCTGAAAATTGGCACATGTAATGTTCACCTGGCCCTTAATAATATTTACACTTACAAAGTATAATGAATAGTAAACTTAATTTCAAAGGCCTCTGATTCGAAAACGATCAGTGAACCGTTCCAAAGGGGTTAAGCTAAGATTCGGATACGATCATATACCCTTAGTGGCTTTGGCGATGCCGATCAAGTGGGTATCAACAACTATGTTGTCTTTGGTTCGAATACGACCTATGTTTGAACAGGAAGCCCCCAAGTGACCATAAGAGTTGTTTAATGACGCTGATTTGAATATTTATCCACGCCGGACCCAAAGAGGTTAAGCTATGATTCAAATATGATCAAGAAGCCCCAAGTGGGTTTGGCAAGATGCCGATCAAGTGGGTATCGACACTATGTTCTCTTTGGTTCAATCGACCTATGTTTGAACAGGAAGCCCCCAAGTGATCATGGCTAGATTCAGATATGATCATAAGCCAGACCAAAGGGAAAGCCAGATTCAGATATGATCTGCTCCCTGGTGGTTGTTTCCACCACCCGATAAAAAAGACATATAAACCTTTGAGGATGAAAAGGACAGAGGTCCTGCTTTATTGCTTTATATAATATATACATCTTCAAAAATTTATACATATTAAGAGCCAGCGGCTCAGGTATAATAAGGCCGAAGATGAGAGACATTCCACGGCCGGCGGGTCTCTTCCTCCGATTTACGTGAGTCTTTGTGCTCTCGAACATCGATGAGGTAGTATGACCCGTTGTTCAGATTCTTGCTGACCACAAAGGGTCCTTCCCAAGGAGGGGACATCTTGTGCATATCAGACTGATCCTAGATGAGCCGAGCACTAAATCGCCTTCCCGAAAGGTTACGCTTCTAACCCGCGGTGTGTGATAGCGGCGCAGGTCTTGCTGGTAAATCGCCGAGAGGGCTATTGCCAAGTCTCGCTCCTCATCCAACAAGTCAAGTGCATCCTGACGAGCTTTTTCGTTATCAGCCTCAACGTAAGCCGCCACGCGGGGTGAGTCATGCCGGATGTCACTTGGCAAGACTGCCTCTGCTCCGTACACCATGAAGAAAGGTGTGTAACCTGTAGACCTGTTAGGCGTAGTGTTGATGCTCCACAGTACAGAGGGTAGCTCCTCCACCCAACAACCAGGAGTTCGCTGTAAGGGGACTAAGAGCCGGGGTTTAATACCCTTGAGGATCTCCTGATTAGCTCTCTCTGCTTGACCATTGGATTGAGGATGAGCAACAACCGAAACATCAAGCCGGATATGTTCTCGTTGACAGAACTCTTCCATGGCACCTTTGGAGAGATTAGTGCCATTATCGCTATGATGCTGTGGAAAACCAAAACGAAAGATCACCTTTTTCATGAACTGAACCGCCGTGGCTGCATCACACTTACTGACCGGCTCTGCCTGAACCCACTTTGTAAACTTATCCACTGCCACCAGGAGGTGTGTCTTTTTATCCTTAGACCTCTTGAAAGGTCCTACCATCTCAAGCCCCCAGACTGCGAACGGCCAAGTAATTGGAATCATCCTCAATTCTTGAGCCGGCACATGAGCCCGTCGTGAGAATTTCTGACATCCATCACATTTACTGACCAGCCAATAGAAACCATGACGGAAATACTTGGCCACAAGAGATTTTGAGCCGACATGATGACCACAATCTCCTTCATGGATCTCCCGAAGTATCTCCTGACCCTCCGTAGGCGACACACAACGTTGAAATGCCCCAGTGACACTGCGGTGATGTAACTCGCCCTGAACAATCGTCATAGATTTGGACCGCCTGATGATTTGTCTCGCCAAAGTCTCATCCACAGGGAATTCTCCCCGGGTCATATAGGCCAAATATGGCACTATCCAATCCGGGATGACGTGAAGAGCTGCCACCAGCTATGCCTCCGGGTCTGGTACTGCTAGTTCTTCCTCAGTAGGTACCTTGACAGAAGGATTATGCAAAACATCGAGAAAGGTGTTAGGTGGCACCGGCTTATGCTGAGATCCCAACCGGCTCAAAGCATCAGCCGCCTCATTCTTCCTTCGATCAATGTGCTCTACTTGATAACCTTTGAAGTGTCCAGCCACAACATCAACTTCACGGCGGTAAGCCGCCATAAGGGGATCCTTGGAATCCCACTTGCCTGACACCTGTTGAGCCACAAGATCTGAGTCACCCAAACACCTTACCCGGCTCAAATTCATCTCTTTGGCCATCCTGAGACCATGGAGTAAGGCCTCATACTCAGCTGCATTGTTAGTACAAGGAAACATGAGCCGAAGCACATAACAAAATTTGTCACCTCGTGGGGAAGTTAAAACGACTCCAGCCCCTGAGCCTTCCAACTGCTTGGACCCATCAAAGTGAATAGTCCAATATGTGTTATCTGGCTTATCCTCAGGTTCCTGTAACTCTGTCCAATCATTGATAAAGTCCACCAAGGCTTGAGACTTAATAGCGGTATGTGGCATGTACTTCAAACCATGAGGCCCAAGCTCAATGGCCCACTTGGCGACTCGTCCTGTGGCTTCCCTGTTTTGGATGATGTCTCCCAAGGGGGAAGAACTTACCACAGTTATAGGATGACCTTGGAAGTACTGCTTCAGCTTCCGGCTTGCCATAAACACTCCGTAAACAAGCTTCTGCCAATGCGTATACCTTTGCTTGTACTCTATGAGCACCTCACTGATGTAATAAACCGGCCGCTGAACCGGATGCTCCTTGCCAGCCTCCTTACGCTCCACCACAATGGCAACACTGACAGCTCGTGAGTTAGCAGCCACATATAACAACAACAACTCTTTATCAATGGGAGCCGCAAGGACCGGCGGCTCAGGCAACTGCCTCTTTAAGTATTCAAAGGCAGTATTAGCAGCATCACTCCAGACAAAAGTGTCCGTTTTCTTCATCATCTGATACAGCGGTAGGGCCTTCTCACCTAACCGACTTATGAACCGGCTTAAAGCTGCAACACGACCCGCCAGTCGCTGAACATCATTGACGCACGCCGGTTTAGCCAAAGAGGTAATTGCCTTGATCTTCTCCGGATTAGCTTCAATGCCTCTGACCAGGAAACCCAAGAGCTTGCCTGCATGTACACCAAATACACACTTTGCCTGGTTAAGCATCATCTTATAAACTCGGAGATTATCAAAGGTCTCTTTCCAATCAGATATCAAGGTTTCCTTATCTCTAGACTTCACCATGATGTCATCCACATAAGCATGAACATTGCGCCCAATTTTATCGTGGAGACAGTTCTGTACACATCGTTGATAAGTCGCCTGAGCACTCTTGAGCCCAAATGGCATAGATACATAGCAGAAGGCTCCGAACGGAGTGATGAACGCCGTCTTCCCCTGGTCCTTAACTGCCATTTTGATCTGATGCTAACCAGAGTAAGCATCCAAAAAAACTCAAACGCTCGCAACCCGCCGTAGCATCAATGATTTGATCAATACGGGGGAGAGCAAAGGGATCAGCCGGACAAGCCTTATTTAAGTCCGTGTAATCCACACACATCCGCCAGGTGCCGTTCTTCTTGAGCACGAGCACTGGGTTAGCCAACCACTCCGGGTGAAAAACTTCCACAATAAACCCAGCCGCTAAGAGCCGGGCGACTTCCTCTCCAATAGCTTTTCGCCTCTCTTCGTTGAATCATCGAAGAAACTGCCTGACCGTCTTATACTTCGGATCAATATTGAGAGTGTGCTCAGCGAGTTCTCTCGGTACACCCGGCATGTCTTAAGGTTTCCATGCAAAGATGTCCCGGTTCTCACGGATGAACTCGATGAGCGCGCTTTCCTATTTAGGATCCAAATTGGCACTGATACTGAACTGCTTAGACGAATCGCCTGGAGTGAAATCAACAAGCTTGGTTTCATCAACCGACTTAAACTTCATCGTCGGGTCATGCTTGGTGGTTGGCTTCTTTAGAGAGGTCATATCCGCCGGGTCAACATTGTCTTGATAAAACTTTAGCTCCTCTGCTGCACAAACAGACTTATCATAAGTCGCGTCGCCCTCCTCACATTCCAGGGCTACCTTTTGACTTCCATGCATAGTGATGGTGCCCTTGTGACCCGGCATCTTAAGCTGCAGATAAACATAACACGGCCATGCCATGAATTTGGCATAAGCCGGCCGACCAAACAGAGCATGATATGGACTCTTGATTTTGACCACCTCAAAAGTTAATTTCTCAGCTCTAGAATCATACTCATCTCCAAAGGCCACTTCCAGCTCAATCTTGCCAACTGGTACGCCCGACTTACTGTGCACCACTCCATGAAAGATGTTGTTGGGCGTCCTCAAGTCCTTATCACCAACCCCATGCGGCGAAAGGTCTCATAATAGAGGATATTGATGCTGCTACCTCCGTCCATGAGTACCTTAGTGAATTTATATCCACCAACCTGAGGTGCTACCACCAAGGCCAACTGACACGGATTATCAACCCGAAGGGGGTGATCTTCCCTGATCCATATAATGGGCTGTTCTGACCACCTTAAATAATGGAGAACCGCCGGCTCAACAGAATTCACGGCCCTCTTATGACTCTTCTGGTCACGTTTGCACAAATTAGTGGTGAACACATGATACTGCCCACCATTCAGCTGCTTTGGGTGGCTTTGATAACCTGACTGTTGCTGCTGCTGTCCTCCTTGTCCAGACTGCTATTGATTGTAGCTGCCTTGATTTCCTTGAAAGCTGAAATTTGAGCCGCCGCCCGGGCCATGAAAGCCGCCGGCTCCTGAGCCGCCGCCCGACCCATGATTGCCATCAAACATGTTGGAATTCTTGAAAGCCTTCATGATCGAGCGGTCTTTCCATAAGTGAGTGGCGGGTCGTTCCCGGGTGCCGTGTCTCGGGCAAGGCTCATTGAGTAGCTGCTCAAGAGATGGGCCAGACCCGCCAGATCGAGGGGGCGGTTTTCCCTTACGTCTTTGATTGTTACCCTGCGCATTGGCATTGGCCACAAACTCCGGGTTACCCTCAACCTTACGCTTGTTGCCTCCTTGATTTATCGGGTTATGCTGCTGACCCTTTCCATTGCCGTTCGTCTTTCCCTTCCCCGTCTTTTCCTCATCAGACGTGGGATCCTTGGTACTATCAGAGTCGGCGTATTTGACTAAAGGTGCCATCAGCATACCCATATCATTGCAATCACACTTAAGGCGCCCTAATTTCTGCCTTAGCGGCTCAAAGCGGTAGTTTTTCTCCAACATGAGGACTTCAGAGCCGGCATCCATCTTATTAGATGAATGTATTATTTCCTTGACCCGGCGCACCCAATGAATTGTGGATTCACCCTCCTCCTGCTTAGAATTGGTCAAGTCCACAATTGACATAGATTTCTTGCAAGTGTCCTTGAAGTTTTGGATAAACCGGGCCTTTAGCTCCGCCCATGAGCTAATGGAATTGGGCGGCACACCCTTTAACCAAGACCGGGCCGTTCCGTCCAACATCATGGTGAAGTACTTAGCCATTGCTGTGTCGCTGACTTCCAATAGCGCCATGGCCATCTCATAACTTTCGATCCATGCTCCGGGCTGTAAGTCGGCCGTGTAATTCAGCACCTTTCGAGGTCCCTTGAAGTCCTTGGGTAAACGTACATCCCGCAGAGCTGGCACCAAACAAGGAACACCGCCGGTTCTAGTAGCCACTCCTGCTCCAACGGAAGTCGTCGGATACTCTGGGAGATCTTAATGAGCCGCCTGTTGAGCCGCTAGCTGAGCCGCCCGCTCGTCCTCCTGACGCATTCGGTCCTGCACCGGGTTATATCCGCCGAGCGGGTTACGGAGCTGGGCGTTGCTTGACAAATCTTCTGACTCCATGTGCCTGCTGTAACTCGGACTCCGGTTTGGACGAGACGGAGCTAACCAAGGCGGAGGAGTTGAATGAATCCTGTCCCGGCTGTAGGAATAAGTCTCTTGCTGAGCCAAAGCTGTCTGGACGAGGTCTGTGATCCTTCGGGTCTCGACTGCTGTCGGATCATCACCGTCCACTGGGAGAGACGCCAAACGCGCCGATGCTGTGATTAAGTTCTCCATGGGGTTGGAAAAATGACCCGGTGGTATTGGTACATAGCGGGGCGGGGCCATACTCCCATGAGGAGGTGCCATCTCTCGAGGCTGAGCCGGTCCTCCCGCTCCGGTTGTCATAAACTGATTGGTTTCGGGCGGGTTGCTAGGTCCGGCACCGGGTGTAGTGAAAAGGTTCCGAGGATCGTAAACCGGAGGCAAACGGGATTGAGTTTTCTGGTGCCTCCTTCTCATCACCTCATTAGATGCGTTCAGGCTCATATTAAGCTGGAAAGCATCGGACTGGAGTTGCTGCGCCCGTGCATCCAAAGCCGCCCGTTCTATAGCTAACCTGGTGTCCTCAGCTGCCAAGGCCTCCTTAGCCCGAGCTATCTCCTCACGCACCTTTGCCAACTCCGCGTTATGCTCATCTTGATTTGCAGGAATAACTGTGGCGGTTAACAGGGCCGTCAGCTTATCCATGAGATCCATCAGCTTTGAGCCTGTGGGCGCCAGGCCTCTGCCCGGCCGCCTCGACTCGGACGTTATTGCTGTTGCAGCCGTTGAGTTTTGACCGGGTTGAGTACCAGCCATGAAGACTCCTGCCCAGCTTGGCGGATCATAAGAGTCCGGAATACTAGAGCCATCGGAACAGCCCCCAAGCATGCCCTCTTGTACTTGATACAGCGAATCTGTTGAACCGGCGGACGAATCACCGTCAGAGAGGACAACCGTCTCACCCCCATCTTCAGATCCTTTAGAAAGCTCCTCTACGTGGATGCAGCCCACGAAGGCACGCTTCATGCCGGGTTGAACTCGGGCGGTCTCAAGGCCGAGCCGCTCTCGGCGAGGTCGATCTTTGTTGTCCGCTCGGGCATGGCTCACCAATCCGGCCGATGAAAATGTGGATTCCGCCGAAGGGGACCCGGTACCCGTACTCAATTGAGTCGGCGTCGGGCCCCCAGCCTTCGTTGTCGATGTAGCTCTTGCCGCAACGACTCTTGGTCATCCGACCCACTGCGTATCCCTTGAGCCCTTCGAAGCTGCCCTTCAAGAACTCAAATCCACCATGCGCTGGACCCACGGTGGGCGTCAACTGTAGTGGTTTTGTCATGGCAGATGTCCTCTTGCAAGGACTTAGTCATGGAGCCATCGCAACTAGGAAGCTTAAAGGGGTTAATCGGGACACAGGACACGAGAGGTTTTATACTAGTTCGGCCCCTTACGGTGAAGGTAAGGCCTACGTCTAGTTGGGTTGGTATTGCTTGATGTTTCGATGACCAGGGAGCGAGATACGCTATGCCCGGCTCTCGATGAGTTGTTTCTTGCCCTAAGCCGCCAGCGGGTCGCCCCCTTATATACATGGGTTGACGCCCTGCGGCTTGAAGAGTCCTGGCCGCTCAGAAACAGTGTCCGGCTCGGTGACGAGTTAAATCTACCTTATGATACAAGTCATGCCATCATGGCGGTTTATCACTATGGGCCTTAAGCCGCCTGTGGGCCTTAGACCCTTTATTGAACCGCCATCTTCATGCTTGGTCTTTGGGCTTCTTCCTGATGAGTCTTATTTGCGTAACCCGGCCCCTCCTGGGCGGCTTACACAAATAGTTATATCCCCAACACCAACTATTATGTAATGGTTTGATGTAATGATATCCACCTTGCAAAAGCGTCGTCAAGATGCGCTTCTATCCTTGGTGGGACCTTCGAGTTCCTTTAGGATAGGGTCGCATCTTGGGCGTGAAAAGTTGGTATCAGAGCCTCGACCGACCTTAGGAGCCCCCCTTGATTGATCGTGTAGTTTGGCCGATGTAGAGTCTAGAAAAAAAATCTTTTTCTGAGTCTAGCTATATCGGAGAGTAGGAATTCTTTTTTACTCCTCAGCCCCTTCGTCGCTCTGGTGAGGAATCTTGACGTAGGTGTTTTGAACTACTTCTCTTCCCTTCAAATTTTTCTTTAGGATCACGCGGATAGTTTTCGCTCGTTGTCCTTCCTCTTTTGTCCAGTGCTTTTCTCGTCAAGTCGACTCGAATCTCTTTGTCTTTGGGAGATCAATCCTCAGCTCTTTTCAACCGACGTTGTTTCCCTGTCCGAAGTTGTCCTTGTTTTTCCCACCCGCCCACCCTTCTTATTCTTGGAACCGGAGTCCGAAATCGAGTATCCATCCTACTCGTGCGAAGCCTTTGCTTTCTTTCTAAATCATTTCAACCAGTGCTTTTCTCTTCAAGTTATTCGTCGGTTCCCCTTCCAAGTTGCCTTTGTTTTCCGCCCTCCCACCCCTTTTATTCTCGGAGTCTGAGCTTCTATTCGAGCAATAAATTTCATTCATGCGGAGTATCTTCAGTCTTTCCTCAACTGTCTCAACCGGTGAAGTCTCGTCTAGTTCATCATTGTTCGTCGCTTTTTCTTTTCGGTGGATCCAAATTCAAGTTTTTTTTCGTTGTCGATCGTATTCTTTCCCTCAGCTCAAGTATTACCCTTTGCTCGTTCCTCCCCTCGCCATTCTATTATCCCGGATTGTTGAAGACATCTCAGAAGATTCGTGTTTGCATCCATTTAATTTGAGGGTGTCACCTCATTCTAATCTTTCAATCGTTCCGGTGCATCATTTCTCATTAGACAATCCTTTCCAACGGTGTTTCTTTTCAGTGGGCCCTAACCCACAGGTCTTTTTCCAGGATCTTACCTGACTCTTCTATTATTCCGGAGCTATTCTCAAATTATTTTCGAAATATGACGTAAGTATGAATTTCATCAGTCAGATGCCTTCTCCAAGATCACTCCCAAATTCTTTTATGTTCGGGTCAATCTTTCCTCTTTTCATTCTCCAGGAGTTATTCAACAATTTTGGTGGTGTTTTCGTTGTCACTCTCAACATTTGAAGATCGAAGAAGAATTTCTCGTAAATCTTGTCCATTCTCCCGGAGATTCTCGGTGCTAGCTCGATGTTATCTTATCTAGTTGTTTCTAGTTGTGCAATTCTTTTCATCCATCCAGAGTATTTCAGGTGTTGCTTTCCCTCTCGATCATTCGGAGGTCATCTTTTCGGAATATTTCTTCGTTCGAAGTTTTCAGCTTCGTTCTCTCAGTTATTCTATATTCATGCCTTTTCGTTCGTTCTTCATATTCTTCCGGTGCCTTGCTCTTTAATCAGTTCGGGATCTCTACGTTCTCTTCTCTTTAAATTCTCTCAAGTATCTTCGTGCATTTCTAATTCTTCCCGGCGATTCATTCTCTTTTCTTCGTTTAGTTTCATTTCTAATGGTGGTTCGTTCAAGATTCCTTTTCATTTGTAATCACGTCAACTAATTCGTTCTTTCCAAATCCTACCGGTGGTTCAATAAGACTTTCTCAAATTTTCGTGCTATATCCCCCTTAATATTTTCCAACGCGAATAAGTAGTATGCAAATCCATTGCTTTGCATCAATTTAATTGGTGGAGGATAAGCATAACGTAATTCTTGTTATCTTTCATCAAGTTAATTAATTCCTTCCTTCGGAGATTGTTCATGACGAATAATCTCTTGGCTCTAAGTTGTTCGTCTTTTCTTTTCCGGAGTTCCAAGTTTCTCACTTGTCTCGATGCGAAGCCCCATCTAAATCATCGCAAGGCTCAAATCTTATTCTGTTCATCCTTCAATTTTATCTCGTCATCCTTTTGTTACCGGAGTTCTTCATGGTGGTTCGTCATGATTTAATTTATTCTTCAAGTGTTCATCAAGATTCTTTGGAGGAGCTTAAGAATCTTTCCTTCTTGCATCTCGAAGTGCAATAATTCTCCGTATTCTTTTGAAGTGGATTTTTGCATTTCCTCGTTCTTCTCAGCCTTTTAATCTTTTCCGCTTGTGGTCGGCGATCACCTCATAATTTTGAAGTGTTGTCCATAAGTCCACAACAAGCAATTCTTTGTTGTTGATTTTCTCAACAACTTCGTTCAATCTTTTCTTCGCAAGGATGCTTTTCAAATTCATTTGTCGAAGAAGTTGTCATTTTTCTTCTCTGTTCTTTTCATTCCATTATTTCAAGTCTTCCGGAGGTTTTGTGTTGTTCCTCAAGTCAAGTGTCATTCCATCTTATCAAGATCATGTTCTATTATTTCCTTGTTCAGCCAGAGTTCTGCCTAAATTCTTTCATTCTTATTCCGCTTCCATCTTGTTCTAACCGGAGTGGTTTCAAATTCATTTTTTGTTTTGGAGCTTTGATTCTTGTCATACTCGTCATTCCTCTTTTCTACCTGAGTGCTCTCAACTTTGTTCACCCTCTATTTTGTTCTTATTTCACCTCTCCCTTTTTCTCCCCCGTCTCGTTCCTAAGATCTCGGGACGAGATCTCTTGTTAGTGGAGGAGAGTTGTAACGCCCCGGATCCGATGCACCAGGTGTCTGCCAAATATTCGCCGTCGTTGCCATGTCATTTGCTTGCGTATTGCATCTTGCCATGTATCATGTGCATTGAATTGCATACGTGTTCGTCTCATACATCCGAGCATTTTCCCCGTTGTCCATTTTGCAATCCGACACTCCTATGTCCTCCGGCGCCCCCTTCTACCTCTTTTCGTGTGCGGGTGTTAAACTTTCCCGGAATGGACCGAGGTTTGCCAAGCGGCCTTGTTACACCACCGGTAGACCGCCTGTCAAGCTTCGTGTCATTTAGAGGTCGTTTGATGCTCAAACGGTTAACCGGGTAACCGCAAAGGCCTCTTTTGTGTGCAGCCCAACACCCCTCCAAAGTGGCCCAATAACCCATCCAAACCCCCTCCATGCTCTCGGTCGTTCGATCACGATCGTGTGGGCTAAAACCGCACCTCTTTTGGAGCCTCCTAGCTCCCTCTACCTATAAATATGTGATCCCCTCCGATTTTTCGCGCAGTCCAAACCCTAGCCTCTCTCCCTCTCAGCCGCCGGACGTGTCCACCCGCCGCCGGACACGCCCGCGCCGCCGCACGCAGTCACTCCCAAGCCGCCACCTGTCCTCGCGCGCCTCCGGCTGCCACGGCCCGTCGGGCCAGTGCTGCAACCCGCCCGAGCCTGCATCGCACGCCCAGCGCCCAGCGCCCGCCCGAGCCTCCGCCGCCCTCCGCCGAGCATCCCGCGCCTCCCGCCCGGCCGCCTGTCGTCGCCGAGCCGCCCGCCACCACTCCGGCAGGAGTTCACGGAGCCTGAGCTCCTCCCGCCTCGCCCGCCGCTGCGGGTCCGCGGCGGCGCCCAGGCGTCCGTCTTCTTGCGGATCCCGCACAAGACGCTGACCCGTCGCTGGAGCCCCGACCTCGCCGCCCCTGCCTTCTCCGGCGCTGCCCCTTCAAGGCTGGCGCCCTCCGCCGCCCGGCCGCGTCTCCCGCGTCTCCCTCTGCCGTCCGCCGCCATCCGGCGCCCCCTCGCCGGGAGGCCTCCTCCCCGAGCCCCGGCGAGCTCCTCCCATCCGGATCCGCCTCCCTCGCCCTCTCCGGCGAGCTCTCCAGCGAGCTCGCGCCCCTGCCTCGATCCGCATGCGAGGAACCCTAGATCCGGAATTCTCGGAGGTTGATTTTCCACTGTCATTTTCTGATGTTATTTTCATGCCCTGTTCATCATGCCATATTTCCTCATCCGTAGCTCCATTGTGCGTGCAATATATCGAAATGTTCATCAGGATGTGCTCCTCATTTTGTGCCATTGGGCCATGTTTGTTTGATGTCATATAGATGCCCAAATCTCTGATGCAAGTGTGCTATAAAATGTTAGTTTCTGTTTCTTAGCAGAATATGTGCATTTGTCATTTTTTCTACATTTGATGTGTGCATCTTATGGGCATGAGCCCTACATGTGTTTTGGGCTATGCCATGCCATCTTTAAGGGGTGCTTTCCATGTATTTTTGTGATCAATGTGGTGACTAGCACAAGCATGCAAACTAGGTGTCCTGATGTTGCTGATTTCAGGGACTTAGAATTCTTCTAAGTCATTTCTGTGCTGTTATTGTCATGCCATGTATTCATCCATGCCTCGTTTGAGCATGTTCAGTAAGGATGTTTTGTTCATATTGTTATGCTCTATCCATCCATGGTCCTGGATGCAATTATAGAGTGCTTTAGCATATCTTAATCTTGCTCTACTTTTGCTATAAAATGTTGCTGGCAGATTGTTTACGTGTTATTCAACTTTGCCACGGTTGTTGCTAGTGATCCATGCATGCTATGAACTTGTTCTTGCCATGGTTAGTTTCATGAACATGTCTTCTTGCTGATGCCATCCTTATCTTGTCATGTAATGCCTTGTGATGAGTAAATCGAGCTCGCAAAGTTGGCTTCATGCTGCTGTTTATGCCATGCTCAGTTTTGCTACCAAGTCTGAATCTGTTTATGAAACTTGCTATGTTTACATGGGTGCCATCATATCTTCTGTGCCTTTTTGGCTCATGCTCATTAAGGGACTTTTGTTATATGCAATTAGTAGATTCATGCCATGCCTTTGGTTGTCATGATAAGTTCCTCTAGCATGTTGTTTGATAGCTCTAAACATTGCAACCTCATGTTATTTCTGCCATGTCCAGTGATTTCTGCCAAGTCTGTGAACCTGTTATTATTCGCAATCTTGCCATGTCCTTTTGAGCATGTTCTAGTGGTTTCTAGAGATAGCTCAGTGTTCATTTTTTGTAATGCTTTACCTGTACATCATGTCCATGCCTTTTGTTTTCATGTTGTGATGTTATAGCATGTTGTTTTGGTGCTAGCAATATGACTAGTTGCTGTGTTGGTCAGCTTGTCCTTTAAACTTGTTTGGTGTGTATGTGTTGAACCGTTGCTCCGTTTTGAGTATGCTCTATATGCAACTTGCTTAGTTTTTTTCTATAGTCGATCGTATTCTTTCCCTCAGCTCAAATATTACCCTTTGCTCGTTCCTCCCCTCGCCGTTCTATTATCCCGGAGTGTTGAAGACATCTCAGAAGATTCGTGTTTGCATCCATTTAATTTGAGGGTGTCCCGTCATTCAAATCTTTCAATCGTTCCGGTGCATCATTTCTCATTCGACAATCCTTTCCAACGGTTTTTCTTTTCAGTGGGCCCTAACCCACAGGTCTTTTTCCAGGATCTTACCCGACTCTTCTATTATTCCGGAGCTATTCTCAAATTCTTTTCGAAATATGACGTAAGTATGAATTTCATCAGTCAGATGCCTTCTCCAAGATCGCTCCCAAATTCTTTTATGTTCGGGTCAATGTTTCCTCTTTTCATTCTCCAGGAGTTATTCAATCATTTTGGGGGTGTTTCTCGTCGTCACTCTCAACATTTGAAGATCGAAGAAGAATTTCTCGTAAATCTTGTCCGTTCTCACGGAGATTCACGGTGCTAGCTCGATGTTATCCTATCTAGTTGTTTCCAGTTGTGCAATTCTTTTCATCCATCCAAAGTATCTCAGGTGTTGCTTTCCCTCTCGATCATCCGGAGGTCATCTTTTTGGAATATTTCTTCGTTCGAAGGTTTCAACTTCATTCTCTCAGTTATTCTATATTCATGCCTTTTAGTTCGTTCTTCATATTCTTCCGGTGCCTTGCTCTTTAATCAGTTCGTGATCTCTACGTTCTCTTCTCTTTAAATTCTCTCAAGTATCTTCGTGCCTTTCTAATTCTTCCCGGCGATTCATTCTCTTTTCTTCGTTCAGTTTCATTTCTAATGGTGGTTCGTTCAAGATTCCTTTTCATTTATAATCACGTCAACTAATTCGTTCTTTCCAAATCCTACCGGTGGTTCAATAAGACTTTCTCAAATTTCGTGCTATATCCCCCTTAACATTTTCCAACGTGAATAAGTAGTATGCAAATCCATTGCTTCGCATCAATTTAATTGGAGGAGGATAAGCATAACGTAATTATTATTCTCTTTCATCAAGTTAATTAATTCCTTCCTTTGGAGATTGTTCATGATGAATAATCTCTTGGCTCTAAGTTGTTCATCTTTTCTTTTCCGGAGTTCCAAGTTTCTCGCTTGTCTTGACGCGAAGCCCCATCTAAATCATCGCAAGGCTCAAATCTTATTCTATTCATCCATCAATTTTATCTCATCATCCTTTTGTTACCGGAGTTCTTCATGGTGGTTCGTCATGATTTAATTCATTCTTCAAGTGTTCATCAAGATTCTTTGGAGGAGCTTAAGAATCTTTCCTTCTTGTGTCTCGAAGTGCAATTAATTCTCCGTATTCTTTTGAAGTGGAGTTTTGCGTTTCCTCGTTCTTCTCAGCCTTTTAATTTTTCCGCTTGTGGTCGGCGATCACCTCATAATTTTGAGATGTTGTCCATAAGTCCACAACAAGCAATTCTTTGTTCTTGATTTTCTCAACAACTTCGTTCAATCTTTTCTTCGCAAGGATGATTTTCAAATTCATTCTCGAAGAAGTTGTCATTTTTCTTCTCTGTTCTTTTCATTCCACTATTTCAAGTCTTCTGGAGGTTTTGTGTTGTTCCTCAAGTCAAGTGTCATTCCATCTTATCAAGATCATGTTCTATTGTTTCCTTGTTCAGCCAGAGTTCTGCCTAAATTCTTACATTCTTATTTCGCTTCCATCTTGTTCTAACCGGAGTGGTTTCGAATTCATTTTTGTTTCGGATCTTTGATTCTTGTCATACTCGTCATTCTTCTTTTCTACCTGAGTGCTCTCAACTTTTTTCACCCTCTCTCTTTTGTTCTTATTTCACATCTCCCTTTTTATCCCCCGTTTCATTCCTAAGATCTCGGGACGAGATCTCTTGTTAGTTGAGGAGAGTTGTAACGCCCCGGATCTGATGCGCCAGGTGTCTGCCAGATATTTGCCGTCGTTGCCATGTCGTTTGCTTGCGTGTTGAATTTTGCCATGTCATCATGTGCATTGCATTGCATACGTGTTCGTCTCATACATCCAAGCATTTTCCCCGTTGTCCATTTTGCAATCCGACACTCCTATGTCCTCCGGCGCCCCCTTCTATCTCTTTTCGTGTGCGGCTGTTAAACTTTCTCGGAATGGACCGAGGTTTGCCACGCGGCCTTGTTACACCACCGGTAGACCGCCTGTCAAGCTTCGCGTCATTTGGAGGTCGTTTGATGCTCCAACGGTTAACTGGGTAACCGCAAAGGCCTCTTTTGTGTGCAGCCCAACACCCCTCCAAAGTGGCCCAATAACCCATCGAAACCCCCTCCATGCTCTCGGCCGTTCAATGACGATCGTGTGGGCGAAAACCGCACCTCTTTTGGAGCCTCCTAGCTCCGTCTACATATAAATATGTGATCCCCTCAGATTTTTCGCGCAGTCCAAACCTAGCCTCTGTCCCTCTCAGCCGCCGGACGTGTCCGCCAGCCGCCGGACACGCCCGCGCCACCGCACGCAGCCACTCACAAGCCGCCACCTGTCCTCGCGCCGCCTCCGCCCGCTGCGGCCGTCGGGCCAGGCGCCGCCAGCCAGGCCAGCACACATGCGCCCGGCCTTCGCGCCCGAGCCCAGCCTCTTGCGCCCGAGCCCTCCGCCGCCCTCCGCCGAGCACTGCGCCTCCCGCCGGCCGCCCCACCACCACTCCGGCAGGAGTTCACCGGAGCCCGAGCTCCTCCCGCCTCGCCCTTCGCTGCCGGGTCCCGCCGGCATCCCGTCTTCTTGCCGGATCCCCGTCGCCGCACGCCGACCCCGTCGCCGGAGCCCCGACCTCGCCGCCCCTGCCTTCTCCGGCCGTGTAACATCCCAAATTTCCTATTTGGAATGTTTTACAATTATAGCTAAGCATCCTATGCATCCTGTTTGAATTTGAATGCCATTTGAAGTTTTCAGGGAATTTTGAGTTTTGAATTTGAATTTCAAACTTTGGCATGTGGGAATCATTTCAAAAACTAAGCTCGATAAATACTTGATCAAAAGTATGAGAGGAGCAAACATGACACTCCAAAAATATCAGAGGAAACAATGCCAAAAGATTTGGATTCAAATCTGAATTTTATTTGAATTTGGAAAAAAATAGATTTTTATAAAGTTTGGATTTTGCCTTTGGAAAAATGTTCAAATGAAAGGGAATATTCCCCTGGTCATTTTGGTATATATATACCAAGGTTGGAAAAAGCGATAGGCGTAAGCGAGGCGGTTGGCCTTAGCCTAGTGCCTAGGCGTTGCTTAAGCGCCCTAGGCGTGGCCTAGGGTGTATTTGTGAGTATTATATGTGTGTTAATATTAATTTAGGGCATATAAATAAGTTAACTGCCCGCTACTGCCATTGGAATATGGACTATTTGACATATTAGTGCAATATGGCATGATTCCTCATTTGGATAAACAATTCCTTGCTTGCACTGCCTAGACGTCCATTTATGCCCTAGGCGAGGCGTTTGGCCATCGCCTAGCGCCTAGGCGTGCCTAAGCGCCTCCTAGGCACTGCCTTTTCTAACAGAGATATATACCCTATATAAAATATTTATAGATATTGTTTTATTTCTGTTTTTGTTTTATTTTAAAAAATAAAGTTTTAAAAAGAAAAACCCCCTCGGGCGCCAGCTAGGCCACCCAGCCCAGCCCATGACCCAGCCTTTGGCCCAAGCTAGCCCGCCCACTGCCAACAGCCCAGCCCAGCCTGACCGCCTCGCCCCTCGCCCGAATTCCCTAGGCCTCGGCCACCCGCTCGCCTCGCCTCTCCTCTCTCTCTCTCTGACCCGTGGGCCCGCCCCATCTTCTTCCCCCTCGCCCACGCAACGCCGCTCGCCGGGAGATCGCCGGATCCCGAAGGATCCGGGATCCCGATCGCCCGATCGACCCCCGAAGACGCCGAGGCCCTGGCTATATAAGCCGAGCCCCTCCGCACCCCATTCCCCCTAGCCTCGCGGAGCCCCTCTCCTCTCTCTCCGGCACGCTTGGAGCCAAGCTCTCCCGCGCCAAAGTCGCCGCCGTCGCCACCCTAGTCCACCCGACCCCCAACGACGCCACAGGACCACTCACCGACCTCCCCGCACCCTTGACGGCGACTCCTCGAGCTCACCGACGCCTGGAAGCCCAGCGACTCTCGCCGCCCGCCCGCCGCCGTCGGGACTCGATGCGTCGTCGGGATCACCTCCCGTCCGATCTAAATCAACGGCCACGATTAGAACCCGAAGAATAAGTTTTATTAGAAAACCGGCGGTTCGTCCGGTTTATTAGTTAGGGTTTTAGTCGATTAGCCGGCCCGTTTTTAGTTTTAACCCGAGGCCCGTTAGGCTATTTAACGCACAGGGCACAGTTTAGGCCCATTAGGCCTTTTTCGTTTATTTTGATTTTCTGTTTTAGCAGAATAGTTTCTGTTTTGAAAAATTGATATCTTTTATTCTGTTTAATATTTTTTGATGATTCTTTTTTTGTTAGATTGCAAATTTTATGTAGTTTCTGTAGAATATATATTTAGCTATGTTAAAATTAATTAAAATTTCTTTAATTTAGTTTTAGTCAGAATAGTAAATCTGCTATAACTTTAGTTAGAAAAATTATTTTTTGGATGATTCTTTTTGTCCCAACTTTATTTTGACATTGCCAAACCATAAAAATTAACTTGGGTATTTTAGGATTAATAAATAATTAGTTTTAAGCAGAATCCTACTAATCCTAATTAATTAGCTAGATGCTGTTTTCCTAATATTTTAATTAGTAAATGAATTTATTTTTAACTTGTGATTAGTTATTCTATGTTAGTTTCTGTCACTCTAGTAGATGAACTTTTATTTATAATTAATAAAAGTTTTAATTTATTTTCTTAATAGAAATTGGATTAGGCCTAATATGAGTTTTATAATAGCTTTTTAATTAATTCTTTTTGCTCCTAGTTGCTTAGTGAAACCTTTTCTGTTAAGTTAACTTAAAACCATGATTAGGTTATATTAAGGAATTTTGTTATATAAAACTATTTTAGCTATTGTTTGGAGTAGGGAAAACTTTGAGTGTTTTTTTTTATTTGAGTTTTCTTTTGGATTTGGTTTTGATTGTTTTGTTGTGTTATATTACTTTTGTTATGTTGTGTTAGGTGATCCTATTGCTTTATGCTTATTGTGTTATTGTTTGTCTCGGTAGAGTTTCCGAGTCTGAAGCTTGCTACTCGACTCTTTAGCTTACGAGGATCATCGGCAAGGCAAGTTTTGATCATGTTATTTCTATACCTATGTTTTTGTGCATTAGTAGTTGTCACCACCCCACCATGCATGCAGTAGTGAAATCTTGAAGTCATTAAACTTGAGTAGTATCATGTGGTAGGATGAACCAATCCCTTGTTACCATGACCGGGACGTAGTAGTTATTTTGCTATGCTCGTGAGAGACGGATTTGGGATGAGTGAAATTCATAGGCAAGATGTGAGAGTCAATGATGATGACAACCCCATGAACTACAATGATCAAGATGGACTTGGAAAATCACTCTTGGGTGGAGGACGGTTGACGGGCACCTGGAGCACCCAGTGGTGGCGGGATGCATGGAGAAGCGCCATGACATCCTGCGGAAAGCTTCACCCAGCCACAAAGAGAAGGATGGATGCCCCATGACCGGAAGCTTACATGCAGCCGCAAGCCATTATGGGCTCTGGCTGGGTTGACCCTAGTAGTGACGCTGGCTGGGCGGTAGTACGAGAAGTAGACGAGCGGTAGGATTGGATGGGTACGGCGGTAGCGGAAGAACTCTTTGGAAGACCTGTTTCATTAGTCCGTCTTCAAACACCATGAAGTCGCGAAGACTTTAAAGGAGGAATGATTCTTGCGGGAAAGTCGCAACCCTCTGCAGAGTTAAAGATCTAATTGATTAGCCGTGTCCCGATTCACGGACATTTGAGCCTCTGGAACTTGGAAGTATTCGGATATCTCAACACTAAAACTAATGAATTAATTTGAGGGTTTTATGACTTAATAATTGGGAGCGAGATATTGGTTGGCGGAACCATCTCAATAACTACCAACAATTGTAGTAATTTGCAAGCAAGTCCTTTGTAGTAGGATAAAATCTGCTTTTCGCAAAATGATGAAACTTAGAGCTCCACGGCCAAAAATGCATATAGAGTTAGTAACTTTATTATTGTTATTCTTCATGACTTGCCACTTATTCCAAAAGCTGACCTACATGGCTGCAACGTATTATGTTGCGTAGATATATTCGATCGGGGAGTGAGGCTACGCTCCGCGCTTAGCGATTGCCCTTTGAGTCGGATGGACTCGCTTATCTTCGACGCTTCCAGATTATTAGTTTATTTCTCATGAGTTGGCCTTGAGCGAATTTATTCCCTTGTAATAAAGACTCTATATGAGAATCGTTAATGATATTCAGGTGTGATTGAACTTTGATTACTTTATCGATGTCTTGTGAGTACCGGCATGATCTTGGGATGAATATGCATACGTAGATTTGACCGATTTTGGGTCAGTCGCTCACAGAGATGGTATCGAGCACACGCTGACCGTAGGATCGTAACCCCTAAGATCGGAAAGCCATAGGAAGAGACCATTTACCTTGAAACCTTTTCATTCCATAATTCTCCCTGTTCAATTCGACTCTTCTCCCATTTGCAACATTCTAGATGGCCGTCGAGTTCACCCCAGCTTTGCTACGGAGTTACGCGGCCCGATGAGGCGATGCCCTTGGAAGAAAGCTGGTCCAGATGGTGAAGCAGCTGAAGATCGCTCTACCCTCGATCACGGGAAGCCAACCAATGCACTTCCGACGGACACCCGCTCTGAGATTGAAGTGCATATCCTGTGGAGAACCTTCGAGGACACACGGAGCCTATCAACTTTGAGTTCACCGAGTTCAAGCTGGATCATCGGAAGGGCGTGGCGATCTACGAGCACTTGGACATCTCCGAGAGGAGTACAGGGCGAACTCGATCACTCGAGACCTCGCCATGGTTTCTCGCGGGCAAGGAATGGAGATATCATCCGTACCATTGAGGGCGATTCCACTCTCTCAGACATCCAGGACTTGGAGTGTCTTCTCGAGAAGCGGAGATTCAGACCGCCGTAACTTCGAAGACACACTGGAAGCTTTTGTTCATGAATGGGCTGGAGGAGAAGGCACGCAGACTTCCTTGGCCATGAGGAAGAAATCACGGACTTCATGGAGATAGTCGACGACACGAAGATGAAGCTTGCAGCGATAGAGGAAAAGATGGACTTGGGAGGACCTTTACCCGAGTGGAGATGAAGCACCCTCGTGAGCAATGATCAGGATTTTGAAGGAGTACCACCAAAGGAAACCCCAAGAGGAGGCGCCAGCGATGAAGACTTTTAGTCGACCACCATGTTATCTTTTACTTTTTAAATCGATCAGTTAGGCGATGTTTTCCTTCGATTAGTCATGAGCTTTTGTAATCGAGTTTGAACCATGTTTGAATGGAATGAATAAATGATTGGTGTGTTATGATTGTGCATTCATATGGGTAGTGTTATTCCTCATAGACCATTGTTCTATTCTAATTTTCTCATCCCTCCAAAACACGGATGCCTCCGGGCGTGACCTTTGGTTTCCGCGGAGCTCACCCACTGCTCCAACGGCAGAATGCACCGATGCAGCTCCTTATTCGAATCGAACAACAACGCCAACAACCCACCGCCACCACCCATCGTGGACAACTTGACTCGATTTACGAGGTTGAATCCGCCAGTGTTCTCTAGTAGCACCGAGCCAATTGTGGCTGATGATTGGCTCCGCAAAGTCGGAAGAGAGCTAGTCACCGTTGGATGCACCGATCTTTGAGAAGGTGCGCTTTGCAGCGCATCAACTGGATGGACCTGCAGCTTCTTGGTGGGAGAATTACACCGCCACTTTTCCCATTGGTGCCATCAATTGGGACCAATTCCAGCGAACCTTCCGCACGCTCATGTCTCACTGGAGCCATGAGTGCGAAGAAGCGTGAGTTCCGCAACTTGCGCCAGGGAACCGTCTTGTGGCACATCGTGGATGAATCAGCAAGCTCGCTCGCTATGCCCCGATGATGTGGCCACCGATGCCGCCAAGCAGGAGAAGTTCCTTGAGGACTCAATGATGAACTGAGCATGCAGCTTATTGTGGCTACCTTCAACAACTACCGAGAGCTGGTAGACAAGGCCACCATTCTTGAAGGCAAGCAGCAGCGGATAGAAAGCATAGCGGAAGTACAGCCTGGGGAAGCACAACTCAGAGCTCGGCGAAGCCCGCTATGCACCATACTCGGAGGCACACCCATCATAACCATGGAGGAAATGGGAACAACCGCAGCCAGACAACAAGTCAGGCCATGGCAATGGCAATGGCAATGGTAATGGCAATCAGCACCGTTCTGCCCGGCTCAAAGGATCTGAGCCACATCACACCTTCAAGTGCGGAAGATGGGGGGCACTACGCCACCGACTGCCGGAGGCCAAGCGGAGGAATGGAAATGGCAATGGAGGCTCAGCGAAGAAGCCAAATCCGTTCCCTCGTGCTCGGTGAACCACATCGGCGTGGAGGGCGTCTATGATCAGCCGGAACAACGTGGTTGGTAAGTTTTATTGAATTCACGTTCAGTTTTGGTTCTCTTTGATTACGGTGCAGCGCATTCATTCATATCAAGGGTAGTTGTGGAAAAGTGCGGGTTCGCACTAGAACCCTTAGAAGCCCCTTGGCGTCGGTTCGCGGGAGGAGAAATGATGGCGGTGTAGGCTGTCCTGCAACCCTCAACATCGGGAACCACAAATTTCCGTGGACCTCATAGTGTTGGAAACTCAGACCTTGGATGTAATCCTAGGCATGGATTGGTTGTCAAAGTTTGAAGGAACATTGATCGTGCCCGCAAGTCTATTCTGCTCACCACCGGGCGAAGAGGATCAAAATATGTAGCCAGCACAGCCGGATGAAGAATCGGTGCATTCCCTCACGGAGTTGTTCAGAGGAAGTGCCAGAGTGCAAGAATTTCCGATGTGTTTCGGAGGAATTACCAGAATGCCACCGACGGGGACATTGAATTTCTGATTGAGCTATTCCCGGTACAGCCCCAATATCCAAGAGACCTTATCGGATGCCACCGAATGAGTTGAAAGAGATCAAGGATCAAATAAATGAGTTATTGGAGAAAGGATATATTAGTCCAAGATCATCACCTTGGGGAGCCCAGTTCTTTTGGTAGAGAAGAAGGATGGAAGCTTGAGGATGGTTGTGGATTATCGTGCTTTGAACGAAGTAACCATCAAGAACAAGTACCCCCTGCCGATGATCAATGACTTGTTTGATCAGCTTGTTGGAGCCAAGGTATTCTCTAAGATCGATCTTGATCGGGTATCATCGATTGAAGATCCGTGAAAAGGATATACCCAAAACAGCATTCACCACTGGTATGGTTTATATGAGTATACCGTCATGTCATTTGGATTGACTAATGCTCCTGCGTACTTCATGAATTTGATGAACAAGGTGTTTATGGAATATCTGGACAAGTTTGTCGTGGTGTTCATCGATGATATATTGATTTTCTCCAAGAGCGAGGAAGAGCATAAGGAGCATTTGCGTCTAGTTCGGAGAAACTTGAGAACATCGGTTGTATGCCAAGTTCAGCAAATGTGAATTTTGGTTGAAGGAAGTTGGATTCCTCGGACATGTTATTTCAGGAGAAGGAATAGCAGTTGATCCCGCCAAGGTTGAATCAGTCACCGATTGGCAGTCGCCCACCTCAGTCAAGGAGATCCGCAGTTTTCTCGGACTCGCGAGGATATTATCGGAGGTTCATTGAGAACTTCTCGAAGATTGCCAAGCCCATGACTGAGCTGTTGAAGAAGGAAGCCAAGTATGTTTGGACGAGGAATGTGAAGCCAGTTTTCAGGAATTGAAGAAACGGTTGGTCACAGCCCAGTGTTGATTTTGCGGACATACACAAGGAATACCAGGTTTATTGTGATGCTTCTCGTCAAGGACTCGGAGGAGTATTGATGCAGGAAGGTAAGGTTGTAGCTTATGCCTCCGGACAGCTACGGCCTCATGAGATGAATTATACCACGCATGATTTGGAGTTAGCAGTTGTAGTGCATGCACTCAAGACACAGAGACATTTCCTCGCCGAATCGTTGTGATGTCTACACAGATCACAAGAGTTTGAAGTATATCTTCACACGTAGAATTGAACCTCGAGCGGAGGAGATGGCTAGAGTTGATAAAGGACTACGACATGAGATTGCATTACCACCCGGTAAAGCTAATGTTGTAGCAGATGCTTTGAGCCGTAAGAGTTATGTGAATACTCTTACAACAGGAGGATTACCCAGGAGTTAGTCGATGACCTCGGAGATCTCCGATCGGAGATAGTTCGAAAGGATTTGTTGCAACTCGGAAGTTCAGTCCACCTTGACCGAAAGGATTCGTGAAGCCGTAAGTCGGACAAGGAAATTGATGAGATTAAGCAAAAGATGGATGAAGGAAAAGCTAAAGGATTCCGTAAGGATGAACATGGAACTATATGGTTTGAGGATCGTATTTATGTGCCCAATGATCCCGAGCTCGAAGCTGATTCTTGGGAGGCTCATGATTCACCGTACTCGATTCACCCGGCAACACCAAGATGTACACGGATTTGAAGGAAAGTTTACGGTGGGCGGTATGAAGAAGGATATTGCGAGTGCGTAGCGATATCGATGTTTGTCAACGTGTAAAGGCAGAACATCGAAGCCAGCAGGGTTACTTCAACCTTTGCGATTCCCGATTGGAAATGGGAGAAACTTGGTATGGATTTCATCACGTGATTACCGGGACCCGTTCAGGTTATGATTCTATCTGGGTAGTGGTTGATCGTTTGACTAAGGTAGCTCACTTCATTCCGTGAAGACTACCTATACCAGTGCCAAGTTGGCCAAGATATACATGACCAGGATCGTATGTCTCGCATGGAGTTCCGAGGAAAATCGTGTCGATAGAGGAACGCAGTTTACCTCAAAGTTTTGGAAGCGATTGCATGAAACTTTGGAGTGCGAGGCTGGAATTGATACAGCTTTTCATCCATGAGCAGATGGACGAGACGAGAGAGTCAATCAGATTACGGAAGACATGTTGAGAGCTTGTGTGCTAGACTATGGGTCTAGCTGGGATGATAATTTTCCATCGCAGAGTTCTCATACAACAACGATTATCAATCCAGTTTGAAGATGGCCCTTCGAAGCTCTATCACGGAAGGAGGTGCAGAACACCATTGCTATGGGATAGTGTTGGAGATCGATCACTTTTCGGTTCCGATCTTATCAAGGATTCGAAGAAAGTCAAGCTGATTCGAGACAGGCTCAAGATAGCACAATCGCGACGTAAGAGTTATGCCGACGATGGCGCAAGGAAGTGACTTACGAAGTGGGAGACCGAGCATACCTTCGTGTGTCTCCGCTTCGTGGAATCAAGAGGTTTGGAGTCAAGGAAAGTTAGCACCCGATTCATTGGCCCTACAAAATCCTCGAGCGTCGTGGAGAAGTTGCATACAAGTTGGAATTACGGAAGGATTGTCCGAGTTCATGATGTCTTCCACATTTCTCGGTGAAGAAGTGCCATGCCGACATGGCGATGTTCCGTTGAGAGACACGGTGCCCCTAGAGGCCATACAGCTTGCGGTGATCGACTTACAAGGAGAAACCCATCCGAATTCTCGAGACTGCAAGCGAGTCACCCGCAGCAAGGTCATCAAATTTTGCAAGGTCTTTGTGGAGTCACCACACCGAGGAAGAAGCCACACAGGGCGAAGAAGATCTTCTTGAGATCACCCGCACCTATTGCTAGCCAACCCGAATCTCGAGGGCTAGATTCATCTTAAAATGGGTAGGTTTGTAACATCCCAAATTTCCTATTTGGAATGTTTTACAATTATAGCTAAGCATCCTATGCATCTGTTTGAATTTGAATGCCATTTGAAGTTTTCAGAATTTTGAGTTTTGAATTTGAATTTCAAACTTTGGCATGTGGGAATCATTTCAAAAACTAAGCTGATAAATACTTGATCAAAAGTATGAGAGGAGCAAACATGACACTCCAAAAATATCGGAGGAAACAATGCCAAAAGATTTGGATTCAAATCTGAATTTTATTTGAATTTGGAAAAAATAGATTTTTATAAAGTTTGGATTTTGCCTTTGGAAAAATGTTCAAATGAAAGGAATATTCCCTGATCATTTTGGTATATATATACCCTATATAAAATATTTATAGATATTGTTTTATTTCTGTTTTGTTTTATTTTAAAAATAAAGTTTTAAAAGAAAAACCCCCTCGGGCCCATTAGGCCACCCAGGCCCGGCCAGTGCCGCGCAGACCTGCTTTGGCCCAAGCCAGCCCGGCCCACTGCCAACAGGCCAGCCCAGCGCCCGACCGGCCTCGCCCCTCGCCCGAATTCCCTAGGCCTCGGCCACCCGCTCGCCTCGCCTCTCCCTCTCTCTCTCTGACCCGTGGGCCCCGCCCCATCTTCTTCCCCCCTCGCCCACGCAGCGCAGCTCACGGAGATCGCGGATCCCGGGATCCGGATCCCGATCGCCCGATCGACCCGAAGACGCCCGAGGCCTGGCTATATAAGCCGAGCCCTCCGCACCCCATTCCCCCTAGCCTCATGGAGCCCTCTCCTCTCTCTCCCGGCACGCCGGGAGCCAGGCTCTCCCGCCGCCAAAGTCGCCGCCGTCGCCACCCTAGTCCAACCCGACCCCAGCAGCGCCACCAGACCACTCACCGACCTCCCCGCACCCAAGACGGCGACTCCCTCGAGCTCACCGACGCCCGGAAGCCCCGACGCACTCTCGCCGCCGCCGCCGCCGTCAGCCGGGACTCCGATGCGTCGTCGGGATCACCCTCCCCGTCCGATCTAAATCAACGGCCACGATTAGAACCCGAAGAATAAGTTTTATTAGAAAAACCGCCGGTTCGTCCGGTTTATTAGTTAGGTTTTAGTCGATTAGCGGCCCGTTTTAGTTTTAACCGAGGCCGTTAGGCTATTTAACGACAGGGCACAGTTTAGGCCCATTAGGCCTTTTTCGTTTATTTTGATTTTCTGTTTTAGCGAATAGTTTACATTTTGAAAAATTGATATCTTTTATTCTGTTTAATATTTTTGATGATTCTTTTTTGTTAGATTGCAAATTTTATGTAGTTTCTGTAGAATATATATTTAGCTATGTTAAAATTAATTAAAATTGCTTTAATTTAGTTTTAGTCAGAATAGTAAATCTGCTATAACTTTAGTTAGAAAAATTATTTTTGGATGATTCTTTTGTCCCAACTTTATTTTGACATTGCCAAACCATAAAAATTAACTTGGGTATTTTAGGATTAATAAATAATTAGTTTTAAGCAGAATCCTACTAATCCTAATTAATTAGCTAGATCTGTTTTCCTAATATTTTAATTAGTAAATGAATTTATTTTTAACTTGTGATTAGTTATTCTATGTTAGTTTCTGTCACTCTAGTAGATGAACTTTTATTTATAATTAATAAAAGTTTTAATTTATTTTTCTTAATAGAAATTGGATTAGGCCTAATATGAGTTTTATAATAGCTTTTTAATTAATTCTTTTTGCTCCTAGTTGCTTAGTGAAACCTTTTACATTAAGTTAACTTAAAACCATGATTAGGTTATATTAAGGAATTTTTGTTATATAAAACTATTTTAGCTATTGTTTGGAGTAGGGAAAACTTTGAGTGTTTTTTTTTTATTTGAGTTTTTCTTTTGGATTTGGTTTTGATTGTTTTGTTGTGTTATATTACTTTTGTTATGTTGTGTTAGGTGATCCTATTGCTTTATGCTTATTGTGTTATTGTTTGTCTCGGTAGAGTTTCAGTCTGAAGCTTGCTACTCGACTCTTTAGCTTCGAGGATCATCGGCAAGGCAAGTTTTGATCATGTTATTTCTATACCTATGTTTTTGTGCATTAGTAGTTGTCACCACCCCACCATGCATGCAGTAGTGAAATCTTGAAGTCATTAAACTTGAGTAGTATCATGTGGTAGGATGAACCAATCCCTTGTTACCATGACCCCGGGACGTAGTAGTTATTTTGCTATGCTCGTAGACGGGATTTGGGATGAGTGAAATTCATAGGCAAGATGTGAGAGTCAATGATGATGACAACCCCATGAACTACAATGATCAAGATGGACTTGGAAAATCACTCTTGGGTGGAGGGCGGTTGACGGGCACCTGGAGCACCCAGTGGTGGCGGGATGCATGGAGAAGCGCCATGACATCCTGCGGAAAGCTTCACCCAGCCACAAAGAGAAGGATGGATGCCCCATGACCGGAAGCTTACTGTGCAGCCGCAAGCCATTATGGGCTCTGGCTGGGTTGACCCTAGTAGTGACGCTGGCTGGGCGGTACTACGAGATGTAGACGAGCGGTAGGATTGGATGGGTACGGCGGTAGCGGAAGAACTCTTTGGAAGACCTGTTTCATTCGTCCGTCTTCAAACACCATGAAGTCGAAGACTTTAAAGGAGGAATGATTCTTGCGGGAAAGTCGCAACCCTCTGCAGAGTTAAAGATCTAATCGATTAGCCGTGTCCCGATTCACGGACATTTGAGCCTCTGGAACTTGGAAGTATTGGATATCTCAACACTAAAACTAATGAATTAATTTGAGGGTTTTATGACTTAATAATTGGGAGCGAGATATTGGTTGGCGGAACCATCTCAATAACTACCAACAATTGTAGTAATTTGCAAGCAAGTCCTTTGTAGTAGGATAAAATCTGCTTTTAGCAAAATGATGAAACTTAGAGCTCCACAGCCAAAAATGCATATAGAGTTAGTAACTTTATTATTGTTATTCTTCATGACTTGCCGCTTATTCCAAAAGCTGACCTACATGGCTGCAACGTATTATGTTGCGAGATATATTCGATCGGGGTGAGGCTACGCTCCGCTTGGCGATTGCCCTTTGAGTCGGATGGACTCGCTTATCTTCGGCGCTTCCATGATATTATTAGTTTATTTCTCATGAGTTGGCCTTGAGCGAATTTATTCCTTGTAATAAAGACTCTATATGAGAATCGTTAATGATATTCAGTGTGATTGAACTTTGATTACTTTATCGATGTCTTTGTGAGTACCGGCATGATCTTGGGATGAATGCAGACGTAGATTTGACCGATTTTGGTCAGGTCGCTCTGAGCCGCCGCCCGGCCTTGGCGCCCTCCGCCGCCCGGCCGCGCCTCCCCGCGTCTCCCTCGCCGTCCCACCGCCATCCGGCCCCCCCTCACCGGGAGGCCTCCTCCCCGAGCCTCGGCGAGCTCCTCCCAACAGGATCCGCGCTCCCTCGCCCTCTCCGGCGAGATCTTCGGCGAGCTCGCGCCCCTGCCTCGATCCGCGTGCGAGGAACCCTAGATCCGGAATTCTCGGAGGTTGATTTTCCACTGTCATTTTCTGATGTTATTTTCATGCCCTGTTCATCATGCCATATTTCCTCATCCGTAGCTCCATTTTGTGCGTGCAATATATCGAAATGTTCATCATGATGTGCTCCTCATTTTGTGCCATTGGGCCATGTCTTTTTGATGTCATATTGATGCCCAAATCTCTGATGCAAGTGTGCTATAAAATGTTAGTTTCTGTATCTTAGCAGAATATGTGCATTTGTCATATTTGCTACATTTGATGTGTGCATCTTATGGACATGAGCCCTACATGTGTTTTGGTCTATGCCATGCCATCTTTACAGGGGTGCTTGCCATATATTTTTGTGATCAATGTGGTGACTAGCACAAGCATGCAAACTAGGCATCATGATGTTGCTGATTTCAGGGACTTAGAATTCTTCCAAGTCATTGCCCTGCTGTTATTGTCATGCCATGTATTCATGTTGCTATAGTGAGATCCATGCCTCTTTTGAGCATGTTAGGTAAGGATGTTTTGTTCATATGGTTATGCTCTATCCATCCATGGCCCTGGATGAAATTATAGAGTGCTCTAGCATATCGTAATCTTGCTCTACTTTTTCTATAAAATGTTACTGGCAGATTGTTTACGTGTTATTCAACTTTGCCACGGTTGTTGCGAGTGATCCATGCAAGCTATGAACTTGTTCTTGCCATGGTTAGCTTCATGAACATGTCTTCTTGCTGATGCCATCCTTATCTTGTCATGTAATGCCTTGTGATGAGTAAATCGAGCTCGCAAAGTTGCCTTCATGCTGCTGTTTATGCCATGCTCAGTTTTGCTACTAAGTCTGAATCTGTTTATGAAACTTGCTATATTTACATGGGTGCCATCATATCTTCGGTGCCTTTTTGGCTCATGATCAGTAAGGGACTTTTGTTATATGCAATCATTAGATTCATGGCATGCCTTTTTTTTGTCATGATAAGTTCCTGTAGCATGTTGTTTGATAGCTCTAAACATTGCAACCTGATGTTATTTCTGCCATGTCCAGTGATTTCTGCCAAGTCTGTGAACCTGTTATTATTTGCAATCTTGCCATGTCCTTTTGAGCATGTTCTAGTGGTTTCTAGAGATAGCTCAGTGTTCATTTTTTGTAATGCTTTACCTGTACATCATGTCCATGCCTTTTGTTTTCATGTTGTGATGCTGTAGCATGTTGTTTTGGTGCTTGCAATATGCCTAGTTGCTGTGTTGGTCAGCTTGTCTTTTAAACTTATTTGGTGTGTATGTGTTGAACCGTTGCTCCGTTTTGAGTGTGCTCTATATGCAACTTGCTTAGTTTTTGTTGTTGTCGATCCTATTCTTTCCCTCAGCTCAAATATTACTGTTTGCTCGTTCCTCCCCTCGCCATTCTATTATCCCGGAGTGTTTAAGACATCTCAGAAGATTCGTGTTTGCATCCGTTTAATTTGAGGGTATCACCTCATTCAAATCTTTCAATCGTTCCGGTGCATCATTTCTCATTCGACAATCCTTTCCAACGGTGTTTGTTTTCAGTGGGCCCTAACCCACATGTCCTTTTCCAGGATCTTACCTGACTCTTCTATTATTCCGGAGCTATTCTCAAATTCTTTTCGAAATATGATGTAAGTATGAATTTCATCAGTCAGATGCCTTCACCAAGATCGCTCCCAAATTCTTTTATGATCGGGTCAATCTTTCCTCTTTTCATTATCCAGGAGTTATTCAACAATTTTGGTGGTGTTTCTCGTCGTCACTCTCAACATTTGAAGATCGAAGAAGAACTTCTCGTAAATTTTGTCCGTTCTCCCGGAGATTCACGGTGCTAGCTCGATGTTATCCTATCTAGTTGTTTCCAGTTGTGCAATTCCTTTCATCCATCCGGAGTATTTCAGGTGTTGCTTTCCCTCTCGATCGTCCGGAGGTCATCTTTTCGGAATATTTCTTCGTTCGAAGTTTTCAGCTTCGTTCTCTCAGTTATTCTATATTCATGCCTTTTCGTTCGTTCTTCATATTCTTCCGGTGCCTTGCTCTTTAATCAGTTTGCGATCTCTACGTTCTCTTCTCTTTAAATTCTCTCAAGTATCTTCGTGCCTTTCTAATTCTTACCGGCGATTCATTCTCTTTTCTTCGTTCAGTTTCATTTGTAATTGTGGCTCGTTCAAGATTCCTTTTCATTTGTAATCACGTCAACTAATTCGTTCTTTCCAAATCCTACCGGTGTTTCAATAAGACTTTCTCAAATGTCGTGCTATATGTTGGGGAACGTAGTAATTTCAAAAAATTTCCTACGCACACGCAAGACCATGGTGATGGCATAGCAACGAGAGGGGAGAGTGTGTCCACGTACCCTCGTAGACCGTAAGCGGAAGCGTTATAACAACGCGGTTGATGTAGTCGTACGTCTTCACGATCCGACCGATCCAAGTACCGAGCATACGGCACCTCCGAGTTCAGCACACGTTCAGCTCGATGGCGATCCCGGGCTCCGATCCAGCAAAGCGTCGGGATGAGTTCCGTCGGCCGCGATGGCGTGGTGGCGATGATGATGCTCCACGGTGCAGGGCTTCGCCTAAGCTCATGACGATATGACTCTACGGCGCGGGCTTCGCTTAAGCTCATGACGATATGATGAAGTGGAATATGGTGGAGGGGGCACCGCACACAGCTAAGGAGCGATCCGTAGATCAACTTGTGTATCCATGGGGTGCCCCTGCCCCATATATAAAGGAGTGGAGGAGGGAGGGCGGCCCTCTCTATGGCGCGCCTAGGGAGTCCTACTCCCATCGGGAGTAGGATTCCCCTTTCCTAGTCAACTAGGAACCCTTCCATGTAGTAGGAGTAGGAGAGAAGGAAAGTGAAGAGAGAAGGAGAAGGAAGGAAGGTGCGCCCCCCCTAGTCCATTCGGACTAGTCCAAGGGAGGCGCGACCACTCTTTTGGCCCTTTATCTCCTTTCTGTATGGCCCAAAGAGGCCCAATCGAATTCCGTAACTCTCCGGTACTCCCAAAATACCGAATCACTCGGAACCTTTCCGAACTCGAATATAGTCGTCCAATATATCGATCTTTACGTCTCGACCATTTCGAGACTCCTCGTCATGTCGATCTCATCCGGGACTCGAACTCCTTCGGTACTTCAAAACTCATAAACTCATAATAAAACTGTCATCGTAACGTTAAGCGTGCGGACCCTACGGGTTCGAGAACTATGTAGACATGACCTAGAACTATTCTCGGTCAATAACCAATAGCGGAACCTGGATGCCCATATTGGCTCCTACATATTCTCGAAGATCTTTATCGGTCAAACCGCATAACAACATCGTTGTTCCTTTGTCATCGGTATGTTACTTGCCCGAGATTTGATCGTCGGTATCCAATACCTAGTTCAATCTCGTTCTTGGCAAGTCTCTTTTACTCGTTACGTAATGCATCATTCCGTAACTAACTCATTAGCTACATTGCTTGCAAGGCTTATAGTGATGTGCATTACCGAGAGGGCCGGAGATACCTCTCCGACAATCGGAGTGACAAAACCTAATCTCGAAATCGCCAACCCAACATGTACCTTTGGAGACACCTTTAGTACTCCTTTATAATCACCCGATTCGTTGTGAAGTTTGGTAGCACCCAAAGTGTTCCTCCGTAAACAGGAGTTGCATAATCTCGTAGTTCAGGAACATGTATAAGTCATGAAGAAAGCAATAGCAATATACTAAGCGATCAAGTGCTAGGCTAACGGAATGGGTCATGTCAATCACATCATTCTCCTAATGATGTGATCCCGTTAATCAAATGACAACTCATGTCTATGGTTAGGAAACATAACCATCTTGATTAACGAGCTAGTCAAGTAGAGGCATACTAGTGACACTCTGTTTGTCTATGTATTCACACATGTATTATGTTTCCGGTTAATACAATTCTAGCATGAATAATAAACATTTATCATGATATAAGGAAATAAATAATAACTTTATTATTGCCTCTAGGGCATATTTCCTTGATCTCCCACTTGCACTAGAGTCAATAATCTAGTTCACATCATCATGTGATTCAACACTAATATTCACATATGTATGTGATTAACACCCATAGTTCACATCGTCATGTGACCAACACCCAAAGGGTTTACTAGAGTCAATAATCTAGTTCGCATCGCTATGTGATTAACACCCAAAGAGTACTAAGGTATGATCATGTTTTGCTCGTGAGAGAAGCTTAGTCAGCGGATTACATCACATTCAGAGCCGTATGTGTTTTGCAAATATTCTATGTCTACAATGCTCTTGCGGAGCTACTCTAGCTAATTGCTCCCACTTTCAATATGTATCCAGATAGAGATTTAGAGTCATCTGGATTAGTGTAAAAAGCTTGCATCGATGTAACTCTTTACGACGGGCTCTTTTATCACCTCCATAATCGAGAAATATTTCCTTAGTCCTCACTAAGCTTGCAAATATTCTCTTTCTATCTTCTGCCGTGGTCGGGCTTTGAGTCTTACTCAATTTCACATCTTATAACACAGGCAAGAACTCTTTCTTTGACTGTTCCATTTTGAACCTTTTCAAAATCTTGACAAGGTATGTACTCATTGAAAAAATCTTATCAAGCCTTTTGATCTATCTATATAGATCTTGATGCTCAATGTGTAAGCAGCTTTACCGAGGTCCTTCTTTGAAAAAACTCCTTTCAAATACTCCTTTATGCTTTGCAGAATAATTCTACATTATTTCCGATCAACAATATGTCATTCACATATACTTATCAGAAATGATGTAGTGCTCCCACTCACTTTCTTGTAAATACAGGCTTCTCCAAAAGTGCAGATAAAACCATATCTTTGATCAACTCATCAAAGCGTATATTCCAACTCGAGATGCTTGCACCAGTCCATTGATGGATCATTGGAGCTTGCACATTTTGTTAGCTCCTTTTCGGATTGACAAAATCTTACGGTTGCATCATATACAACTCTTCTTTAATAAATCCATTAAAGAATGTAGTTTTGACATCCATTTGCGAGATTTCATAAAATGTGGCAATTGCTAACATGATTCGGACAGACTTAAGAATCGCTTCTGATTGAGAAAATCTCATTGTAGTCAACACCTTGAACTTGTCGAAAACCTTTTTGTGACAAGTCGAGCTTTGTAGATAGTAACACTACTATCATTGTCCGTCTTCCTCTTGAAGATCCATTTTTTTAACATGGCTTGCTGATCATCGAGCAAGTCAATCAAAGTCCATACTTTGTTCTCATACATGGATCCTATCTAAGATTTCATGGCCTCAAGCCATTTCGCGGAATCTGGGCTCATCATCGCTTCCTCATAGTCCGTAGGTTTCATCATGGTCTAGTAACACGATTACCATACCACTCTGGTGCGGATTTTACTCTGGAAGACCTACGAGGTTTGGTAGCAACTTGATCTGAAGTTTCATGATCATCATCATTAACTTCCACACTAATTGGTGTAGGAATCACTGGAACTGATTTCTGTGATGAAATACTTTCCAATAAGGGAGAAGGTACAATTACCTCATCAAGTTCTACTTTCCTCCCACTCACTTCTTTCGAGAGAAACTTCTTCTCTAGAAAGGATCCATCTTAGCAATGAAAAACTTGCCTTGGATCTGTGATAGAAGGTGTACCCAATAGTTACCTTTGGGTATTCTATGAAGACGCACTTCTCGATTTGGGTTCGAGCTTATCGGTGAAAACTTTTTCACATAAGCATCACAACTCCAAACTTTTAAGAAACGACAGCTTAGGTTTCTTTGTTAAACCATAGTTCATATGGTGTCGTCTCAGCAGTTTAGATGGTGCCCTATTAAACGTGAATGCAGCTGTCTCTAATGCATAACCCCAAAACGATATTGGTAAATCGGTAAGAGATATCATTGATCGCACCATATCAAAATAAACTACAGTTACGACGTTCGGACACACCATAACGTTGTGGTGTTTCAGGTGGCGTGAGCTGTGAAACTATTCCACTTTGTTTTAATTGAAGACCAAACTCGTAAATCAAATATTCGTCTCCGTGATCAGATCGCAGAAACTTTATTTTCTTGTTACGATGATTTTTCCACTTCACTCTGAAATTCTTTGAACCTTTCAATTATTTCAGACTTATGTTTCATCAAGTAGATATACCCATATCTGTTCAAATCATCTGTGAAGGTCAGAAAATAACGATACTTGCCGTGAGCTTTAACACTCATCGGACCGCATACATCAGTATGTATTATTTCCAATATGTCATTTGCTCGCTCCATTGTTCCGAGAATGAGTCTTTAGTCATCTTGCCCATAAGGCATGGTTACGCAAGCATCAAGTGATTCATAATCAAGTGATTCCAAAATCCCATTAGCATGGAGTTTCTTCATGCGCTTTACACCAATATGACCTAAACGGCAGTGCCACAAATAAGTTGCACTTATCATTATTAACTTTGCATCTTTTGGCATCAATATTATGAATATGTGTATCACTACGATCGAGATCCAACAAAACTATTTTTATTGGGTGTATGACCATTGAAGGTTTTATTCATTTAAACAGAACAAAAATTATTCTTTTACTTTAAATGAATAACCATTTTGAAAACTATTTTCATTGGGTGTATGACCATCGAAGGATTTATTCATTTAAACAGAACAACGATTATTCTTTTGACTTTAAATGAATAACCGTTTTGCAATAAACATGATCAAATCATATTCATGCTCAACGCAAACACCAAATAACATTTATTTAGGTTTAACACTAATCCCGAAAGTATAGGGAGTGTGCGATGATGATCATATCAATCTTGGAACTACTTCCAACACTCATCGTCACTTCCCCTTCAACTAGTCTCTCTTTATTCTGTAACTCCTGTTTCGAGTTACTAATCTTAGCAACCGAGCAAGTATCAAATACTCAGGGGCTACTATAAACACTAGTAAAGCACACATCAATAACCTGTATATCAAATATACCCTTGTTCACTTTGCCATCCTTCTTATCCACCAAATATTTGGGGTATTTCCGTTTCGATGACCATTTCCTATGCGATGTAAGCACTTTCGGTTTCAGGCTTTGGTTCAGCTTTGGGTTTCTTCATGGGAGTGACAACTTGCTTGTCATTCTACTTGAAGTTCCCCTTTCTTTCCTTTGCCCTTTTCTTGAAACTAGTGGTCTTGTCAATCATCAACACTTGATGCTCTTTCTTGATTTCTACCTTCGTTGAGTTCAACATCACGAAGAGCTCGGGAATCATTTTCGTCATCCCTTGCATACTATAGTTCATCACGAAGTTCTAGTAACTTAGTGATGGTGTCTAGAAAATTCATCAATCACTATCTTATCTGAAGATTAACTCCCACTTGATTCAGCGATTGTAGTACCCAGACTATCTGAGCACATGCTCACTAGTTGGCGATTCTCCTCCATCTTTTAGCTATAGAACTTGTTGGAGACTTCATATCTCTCAACTCGGGTATTTGCTTGAAATATTAACTTCAATTCCTGGAGCATCTCATATGGTCCATGACGTTCAAAACGTCTTTGAAGTCCCGATTCTAAGCTGTTTAAGTATGGTGCACTAAACTATCAAGTAGTCATCATATTGAGCTAGCCAAACGTTCATAACGTATGCATCTGCTCCTGCAATAGGTCTGTCACCTAGCGGTGCATTAAGGACATAATTCTTCTATGCAGCAATGAGGATAAACCTCAGATCACGGATCCAATCCGCATCATTGCTACTAACATTTTTCAATACAATTTTCTCTAGGAACACATATAAAAAACATAGGGAAGCAACAACGCGAGCTTATTGATCTACAACATAATTTGCAAAATACTACCAGGACTAAGTTCATGATAAATTAAAGTTCAATTAATCATATTACTTAAGAACTCCCACTTAGATAGACATCCCTCTAATCTTCTAAATGATTACGAGATCCATATTAACTACACCATGTCCGATCGTCACGTGAGATGGAGTAGTTTCAACGGTGAAACTCAATATGTTGATCATATCTACTATATGATTCACGCTCGACCTTTCAGTCTCCGTGTTCCGAGGCCATATCTGTTATATGCTAGGCTCGTCAAGTTTAACCTGAGTATTCTGCGTGCGCAACTGTTTTGCACCCGTTGTATTTGAACGTAGAGCCTATCACACCCGATCATCACTTGGTGTCTCAGCACGAAGAACTTTCGCAACGGTGCATACTCAGGGAGAACACGTCTTGATAATTTTTAGTGAGAGATCATCTTAAAATGCTACCGTCAATTAAAGCAAGATAAGATGTATAACAGATAAACATCATATGCAATCAAAATATGTGTCATGATATGGCCATGATCATCTTGCGCCTTTGATCTCCATCTCCAAAGTACTGTCATGATCTCTATCGTTACCGGCACGACACCATGATCTTCATCATCTTGATCTATATCAATGTGTCGTCACTTGGTCGTCTCGCCAACTATTGCTCTTGCAACTATTGCTATCGCATAGCGATAAAGTAAAGCAATTATTTGGCACTTGCATCTTTATGCAACAAAGAGACAACCATAGGGCTTCTGCCAGTTGCCGATAACAAAACATGATCATCTCATACAACAACTTATATCTCATCACGTCTTGACCATATCACATCACAACATGCCCTGCAAAAACAAGTTAGACGTCCTCTACTTTGTTGTTGCAAGTTTTACGTGGCTGCTACGGGCTGAGCAAGAACCGTTCTTACCTACGCATCAAAACCACAACGATAGTTCGTCAAGTTAGTGCTGTTTTAACCTTCGCAAGGACCGGGCGTAGCCATACTCGGTTCAACTAAAGTTGGAGAAACCGACACCGCCAGCCACCTGTGTGCAAAACACGTCGGTAGAACCAGTCTCGCGTGGCGTCTGGCGTAATGTCGGTCCGGCTGCTTCATCCAACAATACCGCCAAACCAAAGTATGACATCTTGGTAAGCGGTATGACTTATATCGCCCACAACTCACTTGTGTTATACTCGTGCATATAACATCTACGCATAAAACCTAGGCTCGGATGCCCTTTGTTGGGGAACGTAGTAATTTCAAAAATTTCCTCGCACACGCAAGACCATGGTGATGGCATAGCAGAGAGGGGAGAGTGTGTCCACGTACCCTCGTGGGCCGTGGCGAGGCGTTATAACAACGCTGTTGATGTAGTCGTGCGTCTTCACGATCCGACCGATCCAAGTACCGAGCGCACGGCACCTCGAGTTCAGCACACGTTCAGCTCGATGGCGATCCCGGGCTCCGATCCAGCAAAGCGTCGGGATGAGTTTAAATCGAGCATGACGCGTGGTGACGATGATGATGCTCCACCGGCACAGGGGCTTCGCCTAAGCTCATGACGATATGACTCTACGGCGCGGGGCTTCGCCTAAGCTCATGACGATATGACTGAAGTGGAATATGGTGGAGGGGCACCGTACACGGCTAAGGAACGATCCGTAGATCAACTTGTGTATCCATGGGGTGCCCCTGCCCCATATATAAAGGAGTGGAGGAGGGAGGGCGGCCCTCTCTATGGCGCGCCCTAGGGAGTCCTACTCCCACCGGAGTAGGATTCCCCTTTCTAGTCAACTAGGAACCCTTCCATGTAGTAGGATAGGAGAGAAGGAAAGGGAAGAGAGAAGGAGAAGGAAGGAAGGTCGCCCCTCCCTAGTCCAATTCGGACTAGTCAAGGGAGGTGCGGCCACTCTTTGGCCCTTTCTCTCCTTTCCCGTATGGCCCAAAGAGGCCCAATACGAATTCCCGTAACTCTCGGTACTCCCAAAATACCGAATCACTCGGAACCTTTCCGAACTCGAATATAGTCGTCCAATATATCGATCTTTACGTCTCGACCATTTGAGACTCCTCGTCATGTCCCGATCTCATCCGGGACTCCGAACTCCTTGGTACATCAAAACTCATAAACTCATAATAAAACTGTCATCGTAACGTTAAGCGTGCGGACCCTACGGGTTCGAGAACTATGTAGACATGACCTAGAACTATTCTCGGTCAATAACCAATAGCGGAACCTGGATGCCCATATTGGCTCCTACATATTCTCTGAAGATCTTTATCGGTCAAACCGCATAACAACATCGTTGTTCCCTTTGTCATCGGTATGTTACTTGCCCGAGATTTGATCGTCGGTATCAATACCTAGTTCAATCTCGTTCTTGGCAAGTCTCTTTTACTCGTTCGTAATGCATTATTCCGTAACTAACTCATTAACTACATTGCTTGCAAGGCTTATAGTGATGTGCATTACCGAGAGGGCCGGAGATACCTCTCCGACAATCGGAGTGACAAAACCTAATCTCAAATCGCCAACCCAACATGTACCTTTGGAGACACCTGTAGTACTCCTTTATAATCACCCGATTCGTTGTGGCGTTTGGTAGCACCAAAGTGTTCCTTGATGGCAGGAGTTGCATAATCTCATAGTTACGAGGAACATGTATAAGTCATGAAGAAAGCAATACAATATACTAAGCGATCAAGTGCTAGGCTAACGGAATGGGTCATGTCAATCACATCATTCTCCTAATGATGTGATCCGTTAATCAAATGACAACTCATGTCTATGGTTAGGAAACATAACCATCTTGATTAACGAGCTAGTCAAGTAGAGGCATACTAGTGACACTCTGTTTGTCTATGTATTCACACATGTATTATGTTTCCGGTTAATACAATTCTAGCAAGAATAATAAACATTTATCATGATATAAGGAAATAAATAATAACTTTATTATTGCCTCTAGGGCATATTTCCTTCACTATATCCCCCTTAATATTTTTCAACGCGAATAAGTAGTATGCAAATCCATTGCTTCGCATCAATTTAAGTGCTGGAGGATAAGAATAACGTAATTATTATTCTCTTTCATCAAGTTAATTAATTCCTTCCTTCGGAGATTGTTCATGATGAATAATCTCTTGGCTCCAACGGTTAACCGGGTAACCGGGTAACCACAAAGGCCTCTTTTGTGTGCAGCCCAACACCCCTACAAAGTGGCCCAATAGCCCATCCAAACCCCCTCCATGCTCTCGGTCGTTCGATCACGATCGTGTGGGCGAAAACCGCACCTCTTTTGGAGCCTCCTAGCTCCCTCTACCTATAAATATGTGATCCCCTCCGATTTTTAGCGCAGTCCGAACCCTAGCCTCTCTCCCTCTCAGCCGCCGGACGTGTCCGCCCGCCGCCGGACACGCCCGCGCCGCCGCACGTTGCCACTCCCAAGCCGCAACCTGTCATCACGCCGCCTCCCCGCCTGCCGCCCGAGACCAGACATGGCCCCCCGCGCCCAGCGCTCGCGGCCGAGCCCTCCAACGCCTTCCGCCGAACACCGCAGCTCCCACGGCCGCCCGTCGTCGCCGAGCCACCCGCTACCACTCGGCAGGAATTCACGAGCCCGAGCTCCTCCGCCTCGCCCTTCGCTGCGGGTCCCGCGGCGCCGCCCGCGTCCCGTCTTCTTGCGGATCCCCACCGCCGCATGTCGACCCCGTCGCTGGAGCCCCGACCTCGCCGCCCCTGCCTTCTCCGGCCGCCGACCAGCGCGGCGCCCCTCCGCCGCAAGGCGCGCCTCCCGCGTCTCCCTCGCCGTCCGCCGCCATCCGGCGCCCCCTCGCCGGGAGGCCTCCTCCCCGAGCCCCGACGAGCTCCTCCCGGCCGGATCCGCCCTCCCTCGCCCTCTCCATCGAGCTCTCCGGCGAGCTCGCGCCCCTGCCTCGATCCACGTGCGAGGAACCCTAGTTCCGGAATTCTCGGAGGTTGATTTTCCACTAAGTCATTTTCTGATGTTATTTTCATGCCCTGTTCATCATGCCATATTTCCTCATCTGTAGCTCCATTTTTTGCGTGCAATATATCGAAATGTTCATCAGGATGTGCTCCTCATTTTGTGCCATTGGGACATGTTTGTTTGATGTCGAATTGATTCCCAAATCTCTGATGCAAGAGTGCTATAAAATGTTAGTTTCTGTATCTTTGCAGAATATGTGCATTTGTCATATTTGCTACATTTGATCTGTGCATCTTATGGGCATGAGCCCTACATGTGTTTTGGTATATGCCATGCCATATTTACAGGGGTGCTTGCCATGTATTTTTGTGATCAATGTGGTGACTAGCACAAGCATGCAAACTAGGCATCATGATGTTGCTGATTTCAGGGACTTAGAACTCTTCCAAGTCATTGCCCTGCTGTTATTGTCATGGCATGTATTCATGTTGCTATAGTGAGATCCATGCCTCGTTTGAGCATGTTCAGTAGGGATGTTTTGTTCATATTGTTATGCTCTATCCATCCATGGTCCTGGATGCAATTATAGAGTGCTCTAGCATATCTTAATCTTGCTCTAGTTTTCCTATAAAATGTTGCTGGCAGATTGTTTACGTGTTATTCAACTTTGCCACGGTTGTTGCTAATGATCCATGCATGCTATGAACTTGTTCTTGCCATGGTTAGCTTCATGTACATGTCTATTTGCTGATGCGATCCTTATCTTGTCATGTAATGCCTTGCGATGAGTAAAGCGAGCTTGCAAAGTTGCCTTCATGCTGCTGTTTATGCCATGCTCAGTTTTGCTACCAAGTCTGAATCTGTTTATGAAACTTTCTATGTTTACATGGGTGCCATCATATCTTCTGCGCCTTTTTGGCTCATGATCAGTAAGGGACTTTTGTTATATTCAATTAGTAGATTCACGCCATGCCTTTGGTTGTCATGATATGTTCCTGTAGCATGTTGTTTGATAGCTCTAAACATTGCAACCTGATGTTATTTCTGCCATGTCCAGTGATTTCTGCTGTCTGTGAACCTGTTATTATTTGTAATCTTGCCATGTCCTTTTGAGCATGTTCTAGTGGTTTCTAGAGATAGCTCAGTGTTCATTTTTTATAATGCTTTACCTGTACATCATGTCCATGCCTTTTGTTTTCATGTTGTGATGCTGTAGCATGTTGTTTTGGTGCTTGCAATATGACTAGTTGCTGTGTTGGTCAGCTTGTCCTTTAAACTTGTTTGGTGTGTATGTGTTGAACCGTTGCTCCGTTTTGAGTATGCTCTATATGCAACTTGCTTAGTTTTTTTTTCGTAGTCGATCGTATTCTTTCCCTCAGCGAAAATATTACCCTTTGCTCGTTCCTCCCCTCGCCATTCTATTATCCCGGAGTGTTGAAGACATCTCAGAAGATTCGTGTTTGCATCCATTTAATTTGAGGGTGTCACGTCATTCGAATCTTTCAATCGTTCCGGTGCATCATTTCTCATTCGACAATCCTTTCCAACGGTGTTTCTTTTCAGTGGGCCCTAACCCACAGGTCTTTTTCCATGATCTTACCCGACTCTTCTATTATTCCGGAGCTATTCTCAAATTCTTTTCGAAATATGACGTAAGTATGAATTTCATCAGTCAGATGCCTTCTCCAAGATCGCTCCCAAATTCTTTTATGTTCGGGTCAATCTTTCCTCTTTTCATTCTCCAGGAGTTATTCAACAATTTTGGTGGTGTTTCTCGTCGTCACTCTCAACATTTGAAGATCGAAGAAGAATTTCTCGTAAATCTTGTCCGTTCTCCCGGAGATTCACGGTGCTAGCTCGATGTTATCCTATCTAGTTGTTTCCAGTTGTGCAATTCTTTTCATCCATCCGGAGTATTTCAGGTGTTGCTTTCCATCTCGATCATCCGGAGGTCATCTTTTCGGAATATTTTTCGTTTGAAGTTTTCAACTTCGTTCTCTTAGTTATTCTATATTCATGCCTTTTAGTTCGTTCTTCATATTCTTCCGGTGCCTTGCTCTTTAATCAGTTCGTGATCTCTACGTTCTCTTCTCTTTAAATTCTCTCAAGTATCTTCGTGCCTTTCTAATTCTTCCCGGTGATTCATTCTCTTTTCTTCGTTCAGTTTCGTTTCTAATGGTGGTTCGTTCAAGATTCCTTTTCATTTGTAATCACGTCAACTAATTCGTTCTTTCCAAATCCTACCGGTGGTTCAATAAGACTTTCTCAAATTTCGTGCTATATCCCCCTTAACATTTTCCAACGCGAATAAGTAGTATGCAAATCCATTGCTTCGCATCAATTTAATTGGAGGAGGATAAGCATAACGTAATTATTATTCTCTTTCATCAAGTTAATTAATTCCTTCCTTCGGAGATTATTCATGATGAATAATCTCTTGGCTCTAAGTTGTTCATCTTTTCTTTTCCGGAGTTCCAAGTTTCTCGCTTGTCTTGACGCGAAGCCCCATCTAAATCATCGCAAGGCTCAAATCTTATTCTATTCATCCTTCAATTTTATCTCATCATCCTTTTGTTACCGGAGTTCTTCATGGTGGTTCGTCATGATTTAATTCATTCTTCAAGTGTTCATCAAGATTCTTTGGAGGAGCTTAAGAATCTTTCCTTCTTGCGTCTCGAAGTGCAATTAATTCTCTGTATTCTTTTGAAGTGGAGTTTTGCATTTCCTCGTTCTTCTCAGCCTTTTAATCTTTTCCGCTTGTGGTCGGCGATCACCTCATAATTTTGAGATGTTGTCCATAAGTCCACAACAAGCAATTCTTTGTTCTTGATTTTCTCAACAACTTCGTTCAATCTTTTCTTCGCAAGGATGATTTTCAAATTCATTCGTCAAAGAAGTTGTCATTTTTCTTCTCTGTTATTTTCATTCCACTATTTCAAGTCTTCTGGAGGTTTTGTGTTGTTCCTCAAGTCAAGTGTCATTCCATCTTATCAGGATCATGTTCTATTGTTTCCTTGTTCAGCCAGAGTTCTGCCTAAATTCTTACATTCTTATTCCACTTCCATCTTGTTCTAACCGGAGTGGTTTCGAATTCATTTTTGTTTCGGAGCTTTGGTTCTTGTCATACTCGTCATTCTTCTTTTCTACCTGAGTGCTCTCAACTTTGTTCACCCTCTCTCTTTTGTTCTTATTTCACATCTCCCTTTTTATCCCCCGTCTCGTTCCTAAGATCTCGGGACGAGATCTCTTGTTAGTGGAGGAGAGTTGTAACGCCCCGGATCCGATGCGCCAGGTGTCTGCCAGATATTTGCTGTCGTTGCCATGTCGTTTGCTTGCGTGTTGCATTTTGCCATGTCATCATGTGCATTGCATTGCATACGTGTTTGTCTCATACATCCGAGCATTTTCCCCGTTGTCCGTTTTGCAATCCGACACTCCTATGTCCTCCGGCGCCCCCTTCTACCTCTTTTCGTGTGCGGGTGTTAAACTTTCTCGGAATGGACCGAGGTTTGCCAAGCGGCCTTGTTACACCACCGGTAGACCGCCTGTCAAGCTTCGCGTCATTTGGAGGTCGTTTGATGCTCTAACGGTTAACCGGGTAACCGCAAAGGCCTCTTTTGTGTGCAGGTCAACACCCCTGCAAAGTGGCCCAATAACCGCACCTCTTTTGGATCCTCCTAGCTCCCTCTACCTAGCTCCCTCTACCTATAAATATGTGATCCCCTCCGATTTTTCGCGCAGTCCAAACCCTAGCCTCTCTCCCTCTCAGCCGCCGGACGTGTCCGCCCGCCGCCGGACACGCCCGCGCCACCGCACGCAGCCACTCACAAGCCGCCACCTGTCCTCGCGCCGCCTCCGCTGCTGCGGCCCGTCCGGCCAGTGCGGCCAGCCCAGCCCACAGCATCGCCCGCGCCCGCGCCTCGCGCCCGAAACCTCCGCCGCCCTTGGCGAACCCTGCGCCTCCGCCCGGCCACCCGTCGTCGCCGAGCCGCCCGCCACCACTCCGCAGGAGTTCACGAGCCCGAGCTCCTCCGCCTCGCCCGCCGCTGCGAGTCCCTTGGCGCCGCCGAGTCCCGTCTTCTTGCGGATCCCGCGCGCGCCGCCGACCCGTCGTCGGAGCCCGACCTCGCCGCCCTTGCCTTATCCGGCGGCCGCCCAGCAAGGCGCGCCCTCCTCTGCCCGCCGCGCCTCTCGCGTCTCCCTCGCAGTCCCGCCGCCAACCGCCCCCCCCTCACGGAGGCCTCCTCCCCGAGCCCCGGCGAGCTCCTCCCGGCAGGATCCGCCCTCCCTCGCCCTCTCCGGCGAGCTCTTCGGCGAGCTCGCGCCCCTGCCTCGATCCGCGTGCGAGGAACCCTAGATCCGGAATTCTCGGAGGTTGATTTTCCACTAAGTCATTTTCTGATGTTATTTTCATGCCCTGTTCATCATGCCATATTTCCTCATCCGTAGCTCCATTTTGTGCGTGCAATATATAGAAATGTTCATCAAGATGTGCTCCTCATTTTGTGCCATTGGGCCATGTCTTTTTGATGTCATATTGATGCCCAAATCTCTAATGCAAGTGTGCTATAAAATGTTAGTTTCTGTATCTTAGCAGTATATGTGCATTTCTCATATTTGCTACATTTGATGTGTGCATCTTATGGGAATGAGCCCTACATGTGTTTTGGGCTATGCCATGCCATCTTTACAGGGGTGCTTGCCATGTATTTTTGTGATCAATGTGGTGACTAGCACAAGCATGCAAACTAGGCATCGTGATGTTGCTGATTTCAGGGACTTGGAATTCTTCCAAGTCATTGCCCTGCTGTTATTGTCATGCCATGTATTCATGTTGCTATAGTGAGATCCATGCCTATTTTGAGCATGTTAGGTAAGGATGTCTTGTTCATATGGTTATGCTCTATCCATCCATGGCCCTGGATGAAATTATAGAGTGCTCTAGCATATCGTAATCTTGCTCTACTTTTGCTATAAAATGTTACAGGCAGATTGTTTACGTGTTATTCAACTTTGCCACGGTTGTTGCGAGTGATCCATGCAAGCTATGAACTTGTTCTTGCCATGGTTAGCTTCATGAACATGTCTTCTTGCTGATGCCATCCTTATCTTGTCATGTAATGCCTTGTGATGAGTAAATCGAGCTCGTAAAGTTGCCTTCATGCTGCTGTTTATGCCATGCTCAGTTTTGCTACCAAATCTGAACCTGTTTATGAAACTTGCTATGTTTACATGGGTGCCATCATATCTTCGGTGCCTTTTTGGCTCATGATCAGTAAGGGACTTTTGTTATATGCAATTAGTAGATTCATGGCATGCCTTTGGTTGTCATGATAAGTTCTTGTTGCATGTTGTTTGATATCTCTAAACATTGCAACCTGATGTTATTTCTGCCATGTCCAGTGATTTCTGCCAAGTCTGTGAACCTGTTGTTATTTGCAATCTTGCCATCTCCTTTTGAGCATGTTCTAGTGGTTTCTAGAGATAGCTCAGTGTTCATTTTTTGTAATGCTTTACCTATACATCATGTCCATGCCTTTTGTTTTCATGTTGTGATGCTGTAGCATGTTGTTTTGGTGCTTGCAATATGCCTAGTTGCTGTGTTGGTCAGCTTGTCCTTTAAACTTGTTTGGTGTGTATGTGTTGAACCGTTGCTCCGTTTTGATTGTGCTCTATATGCAACTTGCTTAGTTTATTTTCATTGTCGATCGTATTATTTCCCTCAGCTCAAATATTACCCTTTGCTCGTTCATCCCCTCGCTATTCTATTATCCCGGAGTGTTGAAGACATCTTAGAAGATTCGTGTTTGCATCCGTTTAATTTGAGGGTGTCACCTCATTTAAATCTTTCAATCGTTCCGGTGCATCATTTATCATTCGACAATCCTTTCCAACGGTGTTTCTTTTCAGTGGGCCCTAACCCACAGGTCTTTTTCCAGGATCTTACCTGGCTCTTCTATTATTCCGGAGCTATTGTCAAATTCTTTTCGAAATATGACGTAAGTATGAATTTCATCAGTCAGATGCCTTCTCCAAGATCGCTCCCAAATTCTTTTATATTCGGGTCAATCTTTCCTCTTTTCATTATCCAGGAGTTATTCAACAATTTTGGTAGTGTTTCTCGTCGTCACTCTCAACATTTGAAGATCGAAGAAGAATTTCTCGTAAATCTTGTCCGTTCTCCCGGAGATTCACGGTGCTAGCTCGATGTTATCCTATCTAATCGTTTCCAGTTGTGCAATTCTTTTCATCCATCCGGAGTATTTCAGGTGTTGCTTTCCCTCTCGATCGTCCGGAGGTCATCTTTTCGGAATATTTCTTCGTTCGAAGTTTTCAGCTTCGTTCCCTCAGTTATTCTATATTCATGCCTTTTAGTTCGTTCTTCATATTCTTCCGGTGCCTTGCTCTTTAATCAGTTCGTGATCTCTACGTTCTCTTCTCTTTAAATTCTCTCAAGTATCTTCGTGCCTTTCTAATTCTTCCCGGCGATTCATTCTCTTTTCTTCGTTCAGTTCATTTCTAATGGTGGTTCTTTCAAGATTCCTTTTCATTTGTAATCACGTCAACTAATTCGTTCTTTCCAAATCCTACCGGTGGTTCAATAAGACTTTCTCAAATTTCGTGCTATATCCCCCTTAATATTTTCCAACGCGAATAAGTAGTATGCAAATCCATTGCTTCGCATCAATTTAATTGGTGGAGGATAAGCATAACGTAATTATTATTCTGTTTCATCAAGTTAATTAATTCCTTCCTTCGGAGATTGTTCATGATAAATAATCTCTTGGCTCTAAGTTGTTCGTCTTTTCTTTTCCGGAGTTCCAAGTTTCTCGCTTGTCTCGACGCGAAGCCCCATCTAAATCATCGCAAGGCTCAAATCTTATTCTATTCATCCTTCAATTTTATCTCGTCATCCTTTTGTTACCGGAGTTCTTCATGGTGGTTCGTCATGATTTAATTCATTCTTCAAGTGTTCATCAAGATTCTTTGGAGGAGCTTAAGAATCTTTCCTTCTTGCGTCTCGAAGTGCAATTAATTCTCTGTATTCTTTTGAAGTGGAGTTTTGCATTTCCTCGTTCTTCTCAGCCTTTTAATCTTTTCCGCTTGTGGTCCGCGATCACCTCATAATTTTGAGATGTTGTCCATAAGTCCACAACAAGCAATTCTTTGTTGTTGATTTTCTCAACAACTTCGTTCAATCTTTTCTTCGCAAGGATGCTTTTCAAATTCATTCGTCGAAGAAGTTGTCATTTTTCTTCTCTGTTCTTTTCATTCCACTATTTCAAGTCTTCTGGAGGTTTTGTGTTGTTCCTCAAGTCAAGTGCCATTCCATCTTATGAAGATCATGTTCTATTGTTTCCTTGTTCAGCCATAGTTCTGCCTAAATTCTTACATTCTTATTCTGCTTCCATCTTGTTCTAATCGGAGTGGTTTCGAATTCATTTTTGTTTCGGAGCTTTGATTCTTGTAATACTCGTCATTCCTCTTTTCTACCTGAGTGCTCTCAACTTTGTTCACCCTCTCTCTTTTGTTCTTATTTCACCTCTCCCTTTTTATCCCCCGTCTCGTTCCTAAGATCTCGGGATGAGATCTCCTGTTAGTGGAGGAGAGTTGTAACGCCCCGGATCCGATGCACCAGGTGTCTGCCAGATATTCGTTGTCGTTGCCATGTCGTTTTCTTGCGTTTTGCATTTTTGCCATGTCATCATGTGCATTGCATTGCATACGTGTTCGTCTCATACATCCGAGCATTTTTCCCGTTGTCCGTTTTGCAATCCGACACTCCTTTGTCCTCCGGCGCCCCCTTCTACCTCTTTTCGTGTGCGGGTGTTAAACTTTCTCGGAATGGATCGAGGTTTGCCAAGCGGCCTTGTTACACCACCGGTATACCGCCTGTCAAGTTTCGTGTCATTGGGAGGTCGTTTAATGCTCCAGCGGTTAACCGGGTAACCGCAAAGGCCTCTTTTGTGTGCAGCCCAACACCCATACAAAGTGACCCAATAGCCCATCCAAACCCCCTCCATGCTCTCGGTCGTTCGATCACGATCGTGTGGGCGAAAACTGCACCTATTTTGGAGCCTCCTAGCTCCCTCTACCTATAAATAAGTGATCCCCTCCGATTTTTCGCGCAGTCCAAACCCTAGCCTGTCTCCCTCTCAGCCGCCGGACGTGTCCGTCCGCCCGCCGAAGTACGAGGCACGCAGCCACTCCCAAGCCGCCACCTGTCCTCGCGCCGCCTCCCGCTGTCGCGGCCTGCCCAGCCCGCCCGCGCCCGCGCCCGAGCCCTCCGCCGCCCTCCGCCGAGCACCACGCCTCCGCCCGGCCGCCCGTCGTCGCCGAGCCGCCCGCCACCACTCCGGCGGGAATTCACGAGCCCGAGCTCCTCCCGCCTCGCCCTTCGCTGCCGTGTCCCGCCGGCGCCTCCGGCGTCTCGTCTTCTTGCCGGATCCCCGCCGCCGCATCGACCCGTTAGCCGAGCCCCGACCTCGCCGCCCCTGCCTTCTCCGGCCGCCACCCAGCGCGGCGCCCCTCCGCTGCCGGCCGCGCCTCCCGCGTCTCCCTCGCCGTCCCGCCGCCATCCGGCGCCCCCTCGCCGGGAGGCCTCCTCCCGGCCGGATCCGCCCTCCCTTGCCCTCTCCGGCGAGATCTCCGGCGAGCTCGCGCCCCTGCCTCGATCCGCGTGCGAGGAACCCTAGATCTAGAATTTTCGGAGGTTGATTTTCCACTAAGTCATATTCTGATGTTATTTTCATGCCCTGTTCATCATGCCATATTTCCTCATCCGTAGCTCCATTTTGTGCGTGCAATATATCGGATTGTTCATCAGGATGTGCTACTCATTTTGTGCCATTGGGCCATGTTTGTTTGATGTCATATTGACGCCCAAATCTCTGATGCAAGAGTGCTATAAAATGTTAGTTTCTGTATCTTAGCAGAATATGTGCATTTGTCATTTTTGCTACATTTGATGTGTGCATCTTATAAGCATGAGCCCTACATGTGTTTTAGGCTATGCCATGCCATATTTACAGGGGTGCTTGACCTGTATTTTTGTGATCAATGTGGTGACTAGCACAAGCATGCAAACTAGGCATCGTGATGTTGCTGATTTCAGGGACTTAGAATTCTTCAAAGTCATTTCCCTGCTGTTATTGTCATGCCATGTATTCATGTTTCTATAGTGAGATCCATGCCTCTTTTGAGCATGTTCACTAAGGATGTCTTGTTCATATGCTTATGCTCTATCCATCCATGACCCTGGATGCAATTATAGAGTGCTCTAGAATATCTTAATCTTGCTCTACTTTTGCTATATAATGTTCCTGGCAGATTGTTTACGTGTTGTTCAACTTTGCCACGGTTGTTGCTAGTGATCCATGCATGCTATGAACTTGTTCTTGACGTGGTTAGCTTCATGAACATGTATTCTTGCTGATGCCATGCTTATCTTGTCATGTAATGCCTTGTGATGAGTAAATCGAGCTCGCAAATTTGCCTTCATGCTGCTGTTTATGCCATGCTCAGTTTTGCTACTAATTCTGAATCTGTTTATGAAAATTGCTATCTTTACATGGGTGCCATCATATCTTCTGTGCCTTTTTGGCTCGTGATCAGTAAGGGACTTTTGTTATATGCAACTAGTAGATTCATGCCATGCCTTTGGTTGCCATGATAAGTTCTTGTAGCATGTTGTTTGATAGCTCTAAACATTGCAACCTGATGTTATTTCTGCCATGTCCAGTGATTTCTGCCAAGTCTGTGAACCTGTTATTATTTGCAATCTTGCCATGTCCTTTTGAGAATGTTCTTGTGGTTTCTAGAGATATCTCAGTGTTCATTTTTTGTAATGCTTTACCATTACATCATGTCCATGCCTTTTGTTTTTATGTTGTGATGCTGTAGCATGTTGTTTTGGTGCTTGCAATATGCCTAGTTGCTGTGTTCGTCAGCTTGTCCTTTATACTTGTATAGGGTGTATGTGTTGAACCGTTGCTCTGTTTTGAGTGTGCTCTATATGAAACTTGCTTAGTTTTGTATGTAGTTTAATATTACCTTGTTGGATCCTTGTTTTGATGTGTGTGCTTGATGTTTGTATGCATTTTGCATCGATGCCATGTTTAACTTGTTTTGCTCATATCTTCTAGGCCGTAGCTCCGAATTAAATGAACTTTATATGTAACTTGACTAGAATTTCGTGTAGATCATCGTGGTGCATCTTAACTTGCTGTTTAACAACTTTAACATAAGGTTTATTCAGATCTGGACCAATTTCGAAATTTGCATATGAGGACTTACCGGAATTGTTATATGTTGTTTCCGGCCTTATTTAAACTTGCTTTGTTGTGTTGCTCTTGTATGCATCATCTCTTGCCATGAGTAGCTTCATGTAGCCTTGTCATGTATCATACTTGGTTGAGCATCATGCCTTGTTCATGTGTGGTGTGTTTACCATGTTGTGTGCTTCTTCTCGATAGTTCCGTTTAAATTGCGATCGTGAGGATCGTTAAATCTAAGTGTGGTTCGTCTTCGTGGCTTCATCTTCTTCATGGACTCGTTCTTCTTTCTTGCGGGATTTCAGGCAAGATGACCGTCACCTTGGATCTCATTACTATCATTGCTATGCTAGTTGCTTCGTTCTATCGCTATGTTGCTTTACCTACCACTTGCTTAACAAGCCTCCCAAATTGCCATGAACCTCTAACCTTTGTCACCCTTCCTAGCAAACCGTAGTTTGGCTATGTTACCGCGTTTGCTCAGCCCCTCTTATAGCGTTAGTTGCAGGTGAAGATGAAGATTGCTCCATGTTGGATTATGTTTATGATGGCATATCACAATATCTCTTATATTATTAATGCATCTATATACTTGGTAAAGGGTGGAAGGCTCGGCCTTATGCCTGGTGTTTTGTTCCACTCTTACCGCCCTAGTTTACATCATATCGGTATTATGTTCCCGGATTTCACGTCCCTAACGCGGTTGGGTGATTTATGGGACCCCTTGACAGTTCACTTTGAATAAAACTCCTCCAGCAAGGCCCAACCTTGGTTTTACATTTTGCCTCACCTAAGCCTTTTTCCCCTTGGGAGTCGCGCTCCCGAGGGTCATCTTTATTTTACCCCCCGGGCCAGTGCTCCTCTGAGTGTTGGTCCAAACTAGAGCACCGTGCGGGACCGTCCCTTCGCAACTTGGGTTATGTTGGTACCTGTACGCTTAGCTTATCCAGTGTGCCCTGAGAACGAGATATGTGCAGCTCCTATCGGGATTTGTCGGCACAGCGGGCGGTCTTGCTGGTCTTGTTTTACCATTGTCGAAATGTCTTGTAACCGGGATTCCGAGACTGATCGGGTCTTCCTGGGAGAAGGAATATCCTGCGTTGATCGCGAGAGCTTATCATGGGCTAAGTTGGGACACCCCGCGGGGTTTGAACTTTCAAAGCCGTGCCGCGGTTATGTGGCGATGGGAATTTGTTAATATCCGGTTGTAGTAAACTTGAAGTAAACTCTTCTAAAATACACCAACCGTGTGCGTAACCGTGAGTGTCTCTTTTCGGGGTTGATCGAGAGGAGAATACGGTTTTTGGGTTATGTTTGACGTAAGTAGGAGTTCAGGATCACTTCTTGATCATTACTAGTTGACGACCGCTTGCTTTGCTTCTCTTCTCGCTCTTATTTGTGTAATTTAGCCACCATACATGCTTAGTCGCTGCTGCAACCTCACCACTTTACCCCTTCCTTACCCATTAAGCTTTTGCTAGTATTGATACCCATGGTAATGGGATTGCTGAGTCCTCGTGGCTCACAGATTACTACAACAACAGATTGCAGTACAGGTTATCACGATGCTCATGGCGCGAGAGCTATGTTTACTTGTTTTGGAGTTCTTCTTACGCTTCTTGATCGGGGATAGGTTCGGTCGGCAGCTTTGGGATAGCAGGGTGGATATTGTTCGAGTTTTTGTTTATGTTTCATCCGTAGTCGGATGTTGATCTCTTGTATGATGTTGATGTATTCTTGGGGCGTTTGTGCCTTATGTATGTATCCCCAACTATTATGTACTGGTTTGATGTAATGATATCCACCTTGCAAAAGCGTCTTCAAGATGCACTTCTATCCTTGGTGGGACCTTCGAGTTCCTTTAGGATAGGGTCGCATCTTGGGCGTGACAGCCTCGACCCTCAAAGTCACAGTGGGTGCAGAGAGGCCGTATTGAAGGATAGGGGCGGCCGTTTCCCGTAGGAGGAACCAGCCCCCTGCCCCATTTCCCTATAAAAGGGGCCGGGGCAGTGTTCTCCTGCACACACTTCTCCTTCTCCTTCGTGACCCTTCTCATCTGGTCATGGTGCGAGGGCGAGGGCGTGGTGGAGTTCCGGTGGCGGCGACGAGGGCTTCTTCTCGACAGCGCACCCCTCCACCTCCGGATCCTGAGGAAGCGGAATCGTCCGCAAGGAGAGGAGGAAGGGGGCGTGGTCTTGGTCGCCGCGATGCTCTAGGAGGAGGAGGGCGGGGCGGTGTCTTGGTGACGCCTCCACCGGCGGCTCCACCCCCGATGGAAGGCCACGTTGGCGACCAACCCCGGGAGTTCGTCATCAGGCTGTACCAGACCGTGTGTGGTCACCTTCGCCTCCCAACTCCCTTTGCGCGGGAGATGGAGCTTGAGCAACCACGTGCTCTGCGGCTGCACATGAGGGGCTGCGGGAATGGAGGTATGAGGGTTGATGTCGACTTCCCCGCTCCTCATGTGATGTATCTTCGTCGCAGCTGGAAGACCTTTGCCCGTGCCCACGGCTTCTCAGAGGGGAACGTTCTCCAGTTTAAATTAATGGAGAACGACCTACTCTCGATCAAGATCTTCAGGCGCTCGGGTGGTCTCTTAGGGTGCTGCGCAGAGAGCTCGACTGACGACGAAAGCTCCTCCTCGAGCGAAAGGGATGAGGAGGACAGTGATGGCGGTGGCGATGGTAGCGGGCGGAGAAGCGACGACTCTGACTCCGGCTGATCGTTGCCCGCACCATCTTCATCAGGTGGCAGCACCATCATCTACATCTGCATCTCCTCTCCGGCAGTGCGATTTGCCGGGGAGTTGGATGTAGAGGTGCGGATGGTGCTGTCGGGCTCCTCCAGCAACCTTCCAGCTGGACCCCAGTAGGCTTCCTCTTGGGCTGCAGCTCTGTTAGCCCCCTGCCGGGTCCTGCTGGCCCTGGTGAGGGTGGTCGATGGGGCCGCCTTCCGCCATGCTCTCCATCGAGGCGTTCCTTCGCGCTTCCGTTCCCCCCGGGCTACCTCTCCTGGAGCCCGATGAGAGCGGGCTAGGCCTACGCCCAGGCGCTCCTTTTTCCCTCCTCGCCTTCGACGGCTGCACCTAGGAGGAGAGGGACAAGAAAGGGCATTAGGATCACTTATCTTTTTTCAATCTTAAACTTGTAGGCAATTGCCAAATTTTAATTCAAATAATGTAATCTCTCGAGTCCATCTTTGTGTTCTGTAATGCTTGTACTTGTGTTAGCATATGAATGAAAAAGATGAACCTTGTCGGGAACCCGTGCAAGTGTATGTCCATGCAGAGGTGAGTGCCTCTTTAATAAAAATAAACCAATTTTTCCCGGCAGGATATCCTGTCGGCACCCTCTTTGTCTACCGGAGAGCTCCGTCTACCGGGGAATAGACAGAGGGGCCAGCCCCCCGCCAACTCCTTTTTACCAAAGGCCACTGCGACCATCCTGACTGAAGCAACGTTCGAGTCATAGATGGGAGCACCTAAGTATCAAAAGAGAGGCGAGGTTTTCTCATGAAAAGTTATAGCTTTACAGAACACTAATGGACAAGAGGTAAACTTATATATTTGGCTTGTCGGGGATTGCTATGCCGTGCAATCTTCTCGTCCTTTGTCAAAGCCAAGTTCACGGCAGGAACCTGCAACTCCATGTAGATTAGAATGAATGCAGGATGCAATCCTATCTATATGCATATGCAAATGCTCATGAAATGCTTATGCAGTGATCTGGGTGTGCTCATGCATGCATGCAATCTTAGTTGGGGGCCCCTATAGCGCTTCTTTATTTTCTCTTGCATGGGGTCATCGCCCCGGCTTTGTACAAGGGTTACATGCAGCTGAGGCAAGGCATTTGCAAAAGGGTGGCTGCCGAGCAGTGCCCGACAGCCTCGCGCCTTACGGGTAGTACTTGCCGAGATGCTCAATATTCCATGAGTTTTGCAACTGAGGGCCATCTTCGGTCTCCAAACGGACTGCGCCAGGTCTGGTGACTGATACGTCTCCATCGTATCTATAACTTTTGATTGTTCCATGCCAATATTATTCATTTTCATATACTTTTTGGCAACTTTTTATATTATTTTTGGGACTAACATATTGTTCCAGTGCCCAGTGCCAGTTCCTGTCTGTTGCATGTTTTATGTTTCGCAGAATATCCATATCAAACGGAATCAAAACAGGGTAAAAACGGACGGAGCTTATTTTTGGAAAATATGGAAAATTCCAGAAGAAAAATCCACGCGACACGGTGCCCGAGGAGGTCACGAGGCAGGGGGCGCGTCCCTCCCCCCCGGGCACGCCGCCTACCCTCGTGAGCCCACCGTAAGGCGGTTGACGCTCTTCTTTTGCCGCAAGAAAGCTAATATTCGGAAGAAAATCACTGCGAAGGTTTCAGGCCAATCGGAGTTACGGATCTCCATATATACGCGAAACGGTGAAACAGAGCCAGAATAGAACGCAGAAACAGAGAGATAGATCCAATCTCGGAGGGGCTCTCGCCCTCCCAAGCCATAGGAGCCAAGGAGCAGGAGGAAACCCTCCTCCCATCTAGGGAGGAGGTCAAGGAAGAAGAAGAAGAAGGGGGGCTCTCTCCCCCTTGCTTCCGATGGCGCCGGAACGCCACCGGGGGTCATCATCATCACTGCGATCTTCACCAACACCTCCGCCATCTTCACCAACATCTCCATCACCTTCCCCCCTCTATCTACAGCGGTCCACCCTCCCGCAACCCGCTGTATCCTCTACTTGAACATGGTGCTTTATGCTTCATATTATTATCCAATGATGTGTTGCCATCCTATGATGTCTGAGTAGATTTCTATTGTCCTATCGGTGATTGATGAATTGCTATGATTGGTTTGAGTTGCATGTTTTATTATTGGTGCTATCCTATTTTACCCTCTGTGTCGCGCAAGCGTGAGGGGTTCCCGCTATAGGGTTTGCAATATGTTTATGATTTGCTTATGGTGGGTGGCGTGAGTGACAGAAGCACAGACCCGAGTAAGTAGGTTGTTTGCGTATGGGATAAAGGGGACTTGATACTTTAATGCTATGGTTGGGTTTTACCTTAATTAATCTTTAGTAGTTGCGGATGCTTGCTAGAGTTCCAATCATAAGTGCATATGATCCAAGTAGAGAAAGTATGTTAGCTTATGCCTCTCCCTCAAATAGAATTGCAATAACGATTATCGGTCTAGTAACATAGTCAGTTGCCTAGGGACAATTCCACAACTCCTACCACCACTTTTCCACACTCGCCATATTTACTTTAGTTGTGTCTTTATCTAAACAGCCCCTAGTTTTATTTTCGTGCTCTTTACTTTCTTGCAAGCTTACCCAAAAACACCTACAAAGTACTTCTAGTTTCATACTTGTTCTAGGTAAAGCGAACGTTAAGCGTGCGTAGAGTTGTATCGGTGGTCGATAGAACTTTAGGGAATATTTGTTCTACCTTTAGCTCCTTGTTGGGTTCGACACTCTTACTTACCGAAAACTATTGCGATCCCCTATACTTGTGGGTTGTCAAGACCTTTTTCTGGCACTGTTGCCGGGGAGCAATAGCGTGGGGTGAATATTCTCGTGTGTGCTTGTTTGCTTTATCACTAAGTAATCTTTATTTGCTGTTCTAGGTCATTCTCTATCTTTAGTTATGGATATGGAACGCAAAATACCAAAAAGATTAGTTGTACTTGCTACTCATGAGGATGGGATAACTCCTAAAACCCTCGATTCTCATTATATGAGAAATATTATGTACTACTTTGATAATCCTGAGAAAACCCCGTTCAACTTTATAACGGGAGACACGTTGGATCAACGTGAATACTTTAGGGATTATCGCTCGACACAAAAAGGGAAACTATTATGGGATCAATTTATTATGTTGAAGTGGTATGCTAGACAACTATGCTTGGAATATGATTATACTTGTTGCTCTAGGATGGAGGCTCCACACCTTCTCTTTTCATGCAAATTTAATGATAATGAAACCTTAGCTTCTTATGCTAATGGTATATATGATTACTATGATGTGGAAAAAATAGAAGAATTTGTTGCTTTTAAGGCTGCTTATGAAATTGAATCTTTGTTTGAAAAGTATGAAGCTTTAGATGATGATGTTTATAGGCCTGAAAATCTTGCTATACTTAGATATTGCTATGAAAATTATGAATACAATTACTATATTAATGCTTTTATGAAGAAAGTCAACGCTGTCCAAGAAGAGACTAATATTTTGCAGGAAGCTATGGAAGAAGAAATTGATGAAACTGTGAGCTCATTGGATGAAAAAGATGATGAGGAGAGCGAAGAACAAAAGGAGGAAGAGCGGATTAGCTACCCGTGCCCACCTTCTAATGAGAGTAACTCTTCAACTCATACATTGTTTAATTTCCCTTCGTGCTTACCGAAGGATGATTACTATGATGATTGTTATGATCCCATTGATTCTTTTGAAATATCCCTTTTTTATGATGCTTGCTATGCTTGTGGCCAAGATGCCAATATGAATTATGCTTATGGAGATGAACTTGCTATAGTTCCTTATGTTAAACATGAAATTGTTGCTATTTCACCCACGCATGATAGTCCTATTATCTTTTTGAATTCTCCCGACTACACTATATCGGAGAAGTTTGCACTTATTAAGGATTATATTGATGGGTTGCCTTTTACCGTTGCACATGATGGTTTTGACAGATATAATATGCATGTGCTTGCTGCTCCTACTTGCAATTATTATGAGCGAGGAACTATATCTCCACCTCTCTATGTTTCCCACACGATAAAATTGCAAGAAACTGTTTATACTATGCATTGGCCTTTACTATGTGTTCATGAATTGTTCTTTTATGACATGCCGATGCATAGGAAGAGAGTTAGACTTCGTCATTACATTATATATGTTACTTTGTGCTCACTACTAAATTACAAATTATTGCTAATTAAAATTGGCTTTGATATACCTTGGGATCCGGGTGGATTCACTACTTGAGCACTATATGCCTAGCTTAATGGCTTTAAAGAAAGCGCTGCCAGGGAGACAACCCGGAAGTTTTAGAGAGTCATTTATTTCTGTTGAGTGCTTTCATATAGTTTAAAAACAACAAGAATAAAGAGGAGAACCCAAAACTTTTTCAAAAAGAAAAGTGAAAGTGAGATAGACGAGCATTGTGAAAGTGGGGGACGTCCTTAAACTCAGGCCCATGGGAACTTTGTGAATCTTGATTACAGAAACTTTTCAATAAAAATAATTATCCCCTTGTAAAATTCCATTGTATTATAAAAATAATGTGCCAAGGTTTGCCTTTAGGATGTTTACAATACTTGTTGGTTTGTACGGTGCAGGACAGAAACTTTGGCTGTAGTGCGTGAATTTAATTTTTTACTGGAACATCAAATGGTTCTGATTCTTTTTGCACTGTCTTTCTGTACAAATTGTTTATTTTTCCTAATTTTGGCAGAAATTTTCAAGTATCATAAGTATGGTGAATGTTCATATTGCTACAGACTGTTCTGTTTTTGACAGATTCTGTTTTTGATGCATAGTTTGCTTGTTTTGATGAATCTATCAATTTATATCAGTGGATTAAGCCATGAAAAAGTTATACTACAGTAGACACAATGCAAAAACAAAATATGAATTGGTTTGCAACAGTACTTAGAGTGGTGATTTGCTTTATTATACTAACGGATCTTACCGAGTTTTCTGTTGAAGTCTTGTGTGGATGTAGTGTCTAATCGAGGATGTCTCGATATGAGAAAAATGAAGAGAGGCAAGAGCTCAAGATTGGGGATGCCCGAGGCACCCCAAGTAAATATTCAAGGAGACTCAAGCGTCTATGCTTGGGGATGCTGGGGAGGCATCCCCTCTTTCTTCAACAAGTACCGATATGTTTTTGGATTCGTTTCGTTCATGCGATATGTGCAAGTCTTGGAGCGTCTTTTGAAATTAGGTTTTTATTTTTCTTTTATGCACCATGCTAGTATGAGATGGTCCTTGGTAGATTTATAGAATTCTCTATGCACTTCACTTATATCTTTTGAGTATGGCTTTATAGAATGCTTCATGTGCTTCACTTATATCATTTGAAGTTTGGATTGCCTGTTTCCCTTTACATAGACAACCGCCATTTGTAGAATGCTCTTTTGCTTCACTTATATTTGTTAGAGCATGGGCACATCTTTTGTAGAAAGATTTAAACTCTCTTGCTTCACTTATATCTATTTAGAGAGATGACAGGAATTGGTCATTCACATGGTTAGTCATAAAATCCTACATAAACTTGTAGATCGCTGAATATGATATGTTTGATTCCTTGCAATAGTTTTGCGATATAAAGATGGTGATATTAGAGTCGTTCTAGTTGAGTAATTGTGAAATTGAGAAATACTTGTGTTGAGGTTTGCAAGTCTCGTAGCATGCACGTATGGTGAACCGTTATGTAACGAAGTCGGAGCATGAGCTGTTTATTGATTGCCTTCCTTATGAGTGGCGGTCGGGGACGAGCGATGGTCTTTTCCTACCAATCTATCCCCCTAGGAGCATGCGCGTAGTACTTTTTTTCGATGACTAATAGATTTTTGCAATAAGTATGTGATTTCTTTATGACTAATGTTGAGTCCATGGATTATACGCACTCTCACCCTTCCATCATTGCTAGCCTCTTTGGTACCGTGCATTGCCCTTTTTCACCTCGAGAGTTGGTGCAAACTTCGCCGGTGCATCCAAACCCCGTGATACGATACACTCTGTCACACATAAGCCTCATTATATCTTCCTCAAAACAGCCACCATACCTACCTATTATGGCATTTCCATAGCCATTCCGAGATATATTGCCATGCAACTTCCATCATCATCATATACATGACTTGAGCATTTATCGGCATATTGCTTTGCATGATCGTAAGATAGCTATCATGATGTTTTCATGGCTTGTCCATTTTTTTATGTCATTGCTACGCTAGATCATTGCACATCCCGGAACACCGCCGGAGGCATTCATATAGAGTCATATCTTTGTTCTAGTATCGAGTTGTAAGTAAATAAAATTGTGATGATCATCATTATTAGAACATTGCCCCATCAAAAAAAAGAGAGAGGCCAAAGAAGCCTAAATTAAAAAAAATGGGGCCAAAGAAGCCCGCAAAAAAAAGAATAAAAGGGGCAATGTTACTATCTCTTTTTCCACACTTGTGCTTCAAAGTAGCACCATGTTCTTCATATAGAGAGTCTCTTGATTTGTCACTTTCATATACTAGTGGGAATTGTCATTATAGAACTTGGCTTGTATATTCCAACGATGGGCTTCCTCAAATGCCCTAGGTCTTCATGAGCAAGCAAGTTGGATGCACACCCACTTAGTTTCTTTTGTTGAGCTTTCATACACTTATAGCTCTTAGTGCATCCGTTGCATGGCAATCCCTACTCCTCGCATTGACATCAATTGATGGGCATCTCCATAGCCCGTTGATTAGCCGCGTCGATGTGAGACTTTCTCCTTTTTTGTCTTCTCCACATGACCTCCATCATTATATTCTATTCCACCTATAGTGCTATGTCCATGGCTCATGCTCATGTATTGCGTGAAAGTTGAAAAGGTTTGAGAACATCAAAAGTATGAAACAATTGCTTGGCTTGTCATCGGGGTTGTGCATGATGTGAATGCTTTTTGTGGTGAAGATGGAGCATAGCCAGACTATATGATTTTCTAGGGATGAGCTTTCTTTGGGCTTGTCATCGGGGTTGTGGATGATGTGAATGCTTTTTGTGGTGAAGATGGAGCATAGCCCCTCCCCCCCCCCGGGGCATGCCGCCTACCCTCGTGAGCCCACCGTAAGGCTGCTGATGCTCTTCTTTTGCCGCAAGAAAGCTAATATTCTGAAAAAAATCACGGCGAAGGTTTCAGGCCAATCGGAGTTATGGATCTCCATATATACGCGAAACGGTGAAACAGAGCCAGAACAGAACGCAGAAACAGAGAGGTAGATCCTATCTCGGAGGGGCTCTCGCCCCTCCCAAGCCATGGGAGCCAAGGAACAGAGGGGCAACCCTCCTCCCATCTAGGGAGGAGGTCAAGGAAGAAGAAGTAGAAGGGGGGCTCTCTCCCCCTAGCTTCCGGTGGCGCCCGAACGCCGCCGGGGGCCATCATCATCACCACGATCTTCACCAACACCTCCGCCATCTTCACCAACATCTCCATCACCTTCCCCCCTCTATCTACAGTGGTCCACTCTCCCGCAACCCACTGTACCCTCTACTTGAACATGGTGCTTTATGCTTCATATTATTATCCAATGATGTGTTGCCATCCTATGATGTCTGAGTAGATTTCTATTGTCCTATCGGTGATTGATGAATTGCTATGATTGGTTTGAGTTGCATGTTTTATTATTGGTGCTGTCCTATTGTGCCCTCCATGTCGCGCAAGCGTGAGGGGTTCCCGCTGTAGGGTTTGCAATATGTTTATGATTTGCTTATGGTGGGTGGCGTGAGTGACAGAAGCATAGACCCGAGTAAGTAGGTTTTTTGCGTATGGGATAAAGGGGACTTGATACTTTAATGCTATGGTTGGGTCTTACCTTAATGAATCCTTAGTAGTTGCGGATGCTTGCTAGAGTTCCAATCATAAGTGCATATGATCCAAGTAGAGAAAGTATGTTAGCTTATGCCTCTCCCTCAAATAGAATTGCAATAACGATTATCGGTCTAGTAACATAGTCAGTTGCCTAGGGACAATTCCACAACTCCTACCACCACTTTTCCACACTCGCCATATTTACTTTAGTTGTGTCTTTATCTAAACAACCCCTAGTTTTATTTTCGTGCTCTTTACTTTGTTGCAAGCTTACCCAAAAACACCTACAAAGTACTTCTAGTTTCATACTTGTTCTAGGAAAAGAGAACGTTAAGCGTGCGTAGAGTTGTATTAGTGGTTGTCGGATCACGGGTTCCGGCGGACCCTTAAGGTTTGAACTCTGGGGTGCACGCGGAGATCCAACCCTCCACCGTCTCGTACCTGGCCGAATCGCAGGGACCTAAACTACTAACAAGAACAACACAAGAGACGCAAGATTTATACTAGTTCGGGCCACCGTTGTGGTGTAATACCCTACTCTAGTTTGTGGTGTGTGGATTGCCTCTGGGGCTGATGAAGAACAGTACAGGGAAGAACAGCCTCGCGAGGGTCTGTTCTTGGTGGGTGTGATGAACTGCTAAGTGGTATCCCGCTGCTCTAGCCTGAGGAGCGGGTTTCTCTCTCTCCCTCTCTGGATTCCGAATGCTCGATCCGATCGTCCTTCGTCCTCCCCTCGTCTGAGTGTGGCTACCTCTATTTATAGGCGAAGGCCCTGGGCCTCTTCCCAAATATTGAGCGGGAAGGGCGCCAACAATTGGCCATTTTGAAGGGGAACAACGGGTGCACTTATCCTGACTAAAGTTGGTCCTCGCCTGCCAAAGGCTCTGGTGATGACGCCTGCTTGGGCTCCATGATGACTGCATTCCAGCCGTTGGGGGCTGGTCTTGGTCTTGTTGCACCGAAACGGATGCCTTTGCTTGATGCCCTTGCCTGCGCTTGCCCCCTTTGCACCAAAGAGGAAAGGAGGACGCTGAGCGGGCTGGCGCCCGACTGGCGCCCTTGGTCGTCATGGCTTACGTCACGGGCACCTCGCAAGGTACCCCACCTTGAACTCTCCGCCTCCTCATGAGCCAGCCTGACGAGGCCGTGCCTGAGGAAGCCCTTGGTCGTCCACCTCGCGAGGGTCTTGAGCTTGTGTTGATGAAGATGGGCCATCCTGGGCCTCCTTTGAGCCACGCAGCAGGCCGCAGGCAGGCAAGTCTGGGGACCCCCATTCCCAGAACGCCGACAGCAGCCCCCAGGCCCACGACGCGCCCAAACTTGGCCGAGCAGAGAGGCGAAAGGGCGAGTGCGAAGCGTCACGGCCCTAACAGCCTGCGGCCTTGGGCGACGCGTGGCGGTTGATTGGACGTGGGCGGCACTGTTCCCCCACGCCTCCTTATTTCGTGCCTTGCTAGGCGGACACGCTGCTGCACACATCTGTTCCCCTCTCTGCTGCTTGTGCGCTCCAGTCCTTCCCTCTCTCGAACTCTGGTTTCCATTTCCAATCCAATCTCAAATCTCCCCTTCCCCCTTTCGATCGCCATGGCTCCGACGAAGAAGGGGAAAGGGAAGAAACCTGCGCCTTCGCCCCGCTCGCCGCCGCCGGCGGCCTCCGCTGTCGACCCGTCGATCATAATCAATCTGGAGGGCTTGGGCAAGGTCAGTTCGGCTCTGGCCACTTCCTTTAATGAATGCGGGAGGACGACGGCCTGGCCCGCGTCCCACTTTGCCATCGACAGGACAGTCACCGAGGTCCGGTATTTCGCTGACGCCCTGTGGGCGGGGCTGGTTCCCCCTTTCTCTGATTTCTTCAATGCCGTGCTTTCCCACTATCAGATCCACATGATGCATCTGGGTCCTGAGTCCATTACTCTTCTCTCAGTCTTCGCCTTTGTTTGTGAGGCAATGATGGGCATCCTTCCCTCGGTTGCCTTGCTGCGCCACTTCTTCTCTGCGCTTTGTCGACTTCGCCAATGCTCGGCGTCGCGAGCTTCGTCGCCGCTACCGAGACCGCGGCCTCGTGGATTGACTTCAGCCTGCCTCCGCCCGCGGCTGGGTTCCGCGAGAGGTGGTTGTACGTGGACACGGGGGTGCCCAGCCCCCTGCTATCTGAGCCAACTTCGCCTGCTGTCCCCAATTCTGGCTGGGGCCAGGAGACGCTTTCAAGCCCTCGGCTCTTCTTCGTCTGGCGCCGCTTCGCATTCCTGAGGTCGCTCGCAGTGTCAGCGCCCAAGGTGGTGAAGCAGTTCCTGAAGCGTCGCATTGCTCCTCTCCAATGCCATTCCCACCGAATGTGGGCCTTCGGCGGGCCTGGTGATCGTATGAGGCTCCAGGAAGAAGACCTGATGCCCGAAGCGCTAAGGAAGGTGCTCCTGGTCCTGACTGGCGATCCTAACCCCGGTGGTATCCAGCATGAAGGGGCTTTGCTGTACCGCTGCCGGAATAGGGGTGATCTGGTGAACCAGATGCCTATCTTCGATGAATGCGGGCTGCGCCCCGCTGGTCTCCAGGGGCCTCGCGAGAATCCAGTTGTGGTGACAGCCCTTCCAGTCGGCCAAGGCGGCTCCTCCTCAAGTGGTGGAGCAGGGAGGTACGAGCCGCCAGAGGCTGAAGGGACCCCCTCCGGGGTGTCAGCGCCTGGCGATGCTCGCGAGGGGGCAACTCCTGAGGCTCATGCTGCTGCGGCTGAGGGCGGCAGGCAGCCAGAGGCGCCAGCTGGCCGGAGCCCCCGAGGCCTCCGCCGCTTCTCTTGGTGAGGCGACTAGCAGCAAGCGTCGCAGACGCCCGACGCAAGCCGCCTCGACAGCTTCTCCCTTGCCAGCAGTTGATCCCTGCGCCCAAATCTTGGGCCGCTTCGCGTGAACTTCGAGGCCCTCCGGAAGAGAAGGGAGGCCCTGGGCGATGATTACCCTTGCCGCCTGCTGAAGCGCAGGAAGTACTTCGCTACTGATGAGTAAGCCTTCCTCTTCTCCAGCTCCTGATTCTTATGCTGCTTGTACTGATCCTTGCCCTGCAGGCCCCTTCCCGCCGAGCTCATGGAGACGGGTGAGGAGACGTCCTCCCCGGCTTCACCCCCTCCCCAGTCCTCGAGTGCTCCAAGCAGCGGAGCTCTTGCGGTGAGGGCGACCGGGGAGGTGAGCCGTCCCGAGGCGCGTTGTGGCCCTGCACGCCTCGCGATCCTTCCTCGTGAGCCTTCCCGAGGCATAGCTAGCCTGTCGTGGGCTTCTCGCCTGGTCGTGGACGGCGATTGGCTGAGGCGCTTCATGCGCCCCTCGTCTGGGGATGGGCTGGCTCCAGGTCGGGCTTCTGGCGCGGCGCGCCCGGCCGTCGCGAGGGTGCCAGCCCCCAGCCCCCTTCCCGGAGGGGAAGTGTTGATTCGCGGCTCCCTGCACCCGTCCGTGGCGGTCGGTGGTGTGGAGGACGTGCGCGAGCGCGCCCGGGAGCGTCGCGCCCTTCGCCAAGGATTTCTTCGAAGGGCGGCCGACGCGGTGAGCCTTCTCGATGAAGAGCTTGCTGACGAAGACGCGCGCCTTGAGGCCGAGGGCCTGCGCCTGGTTGCAGAGAGGCGTGAGCTGGAGGACGCTGCCGCCCTTGCGCGTCGCCAGCGTGAGCTTGATGATGAAGAGGCCAGGGTGTCACTGGTAGCCTCCCGAGAGGCCTGTTCTCGGGCCATCGAAGAGGCCCGGGCAGCTGACAGGCGGCGCGAGGCGGCGGAGGAGCGGGCACGGGAAGCCCTAGCCCGGTGCCACTCATTGGAGGAGCAAGCGGAGCTGCACGAGGAAGCCCTTGCGTCGATGAAGGTGGCTTCTGGCGACTCGGCGGAGCTCCAGAAGCGTGAAGAGGCGCTGACGCTTGAAGCCGCCAAACGCGCGCCAGTACGAAGCGCTTGAGACGAGGGAGCGCCGGCGACGCGGGCAGAGGATGAGGTTGCAGCACGTGAAGCCAAGGCCATGGAGGAGGTCGGACGCTGAGTGAGGCGGCGCGCGCCCGAACCTCGAGCGCGAGTTTGAGGAGCGGTTAGGGTTGATCAAGGCCGAGGCTGAGGGCAGGACTGCTGCCTTGAGGACCAAACTGGAGGAGGCTATGCGGCGGGCCGACGCTCTTCAGGCCGCCCTTGAGGTGTTGCAGAGGGAGTCCACCACCTCTTAGGCCGAGGCGCTCCTTCTTCGCCAGCGGGTGGAGGAGGCCGAGGCTGTATGCGTCTGTAATGCGCATTTAGATGCATCAGCGGCGAGTCTTGGAGCATGAGCACCGCCCCATGCTCGCCACGCCTGGGAAAGAGCTAACGGGGCCTTGGATAATATCTTGCGAGGCGGCGGTAGGCCAGCCACGACGCGCCAATTACGTCGGCAATCTTCAGTTCTTCACCGACGTGGTGGCGCGGCTGGAGGCGCGGTCGGTTAGGGCCGACATGTTGGTGGAGGAGAGGAGCTGCGCGCTGCTCGGGCGCGCCTTTTCTCGTGTCTTCAGTCATCTCCGGGACATGGACCCCCACTTCGACTTCGACGCAGCCATCGCCCCAGTTCCCCAGTCCGTCCGGGGCGACCTGGCGCACTAGGTGGAAGACAACGTGGATGCCCTCGTCAGGGCCTTTGCTTCGGATGACGACGGCGTGGTCGTGGCCGCCGACGAGGGCGGCATGGTGAATGGCCCAGACGCCGCCAACGATCACGCAGACAGTGACGGCGAGGCCAGCGATGCCAGCAACGGCTCGGGGGGTGCTCCTGAGGATGCATTGGGGGATTTATCCGACTGATCATGTATTGTCCTTGTTCCATTACCCTGCATGGATAGAACTCAGGTCTTGACCTGATGGTGGTGAGAGCATTTCGGGAGCGGGAGCCCCTCATGTAAAACTTGTGTTCTTCGTATTAGCAGGTGTTACATCGCCCATACACCCACGCCAAGTGGTAGGCTAGGCGACGCGCTAGTTTGATGGTTTACCTTCGTTTCGTACGAGCCCCGAGATAGCCTGCGGGAGGCTGCAGCAATCCGAGTGTATATCGATCGAACCCGTAGGACCTGCAGCAAAAACCCTCCGGAGAGGACGCGGCGGTGACAGGCTGGGCTGTGCGCGAGCTTGGCCTGGCCCGGCTCGCGAGGGGCTCGCAAGGGGAGGCAGCTGAGGCGGAGTTGTAACCGAAACGCGAGAGATTTGCTCGAACGAGACTAAGCACCCCTTCCCTGAACACACGCAAATCTTCAAGCTCAAATTCAACTTAAATCCAACGGGGGAAAACGACAGCCAGAGGGAAAACCAAATGAAAGCAGAAAAAGGCCGCGTCCGGCACCTAGTCTAGTCTTGGACGCTTCTCACCAAATATGAGCTAAGTGTTGCTATCATGGCGTGGAGGGAGCCCTGTGGCCCGAGGCCGGCACCTCGAGACTCGGGCGTGTACAGCCCCACTCATTATTACGTGAGAGTGTCACGGGGCGGCGAGCTTCACAGGCACTGGGCCTTCTTCACAGGTACCGGCCTTGCTTCATATCGCCAGACGAGGGCCCCGCCTTGCGCCACACTCTAGTGCCACCAACGACGACCGGAAACCAGGACGCCACCGGTGGGGTAGAGCGGTCGCCAGCGGTTCCCCCGACGACCACGGGTCCTCCGCCAGGGGCAGGCCCTGAGGCACCTCCCCAGCAGATGGCCTACCTCCGAGAACGCTTGTTCAACGCCGCGGTGGCGATGCCGGATCTCTTCCCTCTCGGCAGCCCCCGCCCCTCCCGAGGTGAAGGAGATCTGGGAGCGGGCAGCCGCTCGCCGTGGCGACCTGTACCTCCTGCGACCTATGGTTAGCGTATGTTTCTTCTTGAGGAAGTAGCGCTACCCGATAATCGTCGCCCCCGACGTGACCAGCGGGACCATCTCGAGACTCCTGGAAGAGCGCTGCTTCGGCGCTTCATCCCCATATTGGGCTGAGGAGCGAGTCTTGTTCTCCTCATGCGGGTGCCCCGGTCCATCATGGGACACGATTCTCGGCGCCGCCATCCCAAGGCCACGCCAGAGTGCTGAGTGTGCCGCGCTCAGCTCGCTCGCGCGCCCGCCATGGGGTGGTGGCGCAGCGGCCCACCAGGCCGTGAGTTGCGCCGAGTCCTTCTTCTCCAGGCCGGGGCGGGGCAACCCGCCACCGGCCCGGCGATGACAGCTTCGCCGGTGCTGGAGTAGCTTTGGAGCCCGCGGCGCGTGGAGCCCCGTGCGGGCCGCCTCGGCCCGAGGTGGAGTTGGGTGCAGGGGTGAGCCTCGAGGCGGCGGCCTGTGGAGCTCCGCCACTCGCCTCCAAGAAGACGTCATGGCCGCTCTCCAGAGCCTACACTGCAACAGCTCTCGTGCCACCGTGAGCGTGGCCCTCGAGTTCGCCTGCTCCCGGCGGGTGTAGGGTGATGTGGTCACGGCGTGGTTGGAGGCTCTTGCTGCCGACCGCGCTGTCCGCGTGTGAGCGCTGTCGAGCCTGTCCGCCGCCGCTGCCCGCAGCGCTCCTGGGACCGCTAGCTGCCTGGGCACGGGTCGCCGAGGCGAAGCGGCTCTGCGTGGGCGGGCCACGCCGCCCATGGATCTGGGTTGCCCGCTTGGTCTCCGCCATGGCGATGACGATCTGACGGGACACGAGGTGGCGTATATGGATTCCGGCGCACTTACCGGGCGCACTAAATGTCGGATCACGGGTTCCGCGACCCTTAAGGTTCAACTCGCGCGCGCGAGATCCAACCTCCACCGCCTTGTACCTCGCCAATCGCAGGGACCTAAACTACTAACAAGAACAACACAAGAGACGCAAGATTTATACTAGTTCGGGCAACCGCTAGGTGTAATACCCTACTCTAGTTTGTGGTGTGGATTGCCTCGGGGCTGATGAAGAATAAGATAGGAAGAACAGCCTCGCGAGGGTCTCGTCTTGGTGGGTGTGATGAACTGCTAAGTGGTATCCCGCTGCTCTAGCCTCGAGGAGCGGGTTTCTCTCTCTCTCTCGATTCCGAATGCTCGATCCGATCGCCCTTCGCCCTCCCTCGCCTCGAGTGTGGCTACCTCTATTTATAGGCGAAGGCCCCGGCCTCTTCCCAAATATTGAGCGGAAGGGCGCCAACAATTGGCCATTTTGAAGGGGAACAACGGGTACACTTATCCCGACTAAAGTTGGTCCTTGCTCGCCAAAGGCTCGGTGATGACGCCCGCTTGGGCTCCACGATGATCGCATTCCAGCCGCTGGGGCTGGTCTTGGTCTTGTTGCACCAAACGGATGCCTTTGCTTGATGCCCTTGCTCGTGCTTGCCCCATTTGCACCAAAGAGGAAAGGAGGACGCTGCGGGTCGGGCGCCGACCGGGCGCCTTGGTCGCCATGGCTTACGCCATGGGCACCTCGCGAGGTACCCCGCCTTGAACTCTTCGCCTCCTCATGAGCCAGCCTGACGAGGCCGTGCCTGAGGAAGCCCTTGGTCATCCACCTCATGAGGCTTGCCCTCGCGAGGGTCTTGAGCTTGTGTTGATGAAGATGGGCCATCCTGGCCTCCTTGAGCCACGCAGCAGCATCAGCAGTGCAAGTCTGGGACCCCTGCTCCTGAACGCCGACAAAGGGTCGATAGAACTTTAGGGAATATTTGTTCTACCTTTAGCTCCACGTTGGGTTCGACACTCTTACTTATCGAAAACTGTTGCAATCCCCTATACTTGTGGGTTATCAGTGACTCGTACCACCCGGTAAGGGCCTTCCCACTTCAGTGACAACTTGTTTGTACCCTTGGCGGACTGAATGCGCCTAAGGACAAAGTCACCTTCCTCAAAACTCCGGGCATGAACCCTGCATCTATGATAGTGACGCAGGGCTTGCTGGTAGCATGCAGCATGCGTAGCAGCCCGGAAACGTTTCTCGTCGAGTAGCACAACGTCGTCATGCCAGTGCTGATCTTGCGCTACTTCATTGTAGGCAAGCACTAGAGGGGACCCGTAAATGAGTTCCATGGGGATAAATGCTTCTGCTCCATAGACCAGGGAGAAGGGAGTCTGCCGGGTATCTTGGTTAGGTGTCGTTCTGAGGGACCAGAGAACTACCAGCAACTCCTCGATCCACCGCCTGCCATGCTTCTGCAGCGTATCGAATGTTCTTGTCTTGAGTCCATGAAGCACTTCAACGTTCGCCCTCTGAGCTTGTCCATTGCTCCGGGGGTGTGCCACAGAAGCGAATGAGATCTTGCATCCAAGGGAATGAACATATTGCATGAAGGCATGGCTCGTGAACTGGGTGCCGTTGTCAGTGATGATCCTTGCCGGAACTCCGAGCTAACGAAGTACACTAGGCGCTGCACCACTTTCTTCCTTGCCGCGTCCTTGGGGTTGCTCTCATTGCCGTGCTTATTGCTGTTTTGATCCTTTTCTGACTCTCACTACAAAAACATACACTTCCATGATGATACATGTTTGTCACAGTAGGGCACGTTTTCTTTCATGCATGTACATCCATGACAAATTTATGACATAATCAAGATAGTCATACCTGTCATCATAGAAGTGTTCCATGACATTGCCAAAATTATCATCACGTATGTCCACTTCCATGACGATAAATCGCGCGTCACGTAAGTGCTTTCGCCAAGGGTGACCGACATGTGGCATCCACCGTAACGAACGCCGTTAAGCTATCGGGTCCGGTTTTGATCCGTAACCCGTTATCAGCCCCGACCAATGGGGATTTTCCACATGTAAAATCATCATTGGCTGGAGGAAACACGTGTCGGCTCACCGTTGGGACAGATGTCATCCACTCATTGGACCCAAAGCGCCTATGATACGTCGACACGTGGCACGGCCCAACAGAGGCCCATTCCTGTGAAAAGGTTGGCCCATTTGACTTGGTAAAAAGGTGGCGGGCTGGCCCACAACAAGCCTGTTAACGGCCTGTTCGCATATAGCCCATTTACTGCCCGCTAACCCAGGGCTCATTTACGGCCTATCAGAATTAGGCCCAGTAGCGTCATCTGGGCCGTCCAATATAATTCCAGCCCGTTTTAACTTCTGGCCCATGTATGGCCCATGACGCCTTTTCGCCCATATGAGGCCCTTAGTAACTTCGGCCCATTAACGGCCCGTGGTAAACCGACCGTAATGAACAAAGGTATCACTTTATACCCATTAATGGCACGTGGTGAAATCGCCCGTAATGAACAAAGGTATCACTTTATACCCATTAACGGCCCATTATTCCGCTGGCCTATTTCCAGCCCATGTTATCTTTCGCCTTCTTAGGGCCCGCTTATTCTGGGCTCATTTCAAAGATTCGCTTACTTACGCCCCGTTCATCGCTATTTTTCTCGCTTAGGGCCAAATTCAACCCGTGGTTACACTCGCCCGCTTGGCCCGTTATCGTTGGGCGCTTTCATAGCGTCATCAAATACGACCGATTAACAACGGCCCATTATGGTCGCCCCATGAACGGATGATTTCAACTCTAGCCCATTTACGGCCATAATGTGGTCTGTTATTGGCCCATGTTTGGCCGACCGATCATACGGCCCGTAGAAGGCCCATTGATGATACGGCCCATAGAAGGCCCATTGTGTCTACAGCCCATATAAGGCCCATTGTTTCTATGCCGCAGAAGGCCCATTGTTTCTACGGCCCTTAGAAGGCGCATTGTTTCTACGGCCCGTAGGAGGCCCATGTTAACTATAGTAAATATGTAGCCCATGGTTATTGTGGCCTAGTTTTGAAAAATAGGTTATTGCGGCCACTAGCAAACCGCGGAAAAAGAACTGCACTGACTACAAGAAAACAAATAAACAAGAAAATAAGGAAATAAATAAACAAGCAACTTATGCTAGGCTATCATGACTATTACACATATTACATCCACTGGGCATTAAAGTTCGCCACCAAAGGCAAATATAGGGAACAAAGCAAAGATATAAACGCCAAGAAGAAAACTAGTCCGAAATCGAAACCACTTCGAAGAGCTCAAGAAACGATATCCTGGATACCCATAATGTTGGCAAGATGCTTAGCAAGCTTATTAACTTTCTCTTGTCCGGCGCTTAAATCCTCCAAAGACTTGTCGTTGCACCGTAAAGTATGCATTTGAATTCTGCAGGACTTCCTCGGTCCTTCACTTCCTCGTCGATAACATCTCGATCGATGTCTTTCAACTTGAAGTTGAGACTCAAGAAGTTTAACTGATTCAGCAGCGAGTTCAAGAGTCGGTGCCAAAGAGAGTAGCCAAGAACTTGAACACTACATCAAGACAGACTTTGGGGTTGTCTCGGTGTCTTCAATATAGTTTTTATCAGCTTTCTTGGAGACCAACAGGATGTCTCACTATCTTGAACCTTATTTGCATTACTTCCTTTACCATTGCATAACGGGGTACTCTTCTCCAATATTTTATCCGCGATCTAAAAGAGAAACAAACAAACACATCACAGGTTTACAATGCAGTATATGAAACTCATTTTGGTAAACCAGTTCAGTAGTAAGGTGGACAGGATAACAGCATGAAACAAACATATATCTATGTAGTATGGTCATTGTATGGTCTATATCATTCTAGTTTATGTTTCCAAATCAAGATAGATACAGTTCGAATCATATCTATTTAAGACAAAGCAGCATAGATGTAATATAAGTGTGGGAAACTACGTAACAAGAATAACACTTGTAATGTGCATGGCATGAGAACATAATTGTTTATTCAATTGAAACTTAAGTCAACATAGAGCAAGTTACAACAGCAAACACGTTAAAGAAACAGGTTTAAAACATACCTTGCGCCATTGGAGTTTCAATTGCATCCTTCAAATTTGAAATTAGTTGGTATGAGTAAATACAAGTGATGCAAGAGCAAAGTAGTATGAACCATAGCTACGGAACCCGCCCGAGAACAATTCTTCTTCGCTTTAAGCGTTGACTTGGGGTTCGGAGTGGTGGTCCTCGTGCTTTGGGCACTGCAGTTGCCTTACTAACTGATCGTGTTTGGGTGCTCTATGGTGGAGATGGTGCTGTGTCAACGGGAACTGGGTTACTATCTGCTGGGGTTGGGGTTAGAAGGGGTGTAGCTAGTTCTCTGTCCAACTGGGCAGGGGTACAATCTGCGTGAGTTTGGGTTATGTGTGGTGGGGCTGGTTCTTGGGCAAGTAAAACTGTGGTTCTATCTCCATCGACAGGTAGCACGATCTTTTCTGAAGACCGTGTTTTTACTCCCACAAATACTGCCATCACCCCCTCCAATTGAAATGGCTGATAAACAAGAAAAGTAATTGAATGTACATACATCGTAAGATAGACATGTGCAATGGATAGTAGGGAAGAAAACACGGCACGAATAATTCACATTTATGTTGTCTAACCAAACAAAATAGCATGACATAATTTCACATATATGATGGCTAATTAAACAGGATAGCATGACACAATTTCACATGTATGATGGCTAACTAAACAGGATAGAATGACATACTTCAAAATATGATGACTATGTAAACAGGATGACATGATATAACTATACGATGTGTCTATTAAACTGGTTGGCATGCCATAAATCACAAACATGTCGTCGATGGAAACATGATGGCATGATATAATTCACGGATATAATGACATAATTCAAAATATGATGACTATGTAAACAAGATGAGATGATATAACTATATTATGTCTTTAGAAAATGGGTTGGCATGCCATATTTCAGATACATGCTGTCTATGTAAACATCATGGCATGATATAATTCAAATATATGATTTATATACTAAGGAAGTGAGCATAGGGCAATCGATATATGATGTGTCAACTAAGGAGATGGCATTCAATATCGTGTATATGATGTAAAACTAAGCATTGCAATACAACATATGCATGATATGAGTAATATAACCCTGCCAAGTTTGAGCATACACCTCGTGGGGATAATAGGACTAGTCATCCGCCTCTGAATCCTCCTCTCAAGAGCTATCTCAGAATCAGCAAGATATCTGCTTTAGCAGTAGCATTGTCTCTCTGAAGACCTTGTTATCACTCCAGATTTCTCCATCACCAATTCAAATGGCTGATGCACATGAAGAGCAGTTGAATATACAAACATTGTCGACAAAAGCAATGAGAAATACAAAAACAAGGATGACATGATATAATTCACATATATGACGCTTGGCTAAACTGCATGGAATTGCATAATTCACATATATAATGCCTTGCAACAAGATAGCATTGCATAATTCACATATATAATGTCTTGCAACAAGATGGCATTGCATTATTCACATATATGGTAATTAGACACTAAACATGTGGCATTCACACAAAGCATGTCTAAACTAAGCAAATGACATAGCAATGCAAGATACCATACGCATGATATGAGCAACATAACCCTGCCTAGTTAGAGCATGCACCTCGGGGGAATAGGACTGGTCATCTGCTCTCAATCCTCCTCTCAGAGCTATCTCAGAATCAAAGAAGACATGTGCTTCGTCAAATAGCATTGTCTGCTCTGAAGACCTTGTTTCCACTCCAGATTTTTCCATGACCGTGCCGAATGGCTGATGCACAGGAAGAGTAATTGAATCTAATAAAATTGTTGACAAATTTTGCACGTAATAAAAAATGATGTCATGATATAATTCACATATAAGATGACTGGCTAACCAGGGTGCATTGCAAAATTCACATATATGATGCCTGGCTAAACAAGATGGCATTGCATGAGTCACATATACGATAAAGAAACTAAACAGATGGCATTGACACAAAGCATGTCTAAACTAAGCAGATGACATCTTTGATGTATATAGTAAGCAATGCAAGGCACCATATGCATGATATTACCAACATCAGCATGCCAAGTTAGAGCGAAGACCTCATGGGGTAAATAGGAGCGGTCTTCGCTTCAATCCCCTCGTAACGGTTATCTTCCTCTTGATTACGATCCAAATGGGTGGAGGGGCTGCCTTTGCGCCCACCATGGAGCGACGCCTCAGATGAAATTTTATTGCCACGCAAGGCTTGTCTTTTTTGCTCTACATGTTCAGTTCCATTGTTTACAATAACCGACATGCATAGGAATAAAACATAGTGAGATTATGTAAGGAGTGCATGCACAAATCCAGAGTGATGGTAGCAAACTGTGGATAGACCCAAAACCAATGATAGCAGACAGATAATAGCTTTAGTTAAAAAATACAGATAATGGCTCCTTTAATGTTTGTTTGCACTCAACATGAAACTCATAGTAGACACCCGAGATTAACCAGATAGTAGACAGATAATACTGATTGCTGCCCCAATATGTACCCCACAACCATTTTAAAACTCAAGTTTCAGTATAAGTTTGGACCTGACTCGGAGTCTAATAGGTGAACACGACGATAAAGTAGCATGTCATCATATTAAGCGATGCATAACGTAAGCAGACATGGAAGAGTGCGACCTATCTTGCGGACCCGTGTAGTCCTCAAGGTCATCTGCTCAGTTGATGATGGTAATGCAGTTGTCGTGGCTGCCAGCGGTGGGGAAGAAGATCTGAGGCAGCGAAAGACTGTCTGGAGAGCGGATCCCTGCTGTGGTGAACCCTTCCGTCATTGGAGCAGCTGAGCTAGGGTGGAACACAACACTGCAGGAGCAGGACAAACCACACAAGATTTTCTTTGGCACATATCTGTAACAGAAGTAATTGTGTAAGGGCTTGTTTAAATTTGAGGATTCTAACAATGCAGGGATAGGAAATAGACATGAATAGGATAGGAATATATGTGCAAAACATAGAATTTAAAAACACAGGATTTCTGCCAATCTAGGTGTTTGGTTCACAAGAATTGGAAGAACACACGATGCAAAGAAGCATGGTGAGATTAAGTCAATCCACAAGAAAATGTACGGTTATAATGCTATTATGCTACTATCTCTTAGTCTCGTGCTTCATGAATAGGAGTTTGAAAAGGAGGACAAGTGGAAATTAAAATTCCTACGGTTTTTCTTTCAAGGAGACACTAAAGGAACAAATCCTACAGTTTTCCTTTGCTCCATTCCTTTGCACCAAATTCATGAAAAGTAGTACCATAGGAAACTTTCCAATTCTTATGTTTTTCATTCACTTTTCCTTTCAAGCACTGGTGATTCTAGTAGGCAGTCTTGAGCAAGGAAAATCCTACACTAAAAAAATGTTTTTGTGCAACCCCCCTGAGCCGCCAGCCACCACCGGCTAAACAGCCGCCCCCCGTCGCCCGCGGTCGGCGGTGCGCCGCCCAGCCCGCCCCGAAAACACTCCCCACTGCCGGTCCGCCGCCGCCCCGGCCATCCCTCTAGGCCCCCTCCCCCGTGCCGAGCTTTTTCTCCGGCGATCCCCACGCCACCGCCCCACCACTGCCGGCGACCACCGCCCCCACCCTTAACCCTAAGATAGATAGTAGGGTACCTCTCCAATGAGCCCCTCCCCGCCAAGGGCTGGTTCTTCCTTAACTCCATGAGCCCCCCACCCCTGAAAATTGACTGACCCAAAAGTAGATTCAGTCGAATGAAGTGTAGCTAAATCGGAGCAGCATTGCAAGCAAGAGCAAGAGCGAGAGCAGCAGCGTGAGAAAGAGCAAGAGCAAGAGCAGACAAGGCAGGGGACCGAGAGCAAGAGCTGAGCAGCAATGCGAGCGAGAGCTAAAGCAGCAGCAGCTCCTACTGATGAGGACGTCGCCGCCGAGGGAGCGAAGCCGTGGAGGAAGTGGCCGACGATGCCGCCGTGGATGGAGTCGCGCCGTGTCGGCTCAGGACCGAGCGTCGGCAGCACCGTGAGATTGAATCAAGAAGAAAATTCGGTGATTAGTGTACAACCTCTTTGGTGGCGCCGATCAGGCCGCAGCTTCATCCGAGGAAATGATGATGATGATGCTCTTCCGGTGGTGCAGGTGAAGACGGCGGTGTGGGAATGGAGGTGGCACGAAAGACGAGGGGAACGTCGGGGCTGCTCCTTGGAGGTGGAGGATGGGGTGGCTGAACCGGCAGGACGACCAGATCGACGACGGATCCTCATCCGGTACGGTGGACGAGGGACGTCGAGGTGTTGCTGTGGACGACGTCGTCGGGGAAGAGGCTCCGGCTGGGTGGCGGACGGAGGAGGGTATGCGGCTTCGCGGGTTTTCCCGGCGTCGGTGTACGAATGGGTGGACGGATGGGATGGGAGTGGGGAACCATGGCTTAGGGACGCGCTTGTCGGAAATGTGGGGTAAGTTACAAAAGTACCCCCACCGATTTGAGGCGGTTCTTTCGGTTCAGGGGTATCACGGGCATTTCACGTGTCGGGATTTCACAGGAGGTGGGAGTTTTCGCGCGTGTTGAAATTTTGGAATAGCAAGGCATGGGTTGAGATGGAGGGTGTTGTCAGAGCACAACGAGACAAACATATATCTTAAATATTTCGGGCTAACAAGGCGCGGGTTGAAATTTCCGGACAAGCCTAACATGTACTGTACCAAATCAATTCGCACTACAAATGTCATTCAAAACTTTGAATTCATGTCATGTTCAATTAAAATATTTCACTACGTGTATAATGCATGCAACCTAGTACTCAAGTGAACGTTTTAGTGCATTCCAAACGTATATACTACCGCTTCAATATGAACTAAATTTGACTTGGTTTCTCTATTTGAATAAGATCTACAATAATTATTGTTGTGAAGTCAAATCATTTGAATTCATTTCTCTATTTTAATAAGATCTACACTCGTCATTATTGTCAAGTTAAACCATCATTTGTGTTTTATCTTCACAGCACACCACATGATTAGTCTCGAGTTACATATGAACTATGTGTACTATATGAACTCGAGCTCGATTTTTTGAATCCACTTTATGCTGATTTCAAATCATAGTACATTTCGAGCTCTAGCGAGATCTTCATAATCGAAACCCCGCCCCCTACGCCTACAAGTATTTAGATGTGAGTTGCAAACACCACACATTACCACAAAACAAATAAAATGTGAGAATGTTCGATATATAGTATTGTTTAGATTGTTCGATATTTAGTTGTAAGCTGCAACGCCACACATTATCACAAATTCAAATAAAATGTGAGATTGTTCGATGTATAGTATGGTTTAGATTGTTCGACATTTAGCTATGATTTGCAAATGTCATGCATTATCACATTATGGTATAACATGTGCAAAACCACAACACGCGTATCACCGCTATATTCATGCATTCATATGTTTAAAACACTATGATCTCCTATTCAAATATATGAATCCACTTTCATATCAAATTATGATCTTTGTTAGTCTCTTACACCCACACAATCCTATAAACTTTGTAGCTACCACTAACTTTTCTCTCGTGCATGCACACGCCCTCCTCGCCCTCCCCCTCCCTCATCACTCTATCCATTACGCACATTAATTTTTTTCTTTAGGTCGTTCTCCCATAGTCTCCACAACTCCTTTTCGACACACACCGATCGATAAACTTCTCCAGCGATGTCTGCCTACAACATACTCACGCACCTTCAATCTCCTCCTTTATGTGTCCTTGCCTCGTGTCTCTCATACGGTCCCACACACGTGTAAAATCTCGCCCCTCTTTTCATCGATCTCACAGCCGCACACTCCTCCCCCTATCTAGCTAGTAGCTGGGCCTCTCGCACCACCTCCTAGCTCCATTCTCTCTGTCTATCCGCCTCTCCGGGCCTTATTTGCCTCTAACAAATGGACGACACCGACCGATCTCCCGCTATACATATAGCTAGCTAGGTCCTTATAACTCGTTTTCCCCACGAGTCGATCGATCTACCTCATTAGTTATGTCTCTCCCTTCCTCCGACAAACAACAATTGATCTACCGATCTAGTTAGGTTTTCTTACCAAACACATGGTTCCCCTTCATCATCCATGGATGTGTCCCGACAGATCTATCATGCACATGCACACACAGAAACACATCCCCACTCTTATTGATAATATTGCAGTTCCACCCTCAGTTTGTCTAGTAGGCCTCTTCCACCATCTTCGAGAAGCAACTCCATCACCCATCCAACACTCTACCCCTCTCCCTCCCTCTCTCTCTCTCTCTGTCCCATCCTATTTCCCATCCTTCAGTTATGTATGGATGTCGACCGATCTCCCTCAAGACATAGCTGGGTCTCTCCTTCTCAACACATATATGAGTCGTTCTACCTCTATAGTTAGGCCTCTGCCTACCCCTTCCCCCACCCCTCCCACACACACACACCGATACATCAAGTGCTCTAGTCATGTCTCCCTGCCACACACAAACTTGACTTGTGCCCTCTGACGTTCCGGTAGGTCAGCCGCCCTATATCTTTGACTTGCACACACACACAATTTCGATGGCTCTCTTCATCGATCTCGCACTCACCCACTTGATCCTCTCTTCGACTCTATCGATATCTATGACCCCTCCCTCTCTTCTCGTGGATCGCCCGACCCTCTATATATGATATGGATAGGCCTCCATTTCACACATATTGCATGCAAAATTTTGTTTGAGATGTCATCGACACATATTCCCACAAATATATACACGAAATCAACCTCCCCCCCAAAACAAAAAACACTCACGAACGCACAAGCCATTTGTCTAGGTTTGTATCTCTCTCACACACACACACACGTAGGTGGGGGACGTGCACGAAAGAAGAGGTGCACGCACGGCGCACGTACTCCCGTCTCTTTCCCAACCACACCCGCGCGGGTACACGGTGGAGCTCATTTCTGTACGAAAAGGTAGCCCGCGTGGTAATGTGACACGTGTACTGGTTGTTCACTAGATGGAGGGAGGATCGTCTACCACGGTGAACAAACAAATTGCGACTTGACACATTATGTTAAAAAGAGGTAAACCTTGCGGGGCCTACCTTAGAGGCAAGGCTCTATACACTGGAGTACTTTTGATGTGTCCTGTCAACTCGCAGAACGAGGAGAAGTGATGCGGAGCACCCCTCAACTACCCGCACCGACACTCCATCACCACCGCAAGCACCAAGAGGGCCAATGACAAGAGCACGTGCACGCAACATCGAGAACGAGGTGAACTCTTTCCTATTTGAGTCTCGTTTGGATTCCCGTGAGAATTGGATTCTACCTCAATCGGAAACATTGTTCATTCTTAGGTACAAGGAAGTTGATCATGATAAGGAGAAGACGGAGACTCGAGCATCCATGGAGCAAGGGAGAGGAGAGGAGAACGAGAAGGAGGAAGAAGACCTGGAACGAGTGGTACTACCGCCTACAAACGGTACTGACGCTAAGACCATCCAAGCGGTACTACCGCCGAACGTTCGCTCTACTGCCGCTCAACCCGACAATCTCCTGTGCTTGAGCGACCCGGGCCCGGTACTACCGCCTAGTCCAAGCGGCACTACCGCTTACAAGCGGTACTACCGCTCGAGATCCGGTACTACCGCTCGGCCTGTGCGCAGCCGCGGGCCTTTGGCCTTGTATCCCTCTCCCACTTACCCCTTCGTGGCTTAGACTATAAATAGACCACCTCCACCTCCTTTCCAGGGTTAGCAAAGTATTTTAGAACACTAAAGAGAGCTTTGCTCCTTGTATCCTCCTCCTCTTGGAGATTAAGACCCCTCTTTGGGAAGAATCCTTGTGGATTGCAAGACCTCCCAAGGGAGTAGATCATCATCAAGACCTCACCTCCTCTAGGAGTGGGAAGAACTTTACCTTTGTGCTTGTTTCCTTGGATTGATCTTGTAATCTTGTAGATCTCATGTATGCTACTCTAGTGGATGTGATATTTGGGTTTGTTTGAGTGATTTGTGTCTTGTGTTCTTGAGTGTTCTTCCTCTTTTCCCCCTCCAAGTGTGAAAAGATCCCCTCTAGGGTTTCACCCTACAACATCTTGGTATCAGAGCTAGGTTGATTCACATCTTGGAGCCCCATACCCCCATTTGCTAGCTTGATTTTGTTGTTCTTCGTCCAATTTTGGAAATCCCCACAAAAATAGCCCCAAAATTTTTTCTTGCAATTTGTTGGATCTCTTGAGATTTGGTTGTTTTGGTCCATGGATTTGATGTTTGGCAAGTGGATCTAGCCCCTCCCCAATAATCCCCACCCTTCCCACCACAAAATTCATCAAATTTTGCCTTCGAAATCATCCATTTTCGCCCCAAAATTGCGCCCCGATTCGATCTGCGAAGAATCCCGACACGAGCGGTACTACCACCCGCCAAGCGGTACTACCGCCTATAAGCGGAACTACAGCCCTCCCGAGCGGTACTTCCGCCCAGCCAAGTTTCAGCCTAAAACTATCGAAAAATCCCGACACGAGCGGTACTACCGCCCATCCCAAGCGGTACTACCGCTTATAAGCAATACTACCGCCCTTCCAAGCGGTACTACCGCCCCTCCCAGTTTCAGCGTTCCGAGTTTCACCGTTTTGCCCATAAATTTCACATCCGTCGTCCGATTTTCGCGTTCTTTAGCTCGTTGAGTAGCTATCAACATCCCCCATCCATATAGATAGGTTCCAACACCATTTGACTCCATCAATTTTTTCAAAATTTGGAAAGTTTGTCCAGGCCCTCCACCATCTCTTCCGTATAGCCACCACCAACCACCGCAACCTAACCCCTTTTGTTCCATATAGCACTTGAGATTGTTTGAGGTGTGATTCGAGTCTACTAAGGTGTTTCGGCTACTTAGGAGCATGTGACATTGACATCTGCGTCATCGACATCATCGCCTCGGAGTCATCTTCACCACTAACCGTAAGAAAGGATGGTAACCTCGACGACACTCACCTTTTCTTTTGCATTGATAGCCCGAGCCTTTTTGCGTTGATTACCCATCGAGACTAGCGAGTTGAGAATTGTCGGGCCACGCTCTTGTGCACCGTAGTGATCGTGTTATCATCTTAGTGCCATAAGTCTCTCCCGTGCATATCTTACATACTTGTCTCATATCATACTTGGCTCGAGCATCAAGCATACAAAAAAAAGAAAGAAGCTTTTAAGCAAAAGAGGAGAAACAAAGAACTTATAAGCAATAGCATTGAGCCATTTTGCATATCATCTTGGTCACCGCATAAATCATAGTTGGGATTAAAGATGGCATGTTTCTCTCATAGGTTGGTGCACAAAATGTATCTTGCCCATTTGAGAAATCGAGCTAGCGTCTCTCTAGCATTAGCACAACAAGAGCATTCTTCGTGGTTGCACATTTTGAGCTCATTCCTCGGTTGTGCGGATCCCATCTATCTTCCATGTGTGTGTTCCTAGTGATATCCTTGGGTTTAATCTATTTGCTTTACTTGCATTTTTGTGAACCTTCTCAACCTTATCGATATCTTGACTAACACTTTGCTTGAAATTTTTGCCACCATCCTAACCGAGCTACTCCATAAGCCTTTTACTTGTAGGTGTGAGAAACAAACCCGGTTCCAATTCTACTCTTGTGGCATTACATTGAGTGACACTTGTTACATCCTCAATCTTCAGAAAAGGTAACTTCGGTATTGTTCTCTCACTTTCCTACTCACCCCACTTGGTTATGATGGATAGGCCAAGTTCGTCGGCGAACCCGATTTTAGAGGATCAAGGTGATGATTCCGGCTTCGTCACCAAGAACCACTTCTTCATCGCACAACGAGCTCTACATCAAGAAAGCGAAGCATTGGGTGAACGCTTGGAGAAACTCGCCTCCGACCTTCGAAAATCGATCGACGACAAGTTCACTACACAAATGGAAGAACTTCGCAACATGATCATGCGACGCCCGTCTTCCTCATCCTCATCAACAAGACGGCGCCACTCAAGCCACCGCTCAAGTCTGCAATCCTCAAACTACTCCTCTTCTGATGCAAGTCCTCCCTGAGCTCCAGTCCCTCGTCGTCAAGCTCCTCAAGGTAGCCAAGCTCAAGAAAATCCATTCCATGGCAATGGCTTACAAGACCGAGTCTAAGCACATGAAAGTGTGCGACAACAAGCGCAAGAAGCAATGGAGCAAGAGAAAATACCTCCAGAAGTGCCTCGTCAAGAACCTAAAACCGATGATGCAATCCGTCAAGCTCAAGAACGCCGTGAAGCTCAAGTGCTTGAAGCACAACGCGCACTCCGCGACGCCACTAGAGCCGTTGAAGAGCGCAACCGCCAAGTGCAAGAACAAGAGGAAGCTCTTCGTCGGGATATACAAGAAGAAGCCGCGCGACGCGAAGAGCAACAAGAAAGGCGCAACCAAGCGCATATCCCTCGTCATCTTCCATGACAAGAATAATGTCAAGTGGAACAAGTGCTTCAAGACCCTCCTCCGCGCCAAGCGCGACATCTTGAGGAACGAGCATTTGAGGACCTTCCTCCATGGCAAGAGCGACATCAATACCGCTACTATGATGAAGAACTCTGCTACGACAAGCTCAAGTTCACCATGCCCAAGTTCTCCGGAAGCAATGATCCCGAAGAGTATCTCTCATGGGCCTTGAAGGTGGACAAGATATTCCATCTTCACAACTATGACGAGGAAAAGAAGACCGCCATGACCTCCCTCGAGTTTCAAGACTACATCCTCATTTGGTGGGAACAAGTGATTGAGTGACGACATACAAGAGGCGAACCACCAATCTCAACTTGGAAAGAAATGAAGGATGTCATGAGAGCTCGCTTCGTGCCTACACACTACACCAGTTATCTCTTCAAGAAGTTGCAACTCCTCAAACGAGGCACAAAGACGATGGAAGAATACTACCAAGAAATGGAGATTGCCATGGTACGAGCCAATGTCAAGGAAGACGACGAGAAAACAATGGCACGCTTCTTGAATGGCCTCAACAACCCAATAAAGTGGATTGCTGACTTCCAACCATACTCAAACCTTCTCGAGCTAGTTCATCAAGCGACCAAGGCCGAGCAACAAGTGCAAGATGACTTCAAATACGCCAGGTACTCGTCCAAGAACTATGGCTCCTACTCTCAGGCTACCGCGACTTCAGCACCTCCTACCTCAACTAAAGCATCACCAAGTACCGGCGACAAGTGAAGTTCCAAGCAAACTACGCCCTCCTCGACTCGTCCTCCGGCAAGCACCTACAAATCCAAGACTCCTTCCTCTTCGGCGCCACCAAACGACATCGTCAAGACAAGTTCATTCAAGTGCTTCACATGTGGTGGCCGAGGTCACAAGTCCTTCGAATGGACCAACAAGAGAACAATGATCTTGAACGATGATGGCACATATGACTCGATGAGCGACGTGGCCATGCACCGGCGCGTGAACGAAGATGATGATGATCAAGTGTTTTGTGACAATGATTCAAGTCCCTCTCTCGTGGTCTCCAAGGTCTTGACGCTCCAACACCATCAAGATGAAGATCAACGGTGCCACATCTTCCACACAAAGGCCCGTATCAACGAACGTTCTGTGAAGGTCATCATCGACGGAGGAAGTTGTCACAACTTGGCAAGTGAAGAGCTATGTTCCAAGCTCCAATTGGTCAAGAAGAAGCACCCTCGTCCCTACAAGGTGCAATGGCTAAGCGACTCCGGCACTATTCAAGTGGAACATATGTGCAAGTTTCTTTCAAGATAGGCGCCTACGAGGACACCTTGGAGTGCGATGTAGTTCCTATGTCGGTGTGCCACCTTCTCTTGGGACGACCTTGGCAATTCGATCACGGAGTCATCCACAACAGAAGAACCAACCACTATAGCTTCAAGATGAAAGGCAAGGAATATGTTCTTCGACCAATGTCACCAAGCCAAGTGATCACCAATAAGCAAGCATCCACCCATCGTGGAGATCCTAGTGAGAGAGTAAACCACCAAAAAAAAGTGAGAGCCACAAGCCAAAATTGAGCGCCTCTTCGCCAAGAGAGAAAAACTTAGTCCTCCTAGCCACAAAAAGAGAGATGAGAGAAGTGTGTGAGAACCCATCGACTGTCATCCACTTTGTCCTCCTATGCAAAGATGAGGTGGCTAAAACTAACACTCCTAATCTTCTTCCTCTAGTGTTTTCTAATTTGTTGCAGGAATTCGAGGATGTCTTTCCCGATGAGCTACCTCCTAGTCTTCCTCCTCTACGTGGCATTGAACATAGGATCGACCTCATCCCCGGGGCGCCACTCCCGAACAAGGCTCCCTACCATGTTAACCCGGAAGAAACTAAGGAGATCCAACGGCAAGTACAACAACTCATCGACAACGGCCATGTACGTGAAAGCTTAAGCCCTTGTGCCATTCCGGTTATACTTGTACCCAAGCAAGATGGTAGTTTTCGCAGGTGCTCCGATTGTAGACCCATCAATGCTATCACCGTTCGTTATAGGCATCCCATACCTCGACTTGACGATATGCTAGATGAACTTAGCGGTGCTACTATTTTCTCAAAAATTGATCTTAAAAGTGGCTACTATCAAATCCGCATACAAGAAGGTGATGAATGAAAAACCGCTTTCAAAACTAGATTTGGCTTGTACAAGTGGTTGGTTATGCCTATGGGTTTATCGGAAGATCCCGGTACTTTCATGCGTCTTATGCATTTTGTGCTTCGTCCTTACATTGGAGTGTTTGTTGTGGTCTACTTCGATGACATACTTGTTTTTAGCAAATCCATCAAAGATCATATAAAGCATGTTAGGGCTGTTTTGCAAACTCTTCGCAAAGAACGTCTTTATGCGAACATGAAAAAGTGCACTTTTGGAGTTGACAAGCTTGTTTTCTTGGGTTTCGTTGTTTCTTCAAAGGGTGTTCATGTTGATGAGTCTAAAATGGAAGCAATTAAAACTTGGCCACAACCCACTAATTTGCAATAAGTGCGTAGTTTTCTTGGCCTTGCGGGTTTCTATCGTTGATTTGTGAAAGATTTTAGCTCTATTGCCGCACCTTTGCATGCCTTGAGTAAGAAAAATGCACCCTTTGTTTGGGGACCTTTGAAATCAACCACTTTTGATGAGCTCAAATCCTTGCTTACTCATGCTCCGATTCTTGCTTTGCCTAACTTTGACAAAACTTTTGAAGTCCATTGTGATGCTAGTGGTAATGGAATTGGTGGAGTTTTGATGCAAGAAAAACGAGCCATTGCATAGTTTAGTGAAAAACTCTCCGGTGCTCAACTCAATTATCCCATCTATGACAAAGAATTGTATGCTTTAGTCCGTGTGTTGCATGTTTGGGAGCATTATCTTCGACCGCATGAGTTTGTCATACATACCGATCATGAAACACTTAAGTACCTTAAAGGTAAAACCAAGTTGAATAAACGGCATGCTAAATGGAGTGAATTTATTGAATCTTTCCCCTATGTGATCAAGTACATTAAGGGCAAAGAGAATGTCGTGGTGGATTCCCTTTCCCGCAAATGCATGTTACTTACTCAACTCGAATTGAATGTTGTTGGATTTGATCACATAAAAGATTTGTATGAGCATGATGTGACTTTTGCTATTCCGTATGCTAAGTGCGTGACGCATACTTATTGGGAAAGATATTATATCAAAGATGGTTATCTTATGAGAGCTAACAAACTATGCATTCCCGAGTCTTCTCTTCGTTTGTTACTTTTGCAAGAGGCTCATGGAGGTGGACTCATGGGACACTTTGGACGCGACAAGACTTATGCCACGCTCTCCAAGAACTATTTTTGGCCCAAGATGTTTCGTGATGTCGCCCGTTTCACCAATCGGTGCTCTACATGTTGCAAAGCTAAGTCACAATCTCAATCCCATGGTTTACATATGCCTTTACCTATTCCACATCAACCTTGGGAAGATATTAGCATGGATTTTGTGCTTGGATTACCTAGGACTCAAAATGGCAAGGACTCCATATTTGTTGTTGTGGACCGATTCTCTAAAATGGCTCATTTTATCCCATGCAATAAGATAGATGATGCTTCACAAGTTGTCAATCTCTTTTGTAGGGAAATCTTGAGGTTGCACGGTGTGCCAAAGACAATTGTGTCGGATCGAGACGTCAAGTTCTTAAGCTACTTTTGGAAGACGCTATGCGCCAAGCTCGGAATCAGGCTATTCTTCTCCACGGCATACCACCCACAAACCAATGGCCAAACGAAAGTAACAAACCGAACGCTTGCAACTCTCCTACGCGTGTTGATAAAGAAGAACATCAAGGAGTGGGAGGAGTGCCTACCCATCGCCGAGTACGCCTACAACCGCGCAAGACACTCTACAACCGGCAAGTCCCCCTTCAAGGTTGTCTATGGCTTCAACCCATTGTCACCGTTGGACATCCTTCCTCTACCGCTTCAAGAACGAGCAAACTTGGACGCAAGTGCAAGAGCCACCTACCTCAAGAAGATTGTCGGTGTCAAAACCGGCGGATCTTGGGTAGGGGGTCCCGAACTATGCGTCTAGGATCGATGGTAACAGGAGATGGGAGACACGATGTTTACCCAGGTTCGGGCCCTCTCTATGGAGGTAATACCCTACTTCCTGCTTGATTGATCTTGATGAATATGAGTGTTACAAGAGTTGATCTACCACGAGGTCGTAATGGCTAAACCCTAGAAGTCTAGCCTATGTGTATATGGTAATGAATGCATCCTATCCGGACTATGCTCTTCGGTTTATATAGACACCGGAGAGATCTAGGGTTACATGGGGTCGATTACATAAGAAGGAATCTTTACAGCTGGTCGGCTAGCTTGCCTTCCACGCCAAGGAAAGTCCAATCCGGACACAAGTATGGTCTTCGGTCTTCATGCCTTCACAGCCCATCAGTCCGGCCCATAGATAGCAGGCCGGACGCCCGAGGACCCCTTAGTCCAGGACTCCCTAAGTAGCCCCTGAACCTGGCTTCAATGAGGAGGAGTCCAGCGCGAAGATTGTCTTCGGCATTGCAAGGCGGGTTCCCCTTTCTCCGAACTCCAAGATAGTCTTCGGATGTAGTAGATATATCCGGACCTGTATATATAGTTGCAGAAAATATACGAGCCTAATTTATTGGTAACTGTTTATGACATCACGCCTGCCCGGTCACTATTTCCAACCGTTGGCTGGCGCGTCGCCCCACGTCTCGGGACGCGGTTTTACTAGCTTGTCTTGCCAAGGCAGAGATTGTGTCCCCTTATTCACGGGATTTTCATTAATGCAGGCGTGGGTAATCCAACCATCCCTGGGTACAACTCTCTGGAGATTGGTAAGTTTCGAGACCCAGGTGGATACGCTTAGTACTTGGGGTCTTTATGTAGGGTCCCAGACTCGTCTTCTTCCTTTGCGCTCGCTTCTTCCTCAACCCTAGCCACCCCAAGTTCCAACCCTCGGGTTCCTATTACCACCAGACCCAATCATGTCTGGATCCTACCGTCCAGGCCGGTGGGTGGCTTCTTCTATCACAGAGGAGGATATTGCGAAGCTCCGCGCAGCGAGGTATCTGACCCCGGAAATCCTCCACCGGCTTCCTGCACAGGGGCAGGTCATTCATACCCCCAAATCCGGCAAGAGGGTAGTGTTTGTGACCCACTTCCTCCATGGGTTAGAGTTCGCGCTTAACCCCTTCTGCCGGGGGCTCATGTTTTACTATGGGCTAGACTTTCATGATCTGGCCCCGGACTCTATTCTCATCATCTCGACATTTATCGTCACATGCGAGGCCTTCCTTTGGACTCCTCTGCACTTTGGTTTGTGGCTCAAGACCTTTGACATGAGGCCGCATGTGACAGAGGAGGAGCAGGTAGAGTGCGGCAGCGTCACAATAGGCAAGCTTGCCAGCGCGGTTTGGTTTGAAGGATCTTTCGCGAAGTCTTCCGACCTATGGCAGCAGGAGTGGTTTTATATCAACGAGTCGCGAGGCTCCAAATGGGCGGCTACGCCTGCGTTCCGACCCAGCCCTCCAATTCAGCTTGCTTCATGCATCAATAAGGGACTGGACTGGGGATCCGTCAATGAAGTGCAGACTCTGCAAGGTCGCGTCCGAAGCCTTATCGAGAAGGGCATCAAACTTGTGAACATCGTTCAAGTAATTCTAGTCCGACGGACCCTGCCATGTCAGCGGTGGCCTCTTCGTGTGTGGGAGAGTTTAATACCGAAGGACGGCAGACTCTTCAGCACTTCCTCGACACTACACACGAGGGAATGTGGAAATTATATTTCGGGGAACGAGAGCAATGGCCGGACTCCACCGAAGATGTTGGCCTTGACTGCAATCATCCGGACACCGCGGTAAGTATTCGATCTCCTCACACCCTTTATTCGAGTATCTCTTGGTAAGATATTGAACAATCCATCCCTTCACAGGACTGGATAAAGAAAGCGGTGTTGATCTGGTGTCCGGCGCCTCTTCCCGAAGACTCTGCGAATGCCCTACTAACGAGGATGCTGACTCCGACACTGTACCAGGTGTCTGCGAAGGAGGGCGAGAACAGGGAGGCCGGAGGTGGTCTCTGCCCCAAGTATAAATCAGACGTTGTGTTTGGGGAAACCGAAACCTTCTTGGCCGAGGGCAAAGGTGCAGAGGAGGCCTTCCATGGCAAGAAAGGGCCGCTTCTGAAGGTCAGGAGGGGAAACCTTCCAAGAAAGGGAAAACGCCATCGACGGGCAGCTTGGGCCGGGCAAGTGATGTTTACGTGGAGCTTTATGAACCTCTGGCCAAACCGTAAGTGCAGCAGGGTACTTAAACCATACCTCCTTCCTTTCTTATTACTGAAGTAATACTCGGACATACGTATGTCCTTGCAGGTTAACGACTGCGGTTTCCCAATCGTCCTCCTCCTTGGGAGACCTTCTTCCAGAGATGATGGAGAGTGACACACCTTCTTCGGCCCCCTCGCCCAGCAGGGCGGATGATTCTGAGGTATCATCCCGGGGGGCTCCTCCTGGTCGACAAGCAGTGCAGGAAACGAAGAGGGTGTTACCCGAAGGTGGTGTCTCTGTCACTCAGGGTTCAGGAATCAAGCATGGCGGCCCCGCCCTATCCGGTTTAGAACCGGAGACGATCCCGGGGGCGAGTGGGCGGATTCCTTCTAAGGAATACCGTACTCCGGCGGCGGCTTCCGAAGACCCAGAAGCGCCGGAAATGCTGACAGCCATGCTGTGACAAGCGTCAGCTTCGGAGGAACACCGTGCCTTGATGGTTACGGTGGTCAAAAAGGTTCTATCCGCGAAGAGCAGTTTGAACGAGGCCTTCATGAGCCTCCTAAGGGGTTTTGAGGTTTGTGAAGTAGTTTTGCCAATTGAATAATATTGCCTGTTGTATATGCAATAGCCCCTGAGACCTAGATTGCCTTCCGACGGAAGCGATCGGAGGATAAAAAAGATATGCTCAGTTGCTAACCTTGATTTAACTTGGAATACCGGCTGCCTCCCATCCCGCGGCTACCCGAAATACGGAAGTGGCCGAACTGCAGCAAAAGCTGGATATTGCGGAAGATGACATTTCATTGATCAACATGCGTCTTGACGACTCGCAAGGTATATATGTCGAGCACTCCTTACACCAATGTGCTTGTAATGTAGGCCTGATGCCGAAAAGGGTTTATATGAAATGTGCATGTTTGCAGATGGTGCTGCCGTCGTTGAAGCTCTTCGGGCGGAGCTAGCCCGGGCCAAGGAGCGGGCCCGGCGTAGTGATGCGGCTGCCGAGAAGGCATCGGCTGATCTAAGAGCCGAAAAAGCAGCTCGGCGCCAAAGTGAGAAGAAAATATCCGCACTAGCGCTTGAATTGGAGAATACTGCCAGTTGCTGTGAATTCCTTGAGATGGAGAATAAAGCCAAAATGGCTGAGCTTGATAAGGCCGTACGAGAGGCGAGTGAAGCTCGGTCTGAATCAAGGGCAGCTCGTGAAGATATTCGGCAGGCTAAGGAGACAGCGGCCGGTAAGCCCTTTTTGCATTAGACCAAGTTTGGCGATCCGGACTATGCTCAGCTAAACCAGGTCTGGAGTTCTCCGGCTGAATTTTTGGACTAGCCGAAGAGTTCTTCCGATGCGGCGCAATTTTACCATGCATTAGAGGGGTATGCAACGGAGAAGCTTTTCTGGTTACAATTCGGCGCGTCGAAGCGCCCTCTGTTGCTCAATGAACGGATGTCCCAGTGGGCCGAGCTTCATAGGATATCTGGCAACGCCATGAAGAACGCCATAATCCGGTTGTGGCCAAGTGAGCCTATTCCGAGTAGTTATTTAGGCCTAGTGCGGCGGCTTGTTGACGCGGTGCCACATATCGATGCTATGAAGCAGTCGGCGTGCATTGAGGGTGCACGGATGGCCTTTGCCCAAGTCAAAACATTTTGGGGAAAGATGAAGGCAATTGATGTTGCGGCGAGGAATCCACCCAAGGGCGAGGACCGTAATGAGCCGGAGCACTATTTTGAAGACGTCTTGGATGCCGCCCGCTTGATAGAGGGTCAATGCTCGAAAGATATAATGTTCGAGTGATATATATAATGATGTAACAGACAACTTTATAGTTAATCTATTTATATTTTGCTGAAAAGCTTGAATTCCTCCTCTGTGGCCATTTTAGTATAATCTGGAAGTTTTCCAGTCGTCGGCTTCAGCCCCCTCGTAGGAATTACGGGGGTGTTCGAAAAAGCATTTAATCACTCTTTATCCAACGTCTTGGTCCATAAAGGAGGTGATAATGCAACGAACCAGGCAATCGGACTATAGGGCGTTAACACTTTCACTTAGCCATAGGAGTTTTATGGTGGCTCTACGACATAGCCCCTAGTATGTATATGGCGCATAGTGCTTTACAAATGTTGATCTAAAAAAGATCCCTCGTGTGACATGGAGAATCACTAAACATTCGAATAAGTCGTCAAGTGGTTGACCAGCTCTCACCGCATCATGACAGTCAGTTTTCGACTTTCTCTACTGAGGTGCTCATCCGGTCTAGGCCAGGGCACAATCGCTGTAGTTCTCCCTTTACTACCCTAGCCGATAGAGCGAAACGTAGGGTAGCAAGCACAGGAGCCGGGCAACCCAACTATTGACCAAAGACAATGATTCGGAGCTGATGCATATAAGGCCAAACTTGCGACGCCGTGTAAGTGCATCTAGTGCCCATTAGTGATTTTGGTGTATTGAAGACTTATAGGTTAAGGGAGTAATGTGTTTATAAGTGTACACAGGTCTATAAGTCTATGAAATCTTTGATATTTACAGAGAAAGTCGACCCCTAAAAATGAAGTTCTTCGACTGAAGACTTTGGATTTCTGAAGACTTTCTGAAGACTTTGAAAGTGAAGAAATTGGTGTAACCCTGAAGACTTGGTATTCATTTGAGGAACCTGAAGCATGAAGACTTTTGTTTTCGTAGTTTCATTTTCTCTTTCTTGAGTCATAGGAAACACCGTACTGTTAAAGGGGGTCGAGGAAATACTAAGGAAAAAATTCCAAGTGATGCTTAACTCAAAAACCTACACCTACCAATCCCTTCGAGTGAAGCCATTGGAAATCTCATACAGTTCGGTCAATTTCTTCAGTGACAGAGACGAAGTTCTTCTAGTCTCTGAGGAATTTGTGCTGACTGAAGAGTTAGGAAATCGCCAGTGCGGATTGCCTACACAGTGAAGAACATGATAGCCCTGAGGAATTTGATACTCAAATTTCCGACCGTTGTTGTGCTATGCTCCAGCTGTCCCAAAATATCTACCCACCTAACGGTCATATCATTGAAGGGCATTTATGTCTTATCATGTCGGGCTGCTCCCTTGGCTATAAATAGCCGCCCCCTACAACCACTAGCTGGTTGGCTGCTCCGAGAGAAACTGACACTTGTCATTTGAGAGCATCCCATCCTCCGAGGACTTTGAGCGAAAATCATCGAGTGAGGAAAACCCAAACCCAAACACCTACAAACCCAAAGTGATTGAGCATCACTGAAGAGATTGATCCTGCATGGATCCAATGCTTGTTACCTTTGAAGACTGTGCTTCTTCCAGACGGTTAGGCGTCATGGTCTAGAGCATCCAAGAGAAATTGTGGATCGCCGAGTGACCGAGTTTGTGAAGGTTCAGAAGTCACCTGAAGACTTACCACGAGTGATTGGGCGAGGTATGTGTGACCTTAGCTCAAGGATAATACGGTTAGTACTGTGTGTCCTCAGGTTTAAATACCTAGCCGCTCCAACCAGATGTACAACTGAGACAACAGTTGGAACCGGTCTACCAAATCATTGTCTTCACCAAGCCTACTGGTTCTATTGCCTCAACTCTTTCATTTCCTCATTACTGTGTTGTGTGCTTGTCATATCTGTGTTTGAAGACTTTGACTGAAGACTTTCTCAATTTCCTTAGTTCAATTTTTCCAGTCTGTTTGTCTTCATCCTGTTTTATCATGTGTTTACGCTTTCAGTACTTTGTGCTTGTTTTCATTTCATCATGATGACCATGCTTGTATTCTGTTATGTTTACTTTTGAGTAGTTATTCCGCTGCAAGTAGTTCTTCGCTAAGGAATTTCCTCACCCACAAATTCCTCAGTGAAGAATTCGTAAAAATCGCCTATTCACCCCCCCTCTAGTCGATATAACACACTTTCAATTCGTACTAGAGCAAGGTACTCCCTTGTTCTGTGTGATTTTGGTTTAACCGCCTGGAGTTTTAGTTATGTCGACCACAGGTATGATCAAGGTCTCTGCTAGGTGCCCTACCTTCGATGGGACGGACTACCCCAACTGGAAGAATAAGATGCGAATGTATCTTGAGGCAATTGATAACAATCTACGTATGTTGTGGAAAATGGTATTCCTCACCACACCTTCTCCGAATGTCTGATGTGAAGAGATTCAAGCAACTCGATTCTCAAGCGAAGAATATCATATGTGGCCATCTAAGCAAAGGACAGTATGGAAGAGTGAGTGCTTTGGAAACTGCTAAGCTTATCTGGGATAGGCTGTCCAAAGTGAATGAAGGAGTCTCAACACGGCGTGACGCTCGAGTTGATGTTCTTCGCAATCTCTTCAACCGCTTCAAAAGACTCGACAATGAAAATGTTCAACAAACCTTCGATCGCCTCACTGACATCTCAAATGAGCTTCAAGCGCTTGGTGCCACTAAGATCACCGACCATGAGGTGGTGAACAAATTGCTGAGATTGCTTGATTCCTCATTTGATACTCTGGCATTGATGATACAAGAGCGTGCTGATTACAAGTCACTTGATCCCGCTGATATCCTCGAGAGGCTAAATACTCATGAGTTCCAGCTTGCTGAAAAGAGAGATCTCTATGGTTCGAGCTATGGTAGATCACGTGCACTGAAGGCCAATGCAATTTCTGAGTTTGAAGATGAAGACTCTGGCAGCAGCTGGTGATCTTGAAGAACTGAGCCATGAACTAGCACTGCTCGTGAAGAAATTCCAGAAGTTCTCAAGATGTGGCCACTTTGGAAGACCCTCAAGGAGCAATGATTCCTCATCAAGTGACTACAAGAAAAGGCTTTGTCACAAATGCAAGAAACCTGGACACTACATTCAAGATTGTCCTCAGTGGGAAAAGGAATCAAAGAAGAAGAAATACAAGGATTATAGTTCTGATGATGCGAAGAAAAAGAAGAAATCCTCTAAATCTTCATCATCAAAATCCTCAAAGTCTTCATCTCACAAGAAGAGTAGCTCCAAGAAGGCTCGGGCATTCATTGGCAAAGAAATGGACTCTGAGGCTGAATCTGAAGAAAATGAGGAAGAGGAGGCATCTGAGGAGTCCGAATTCGGTGTGGCAAGCCTAGTCCTCGCTACTGCATTCCTCAGCAAGTTTATCTTCAACACCGAAGAAAATGACTCACCAACAAGGCTGATGAAGGTAATGATGACTATGCTCCCACCTATTGCTTCATGGCAAAGGGTGCCAAGGTACTCAAATATACCTCCTCTGAATAAAGTGAGAATAAATCTGATGAAAATCTTAAGCCTATCTATTCTAAACTGTTGGGGAACGTAGTAATTTCAAAAAAATTCCTAGGCACACGCAAGACCATGGTGATGGCATAGCAACGAGAGGGGAGAGTGTCCGTCCACGCACTCGTGAGACCGTAAGCGAAGCGTTATAACAACGCTGTTGATGTAGTCGACGCCTTCACGATCCGACCGATCCAAGTACCGAACGTGACGGCACCTCCGAGTTCTGCACACGCTCAGCTCGATGACGATCCCCGGCTCCGATCCAGCAAAGCGTCGGGGATGAGTTCCACAAGACGACGGCGTGGTGATGATGATGATGCTTCACCGGCGCAGGGCTTCGCCTAAGCTCCGCAACGATATGACCGATGTGGAATATGGTGGAGGGGGCACCGACACGGCTAAGGAACGATCCAGATCAACTTGTGTGTCATGGGGTGCCCCCGCCCCGTATATAAAGGAGTAAGGGGGTGCGGCCGGCCCTAGGGAGGCGCTGGAGGAGTCCTACTCCCACCGAGTAGGACTCCCCCATTTCCTAGTTGGATTAGGTCTTGGGAGGGGAAGAGGGAAGAGCCGCCCCCCTCTCCTTGTCCTATTCGGACTAGAGGGGGAGGGGGGCGCGCGGCCAACCCTGGTCGGCCCTTCCTCTTCTCCCTTATGGCCCATCAAGGCCCATTGACCCCCCGGGGGGTTCCGGTAACCCCCCGGTGTTCCGGTAAAATCCTGTTTTCATCCGGAACCTTTCCAAAGTCCAAACATAGGCTTCCAATATATCAATCTTTATGTCTCGACCATTTCGAGACTCCTCGTCATGTCCGTGATCACATCCGGGACTCCGAACAACCTTCGGTACATCAAAACTTATAAACTCATAATAAATTGTCATCGAAACGTTAAGCGTGCGGACCCTACGGGTTCGAGAACTATGTAGACATGACCTAGAACTATTCTCGGTCAATAACCAATAGCGGAACCTGGATGCCCATATTGGTTCCTACATATTCTATGAAGATCTTTATCGGTCAAACCGCATAACGACATACGTTGTTCCCTTTGTCATCGGTATGTTACTTACCCGAGATTCGATCGTCGGTATCCAATACCTAGTTCAATCTCGTTACCGGCAAGTTTCTTTACTCGTTCCATAATACATCATCTCACAACTAACTTATTAGTTGCAATGCTTGCAAGGCTTATGTGATGTGTATTACCGAGAGGGCCCAGAGATACCTCTCCGAAACGGAGTGACAAAACCTAATCTCGAAATCGCCAACCCAACATGTACCTTTGGAGACACCTGTAGTACTCCTTTATAATCACCCAGATTCGCTGTGACGTTTGGTAGTACCAAAGTGTTCCTCCGTAAACGGAGTTGCATAATCTCATAGTTACGGGGAACATGTATAGGTCATGAAGAAAGCAATAGCAATATACTAAACGATCAAGTGCTAAGCTAACGGAATGGGTCATGTCAATCACATCATTCTCCTAATGATGTGCTCCCATTAATCAAATGACAACACATGTCTATGGTTAGGAAACATGACCATCTTTGATTAATGAGCTAGTCTAGTAGAGGCATACTAGTGACTATCTGTTTGTCTATGTATTCACACATGTATTATGTTTCCGGTTAATACAATTCTAGCATGAATAATAAACATTTATCATGAAATAAGGAAATAAATAATAACTTTATTATTGCCTCTAGGGCATATTTCCTTCAGTCTCCCACTTGCACTAGAGTCAATAATCTAGTTCACATCATCATGTGATTCAACACTAATATTCACATCTGTATGTGATTAACACCCATAGTTCACATCGTCATGTGACCAACACCCAAAGGGTTTACTAGAGTCAATAATCTAGTTCACATCGCTATGTGATTAACACCCAAAGAGTACTAAGGTATGATCATGTTTTGCTCGTGAGAGAAGCTTTAGTCAACGGGTCTGTCACATTCAGAGCCGTTTGTATTTTGCAAATATTCTATGTCTACAATGCTTTGTACGGAGCTACTCTAGCTAATTGCTCCCACTTTCAATATGCATCCAGATTGAGACTTATAGTCATCTGGATCGGTGTAAAAACCTTGCATCGATGTAACTCTTTACGACGGGCTCTTTTATCACCTCCATAATCGAGAAATATTTCCTTAGTCCTCACTAAGGATGTTCTTGACCAATGTCCAGTGATCTACTCCTAGATCACTATTGTACTCCCTTGCCAAATTCAGAGCAAGGTATACAATAGGTCTGGTACATAGCATAGCATACTTTATAGAACCTATGACTGAGGCATAGGGAATGACTTTCATTCTCTTTTCTATTTTCTGCCGTGGTCGGGATTTGAGTCTTACTCAATTTCACACCTTTGCAACACATGCAAGAACTTTTCTTTGACTGTTCCATTTTGAACTACTTCAAAATCTTGACAAGGTATGTACTTATTGAAAAAAACTTATCAAGCGCCTTGATCTATCTCAATAGATCTTGATGCTCAATATGTAAGCAGCTTCACCGACGTCCTTCTTTGAAAAACTCCTTTCAAATACTCCTTTATGCTTTGCGAATAATTCTACATTATTTCCGATCAACAATATGTCATTCACATATACTTATCGAAATGTTGTAGTGCTCCCACCCACTTTCTTGTAAATACATGCTTCTCCAAAAGTCTGATAAAACCATATGCTTTGATCAACTCATCAAAGCGTATATTCCAACTCGAGATGCTTGCACCAGTCCATTGATGGATCGCTTGGAGCTTGCACATTTTGTTAGCTCCTTTAGGATTGACAAAACTTCTGGTTGCATCATATACAACTCTTCTTTAATAAATCCATTAAAGAATGTAGTTTTGACATCCATTTGCCAGATTTCATAAAATGTGGCAATTGCTAACATGATTCGGACAGACTTAAGAATCGCTACTGATTGAGAAAATCTCATTGTAGTCAACACCTTGAACTTGTCAAAAACCTTTTGTGACAAGTCGAGCTTTGTAGATAGTAACACTACTATCGATTATCGCCTTCCTCTTGAAGATCCATTTATTTAACATGGCTTGCTGATCATCGAGCAAGTCAATCAAAGTCCATACTTTGTTCTCATACATGGATCCTATCTCAGATTTCATTGCCTCAAGCCATTTCATGAATCTGGGCTCATCATCGCTTCCTCATAGTCCGTGAGGTTCATCGTGCTCTAGTAACATGACTTCCGAACACGATTACCATACCACTCTGTGTGGATTTTACTCGGAAGACCTACGAGGTTTGGTAGCAACTTGATCTGAAGTTTCATGATCATCATCATTAACTTCCTCACTAATTGGTGTAGGAATCATCGAACTGATTTCGTGATGAACTACTTTCCAATAAGGGAGAAGGTACAATTACCTCATCAAGTTCTACTTTCCTCCCACTCACTTCTTTCGAGAGAAACTTCTTCTCCAGAAAGGATCCATCTTAGCAACGAAAAACTTGCCTTCGGATCTGTGATAGAAGGTGTACCCAATAGTTACCTTTGGGTATTCTATGAAGACGCACTTCTCCGATTTGGCTTCAAGCTTATCAGGTGAAAACTTTTTCACATAAGCATCACAGCTCCAAACTTTTAAGAAACGACAGCTTAGGTTTACTGCTAAACCATAGTTCATACGGTGTCATCTCAACGGATTTAGATGGTGCCCTATTAAACGTGAATGCAGCTGTCTCTAATGCATAACCCCAAAACAATAGTGGTAAATCGGTAAGATACATCATAGATCGCACCATATCCATTAAAGTGCGATTCTGACGTTCGGACACACCATAACATTGTGGTGTTCTGTGGCGTGAGCTGTGAAACTATTCCACATTATTTTAATTGAAGACCAAACTCAGAACTCAATTATTCGTCTCCATGATCAGATCGCGAAACTTTATTTTCTTATTACGATGATTTTCCATTTCACTCTGAAATTCTTTGAACCTTTCAACTATTTCAGACTTATGTTTCATCAAGAAGATATACGATATCTGCTCAAATCATCTGTGAAGGTCAGAAAATAATGATACTTGCCACGGGCATCAACACTCATTGGATCGCATACATCGGTATGTATTATTTCCAACAAGTCGAGAGCTTCGTTCCATTGTTCCGAGAACGGAGTTTTAGTCATCTTGCCCAAAAGGCACGGTTCGCAAGTACCAAGTGATTCATAATCAAGTGATTCCAAAAGCCCATCAAGATGGAGTTTCTTCATGCGCTTTACACCAATATGACCTAAACTGCGTGCTACAAATAAGTTGCACTATCATTATTAACTTTACATCTTTTGGTTTCAATATTATGAATATGTGTATCACACGATCGAGATCCAACAAACCATTTTCATTGGGTGTATGACCATAGAAGGTTTTATTCATGTAAATGAACAATAATTATTCTCTAACTTACATGAATAACCGTATTGCAATAAACATGATCAAATCATATTCATGCTCAACGCAAGCGCTAAATAACATTTATTTAGGTTCAACACTAATCCCGAGAGTATAGGGAGTGTGCGATGATGATCATATCAATCTTGGAACTACTTCCAACACCCATCGTCACTTCCCTTCAACTAGTCTCTGTTTATTCGAACTCCTGTTTGAGTTACTAATCTTAGCAACCTAACAGTATCAAGTACTCGGGGCTACTATAAACACTAGTAAGGCACACATCAATAACCTGTATATCAAATATACTCTTTGTTCACTTTGCCATCCTTCTTATCCGCCAAATACTTGGGGTAGTTCCGCTTCGAAGACCAGTTCCATTGCAGCAAAAGCACTTAGTCTCGTGCTTAGGTCCAGACTTGGGCTTCTTCACTCGAGCAACAACTTGCTTGCCGTTCTTCTTGAAGTTCCCTTCTTCCCTTTGCCCTTTTCCTTGAGACTAGTGGTCTTGTCAACCATCAACACTTGATGTTTTTTCTTGATTTCTACCTTCGCCGATTTTAGCATCGCGAAGAGCTTGGGAATTGTTTTCGTCATTCCTTGCATACTATAGTTCATCACGAAGTTCTAGTAACTTAGTGATGGTGACTAGAGAATTCTGTCAATCACTATCTTATCTGGAAGATTAACTCCCACTTGATTCAAGCAATTGAAGTACCCAGACAATCTGAGCACATGCTCACTAGTTGAGCGATTCTCCTCCATCTTTTAGCTATAGAACTTGTTGGAGACTTCATATCTCTCAACTCGGGTATTTGAAATATTAACTTCAATTCCTGGAATATCTCATATGGTCCATGAAGTTCAAAACGTCTTTGAAGTCCCGATTCTAAGCCGTTAAATATGGTGCACTAAACTATCAAGTAGTCATCATATTGAGCTAGCCAAACGTTCATAACGTCTGCATTTGCTCCTGCAATAGGTCTGTCACCTAGCGGTGCATTAAGGACATAATTCTTCCGTGCAGCAATGAGGATAAACCTCAGATCACGGATCCAATCCGCATCTTTGCTACTAACATTTTCAACATAATTTTCTCTAGGAACATATCAAAACAAACATATAAAAGCATAGGGAAGCAACAACGCGAGCTATTGATCTACAACATAATTTGCAAAATACTACCAGACTAAGTTCATGATAAATTTAAGTTCAATTAATCATATTATTTAAGAACTCCCACTTAGATAGACATCTCTCTAGTCATCTTAAGTGATTACGTGATCCAAATCAACTAAACCATGTCCGATCATCACGTGAGATGGAGTAGTTTCAATGGTGAACATCACTATGTTGATCATATCTACTATATGATTCACGCTCGACCTTTTGGTCTCCGTGTTCCGAGGCCACATCTGTTATATGCTAGGCTAGTCAAGTTTAACCTGAGTATTCCGCGTGCGCAACTATTTTGCACCCGCTGTATTTGAACGTAGAGCCTATCACACCCGATCATCACGTGGTGTCTCAAAGACGAAGAACTTTCGCAACGGTGCATACTCGGGAGAACACTTCTTGATAATTTTAGTGAGAGATCATCTTATAATGCTACCGCCAATCAAAGCAAGATAAGATGCATAAAGGATAAACATCACATGCAATCAATATAAGTGATATGATATGGCCATCATCATCTTGTGCTTGTGATTCCATCTCCAAGCACCGCCGTGATCACCATCGCCACCGCGCGACACCTTGATCTCCATCGTAGCATCGTTGTCGCCTCGCCAACTATTGCTTCTACGACTATTGCTACCGCTTAGTGATAAAGTAAAGCAATTACATGGCGTTTGCATTTCATACAATAAAGCGACAACCATATGGCTCCTCGCCATTGCCGATAACTCGTTACAAAACATGATCATCTCATACAATAAAATATAGCATCACGCCTTGACCATATCACATCACAACATGCCCTGCAAAACAAGTTAGACGTCCTCTACTTTGTTGTTGCAAGTTTTACGTGGCTGCTACGGGCTGAGCAAGAACCGTTTACCTCGCATCAAAACCACAACGATGGTTTGTCAAGTTGGTGCTGTTTTAACCTTCGCAAGGACCGGGCGTAGCCACACTCGTTCAACTAAAGTGAGAGAAACAGACACCCGCGGTCACCTTTAAGCAACGAGTGCTCGAGCGGTGAAACCAGTCTCGCGTAAGCGTCTGCGTAATGTCGGTCCGGGCCGCTTCATCTCACAATACCGCCAACCAAAGTATGACATGCTGGTAAGCAGTATGACTTATATCGCCCACAACTCACTTGTGTTCTACTCGTGCATATGACATAACCGCATAAAACCAGGCTCGGATGCCATCGTTGGGGAACGAGTAATTTCAAAAAATTCCTACGCACACGCAAGACCATGGTGATGGCATAGCAACGAGAGGGAGAGTGTCCGTCCACGCACCCTCGTGAGACCGTGGCGGAAGCGTTATAACAACGCTGTTGATGTAGTCGACGTCTTCACGATCGGACCGATCCAAGTACCGAACGTCGGCACCTCCGAGTTCGCACACGCTCAGCTCGATGACGATCCCGGGCTCCGATCCAGCAAAGCGTCGGGGATGAGTTCCACAAGACGACGGCGTGGACGATGATGATGCTTCACCGACGCAGGGCTTCGCTTAAGCTCCGCAACGATATGACCGATGTGGAATATGGTGGAGGGGGCACCGCCTGCACGGCTAAGGAACGATCCGTAGATCAACTTGTGTGTCATGGGGTGCCCCCCCCTCAGATATAAAGGAGCAAGGGGGTGCGGCCGGCCCTAGGGAGGCGCTGAGGAGTCCTACTCCCACCGGGAGTAGGACTCCCCCTTCCTAGTTGGATTAGGTCTTGGGGAGGGAAGAGGGAAGGCGCGCCCCCTCTCCTTGTCCTATTCGGACTAGAGGGGAGGGGCGCAAACCCTGGTCGGCCCTTCCTCTTCTCCTTATGGCCCATCAAGGCCCATTGACCCCGGGGTTCCAGTAACCCCGGTGTTCCAAAAAATCCTGTTTTCATCCGGAACCTTTCAAGTCCAAACATAGGCTTCCAATATATCAATCTTTATGTCTCGACCATTTCGAGACTCCTCGTCATGTCCGTGATCACATCCGGGACTCAACAACCTTCGTACATCAAAACTTATAAACTCATAATAAACTGTCATCGAAACGTTAAGCGTGCGGACCCTACGGGTTCGAGAACTATGTAGACATGACCTAGAACTATTCTCGATGTGATGTGTATTACCGAGAGGGCCCAGAGATACCTCTCCGACAATCGGAGTGACAAAACCTAATCTCAAATACGCCAGCCCAACATGTACCTTTGGAGACACCAGAGTACTCCTTTATAATCACCCGATTCGCCAGACGTTTGGTAGTACCCAAAGTGTTCCTCCGGTAAACAGGAGTTGCATAATCTCATAGTTACAGGAACATGTATAGGTCATGAAGAAAGCAATAGCAATATACTAAACGATCAAGTGCTAAGCTAACGGAATGGGTCATGTCAATCACATCATTCTCCTAATGATGTGATCCCATTAATCAAATGACAACACATGTCTATGGTTAGGAAACATAACCATCTTTGATTAATGAGCTAGTCTAGTAGAGGCATACTAGTGACTATCTGTTTGTCTATGTATTCACACATGTATTATGTTTCCGGTTAATACAATTCTAGCATGAATAATAAACATTTATCATGAAATAAGGAAATAAATAATAACTTTATTATTGCCTCTAGGGCATATTTCCTTCATAAACTTGCTAACATTGCTGTGAAACAACAAAGGGCTTTTGAAAAGTTTCAAAACATGCTAGACAAAAGTGACGATATGTTGGGTGAAGAAATGGATCACACTAAAACCTTGACTGAAATGGATCAGACTAGGTTTGACAACCTTCAAGGTCATCATAACACTCTCTTATCTGATCATGAGAAGCTTTCTTATGAATTTCTTCAAAGAAAGCAAGATCTTGAGAAGCTAAGAGTGAGTTATGAAGATCTTCCGAAGGAGCGCGATTCATTACTTGCTCAACAAATCATCGCTTCTCAGGAAGAATTTGTTCCTCCATGTTTGAAATGCATTGAACGTGAATCTGCTATTTCTTCACCTGAATGTTCAAATGCTTCTAATGTTACAAATTCCTCACCTGCCTATGCTATCACTAATTCCTCATCTGAGGACATTGCTAGTATCACTGACGATGCAGGGCTGAAGGAATTGTACATGACAGGCATGTACAAAAGCCTCAAAGGGCATCAGACTCTTTGTGATGTGCTTAAAAAGCAGATCCTCAACAGGAACCCTAGGAAAGAGGGTATTGCCTTTGAGAGGAAACTCAATGCTGATGGTACATATTGGAAGCCTGAGCAGTACCCCAAAACCTCATGGGTTGCTGCAAAGGGACCTCCAGTTGATCCATCTAATCTATCTGGATTTACATGTGAATCTCCTCATTCTTCTGATGAGTCATTTGACTCCAACTATAAACTGTTCAAAAATCAGAATGGTGAAGTATTTGCTAGATATGTTGGCACTAACTGCAGGAACGGTTCCCCTATGAAGAAAATCTGGGTTCCCAAAAGGTGCCTTGAAAGTCTTCAGGTGAATGTCCTCATGACACCACCTGTGAAGAATAGGAACCCCAGATCAAATTCTTCATATGGACCAAATTCTTCATATGGATCCAAGTCCTCATACGGACCAAATTCCTCACGTGGATCAAATTCCTCAAAAGGATCAAAGTCATCATATGAATATCATCATGCTAACAACTCTATTTCGCAGGGAAGAGCTGATGGCTATGAATATGAGCATTATTCTTCTAATCATTATGTTCATAAGTCCTCGAAGAATTTCTCTGCTTATTCATATGCTTACCCTAACTCCTCTTATGTGAAACGAAATGGATTGGCTTCTATGCCACCTTTCTCGTATGGAGCTCGCAGAGTGACGAACTCTTTGCCACACCTTCATATGTGGGTGGTGAAGAAAAAGAACAAATCTCTTCTGCAGGGTCAGGTCTCCAGACATGCGTAAACGTCTGAAGAATTTACTGGAGACCTGAAAAGGGCCTGATAGGACGCAGGCTAATCATGAAGAAATGAAATTTCATTTCTCACATCCTCAGACTGCTTTATCTGTTCTCTTACTTGATGAAGTTGATTTGATGAATTGTGATGTCATATTCTTCATCGATGAAGTATATGAAGTTCGTAAGCTGCACTAATTCATCTGCAGGATGATCAACCCAATGCCACTGAGTGGGTCCTCGATAGTGGATGTACAAATCACATGACTGGTGACAAGAATCTATTAATGGATGCTCCCTTATCTCCATCTCATCTGAAGCATATCATCTTCGCTGACAAAGGCAAAAGTCAGGTATTGGGTCTAGGTAAGGTTGCGATCACAAAGGATCGACACGTGGACAAAGTCATGCTTGTCGAGTCCTTAGGATACAACCTCATGTCTGTCTCAATGCTCAGTGACCTTGATATGGTTGTTGTCTTTGGGCAGTATCGTTGTGTTGTGGTTATGGAAGCTGACAATTCCAAAGTCTTCGAAGGCTTTAGGAGAGGAGACATGTATATTGTTGATTTCTCTACAGGACCGCAACCAGCCGTGTGCCTACATGCAAAAGCTTCAGAAGGCTGGCTATGGCATCGACGACTTGGTCATGCAGGCATGAGGAATTTGCACACGCTTGCGAAGAAGAAGCATGTCATTGGCATTGAGAATGTCAAATTCCTCAAGGATCACTTATGTGGAGCCTGTGAAGCTGGGAAGATGACCAAGGCCAAGCATCCTGCGAAGACTATCATGACCACTACTCGACCACTTTGAATTGCTTCATATGGATCTCTTCGGTCCTAACAATTATTCTGCAGTCAGAAATGATGAATCTCTCTATGGCTTTGTTATTGTTGATGATTACTCTCGTTACACATGGGTACATATTGTCACTTACAAACATGAAGTGCAGGAAGTCTTCAAACGATTTTCCTCGAGGGCTTCTACCAACTTTGGTGTGAAGATCAAGCACATGAGAAGCGACAATGGAACTGAGTTCAAGAATTCTGGTCTTGATGACTATCTTGATGAACTTGGTATTACTCATGATTCATCTGCTCCTTATACTCCTCAGCAGAATGGCGTCGTGGAGCGTAAGAACAAAACTCTTGTTGAAATGGCTCGCACTATGCTTGATGAGTACAAGACGCCTCGTCACTTCTGGATTGAGGCAATTTATACTGCGTGCCACATCATCAACAGGGTATATCTTCACAAATTCTTCAAGAAGACTGCCTATGAACTCCTAACTGACAAGAAACCAAATGATAGTTATTTCAAAGTCTTCGGTGCTAAATGCTGGATTAGAGATCCTCATCACAATGCTAAATTTGCACCAAAAGCACATGAAGGTTTTATGCTTGGTAACAGAAAGGACTCGCACACCTACAAAGTCTTCAACAACGTTCTTCACAAGGTTGTTGAAACTGTAGATGTGCGGTTCGATGAAACTAATGGCTCGCAAAGAGAGCACCTACCTTCTGTGATTGATGAACCATCACCTGAGGAAACTATCAAGTTCAAGGCTACTGAGGATGTCATTCCCACCGAAGAATCTGCTGAAGAATTCATTCCAGAGCATGAAGAACGTCGAGCTAATGCACCTGAAGAAAATGCTGAAGAAAATGGTGCTGAAGAAAATGCCGATCAAATTCCTCGACGACAACCAGCTCATCCTCGCGTTGCAAAAGAAGTGCAAGTTGAAAAGATTATCGATGACATTCAAGCACAAGGTCCTCTCACATGCTCAAAAGCTTCACAGTTATCTAACTTTTGTGGGCACTATGCTTTTGTCTCTATCACATAGCCCACTAAGGTAGATGAAGAATTTCTGGAGCCTGAGTGGATTCAGGCCATGCAAGAAGAATTACATCAGTTCAAGATCAACAACGTCTGGGAACTGGTCAAACGTCCAGATCCTCGCAAGCATAATATCATTGGCACAAAGTGGATCTACCACAACAAGCAAGATGAAATGGCCTTGTGGTGAGGAATAAGGCACGGCTTGTAGCTCAAGGCCACACACAGGTTGAAGGAATTGATTTCGATGAAGCTTTTGCACCTGTTGCTAGGCTTGAGGCTATTCGCATATTACTTGCTTATGCTAACCATCATGATATCACTCTATATCAAATGGATGTGAAAAGTGCATTCCTCAATGGTAAGCTTGAGGAACAAGTATATGTTGCTCAACCCCCAGGTTTTGAAGATCCAAAGAATCCTGACAAAGTCTTCAGACTCAATAAGGCCCTCTATGGCCTCAAGCAGGCCCCTCGGGCGTGGTATGATACTTTGAAGGAATTCCTCATGAAGAAAGGCTTCAAACTCGGTTCACTCGACCCTACTCTTTTCACTAAATCTTATAATGGTGAATTGTTTGTGTGTGAAATATATGTTGATGATATTATCTTTTGCTATACTGACCAACGTTATAGTGATGAATTTGCCTATATGATGAGTGAAGAATATCAAATGTCTATGGTGGGAGAATTGAAATTCTTCTTAGGTCTTCAAATTCGTCAACAACGCAATGGCATATTCATATCTCAGGAGAAATACCTCAAGGTTGTACTAAGGAAATTCGGCATGCAAGATTGCAAAGGCGTCAAAATTCCTGTGCCCACAAATGGCCATCTGTGCACTGATGAAGATGGTATTGACTTCGATCATAAGGTATGCCGCTCCATGATTGGTTCTTTATTGTACTTATGTGCATCTAGGCCAGATATAATGCTTAGTGTTTGCATGTGTGCCCGATTTCAAGCTACACAAGGAATCACACCATAAGGTCAGAAGCATATTCTTCGATATCTAGCTCACACACCAACAATTGGATTATGGTACCCCAAGGGCTCGGCTTTTGATCTCATTGGATATTCTGACTCTGACTATGTTGGTGATCGTGTGGACCGCAAGTCAACATCTAGTACATGTCATTTCCTCGGACGATCTTTGGTCTGTTGGTCCTCGAAGAAACAGAACTGCGTATCACTGTCTACTGTTGAAGCTGAGTACATTGCTGCTGGTTCTTGCTGTGCTCAATTGCTGTGGATGAAGGAAACTCTCAAGGACTATGGCGTCAACATGAAGAATGTGCCTCTCTTCTGTGACAATGAGAGTGCCATCAAGATTGCACACAACCCAGTTCAGCACTCGAAGACAAAGCACATTCAGATTCGTCATCATTTTCTTCGTGATCATGTGTTGAAGGGCGATATTTCTATTGAGCATGTGAAGACTAAAGAACAGCTAGCCTATATCTTCACAAAGCCCTTGGATGAGAAGAGATTTAGCAAGTTGCGGTGTGAGCTAAATATCTTAGAATCTTCGAATGTTCTTTGAAAAGGACACTCATCCTAACAGTTATGCAAAATGATGACTTAGATGTGCAACACATGAAGAAACATTTTTCTACAATCAATGAAGAATAACACTCTAAGTGTGAAGAAATTAACGAAGAATTTGATTCTCAGAACCCTACGACAATTGTACGCGGTGACTGAAATCATCATTCTTATACGGTGGGTCACGCCACCACCAAGTTGAAAATCTTCAATTTGAGTTTTTCCTCAGTTTTGAAATTCCTCAGTTTTTCATATTCTTCAACTTTTCATTGTCTTCACCTTTTCCGTCGGTTTTTCTTCATTGGCTATATATATATATATATATATATATATATATATATATATATATATATATATATATATATATATATATATATATATATATATATATATATATATATATATATATATATATATATATATATATATATATAGTGATGCTATTCATCACCTGGGTGCAAAATAAGTTATTCTTCACCGAGATAATCTTACGATCACTTCATAATTAAATTACATTTGGAATTCAAATATTTACATTCCTATTGATTCACTACGTAAAATTTGGTATAAGAAAATAAAAATATAGGTCATAAGACAAGAAAATTTGGAGTTTATGTATGTTTTACACTATGTTTTACGTTTGTAATTTTACATAACATAAAATATTTTTTACGGTGATTATATATTTTCTTACGGTCTCTTTTTACGTCAGAAATAAGACAAAACTTATAGAACGTAAAATTTCAGTGCATTGGTGGTAAAATTTGAAGGAAATATGCCCTAGAGGCAATAATAAAGTTATTATTTATTTCCTTATATCATGATAAATGTTTAGTATTCATGCTAGAATTGTATTAACCGGAAACATAATACATGTGTGAATACATAGACAAACAGATAGTCACTAGTATGCCTCTACTAGACTAGCTCATTAATCGAAGATGGTTATGTTTCCTAACCATAGACATGTGTTGTCATTTGATTAATGGGATCACATCATTAGGAGAATGATGAGATTGACATGACCCATTTCGTTAGCTTAGCACTTGATCGTTTAGTATGTTGCTTATGCTATCTTCATGACTTATACAAAGTTCCTGCAACTATGAGATTATGCAACTCCGTTTACGGAGGAATACTTTGTGTGCTACCAAAGTCACAACGAATCGGGTGATTATAAAGGTACTCTACAAGTGTCTCCAAAAGTATATGTTGAGTTGGCATGAATCGAGATTAGGTTTTGTCACTCCGATTGTCGGAGAGGTATCTCTGGGCCTTCTCGGTAATACACATCACATAAGCCTTGCAAGCATCGCAACTAATGAGTTAGTTGTGAGATGATGTATTACGAACGAGTAAAGAGACTTACCGTAACGAGATTGAACTAGGTATTGGATACCGATGATCGAATCTCGGGTAAGTAACATACCGATGACAAAGGAACAACGTATGTTGTTATGCGGTTTGACCGATAAAGATCTTCGTAGAATATGTAGGAACCAATATGGGCATCCAGGTTCCGCTATTGGTTATTGACCGAGAATGGTTCTAGGTCATGTCTACATAGTTCTCGAACCCGTAGGGTCCGCACGCTTAACGCTTCGATGACAGTTCATTATGAGTTTATAAAGTATTGATGTACCAAGATAGTTCGAGTCCGGATGTGATCACGGACATGACGAGGAGTCTCGAAATGGTCGAGACATAAAGATTGATATATTGAAGCCTACATTTGGACATCGGAAAGGTTCCGAGTGAAATCGAATTTATCGAGTACCGGGGTTACGGAACCCCGGGAGGTCTATGGGCCTTAATGGGCCATAAGAGAGAAGAGGAAGGGCCGGGGCAGGCCGCGCCCCTCCCCTCTAGTCCGAATAGGACAGGAGAGGGGCGGCGCCTTTCCTCTTCCCCTCCTCCAATCCTAATCCAACTAGGAGAGGGGGAGTCCTACTCCCGTGGGAGTAGGACTCCTCCAGCACGCCTCCCGTGGCTGGCCGCACCCCCTTGGCTCCTTTATATACGGGGCAGGGGCACACCATGACACACAAGTTGATCTACGGATCGTTCCTTAGCCGTGTGCGGTGCCCCTTCCACCATATTCCACTTCGGTCATATCGTCATGAGCTTAGCGAAGCCTCGCGCCGGAGAAGTCATATCGTCGCGGAGCTTAGGCGAAGCCCTGCGTCGATGGAGCATCATCATCGTCACCACGCCGTCGTGCTGACGGAACTCATCCCCGACACTTTGCTGGATCGGAGTCCGGGGATCGTCATCGAGCTGAACGTGTGCAGAACTCGGAGGTGCCGTACGTTCGGTGCTTGGATCGGTCGGATCGTGAAGACGTACAACTACATCAACCGCGTTGTTATAACGCTTCCGCTTTCGGTCTACGAGGGTACGTGGACGGACACTCTCCCCTCTCGTTGCTATGCCATCACCATGGTCTTGCGTGATCATAGGAATTTTTTTGAAATTACTACGTTCCCCAACAGTGGCATCCGAGCCTGGTTTTATGCGTTGATGTCATATGCACGAGTAGAACACAAGTGAGTTGTGGGCGATATAAGTCATACTGCTTACCAAAGATGTCATACTTTGGTTCAGCGGTATTGTGAGATGAAGCGCCCGGACCGACATTACGCGTGACGCTTACGCGAGACTGGTTTCACCGCCCGAGCACTAGTTGCTTAAAGGTGACCGCGGGTGTCTGCTCTCTCACTTTAGTTGAACCGAGTGTGGCTACGCCCGGTCCTTGTGAAGGTTAAAACAGCACCAACTTGACAAACTATCGCTGTGGTTTTGATGCGTAGGTAAGAACGGTTCTTGCTCAGCCCGTAGCAGCCACGTAAAACTTGCAACAACAAAGTAGAGGACGTCTAACTTGTTTTTGCAGGGCATGTTGTGATGTGATGTGGTCAAGACGTGATGCTATATTTTATTGTATGAGATGATCATGTTTTGTAACCGAAGTTATCGGCAATCGCAGGAGCCATATGGTTGTCGCTTATTGTATGAATTGCAAAGCCATGTAATTGCTTTACTTTATCACTAAGCGTAGCGATAGTCGAGAAGCAATAGTTGGCGAGACGACAACGATGCTACGATGAAGATCAAGGTGTCGAGCCGGTGGCGATGGTGATCATGACGGTGCTTGAAGATGGAGATCACAAGCACAAGATGATGATGACCATATCATATCACTTATATTGATTGCATGTGATGTTTATCCTTTATGCATCTTATCTTGCTTTGTTTGACGGTAGCATTATAAGATGATCTCTCACTAAAATTATCAAGAAGTGTTCTCCTGAGTATGCACCGTTGCTAAAAGTTCAGAGTACCCGGACACCACGTGATGATCGGGTGTGATAAGTTCTACGTCCATCTACAACGGTGCAAGCCAGTTTTGCACACGCAGAATACTCAGGTTAAACTTGACGAGCCTAGCATATGCAGATATGGCCTCGAACACGGAGATCGAAGGTCGAACGTGAATCATATAGTAGATATGATCAACATAGTGATGTTCACCATTCAAACTACTCCATCTCACGTGATGATCGGACATGGTTTAGTTGATTTGGATCACGTAAACACTTAGATGACTAGAGAGATGTCTGTCTAAGTGGGAGTTTTTTAATATGATTAATTGAACTTAAATTTATCATGAACTTAGTACCGATAGTATTTTGCTTGTCTATGTTTCTCTGTAGATAGATGGCTCGTCTTTGTTGTTCCGTTGAATTTTATTGCGTTCCTTGAGAAAGCAAAGTTGAAAGATGATGGTAGCAATTACACGGACTGGGTCCGAACTCGAGGATTATCCTCATTGCTGCACGTAAGAATTACGCCCTAGAAGCACCGCTGGGTGCGAACTGCTGCAGGAGCTGCACGAAGTTGTGAACGTCTGCAAAGCAAAGCGATGACTACTCTATAGTTCAAGTGCCATGCTTTACGGCTTAGAACCGGGTCTTCAACGACGTTTTGAACGTCATGGAGCATATGAGATGTTCCAGGAGTTGAAGTTAATATTTCAAGAAAATGCCCGGATTGAGAGATATGAAGTCTCCAATAAGTTCTATAGCTGCAAGATGGAGGAGAATAGTTCGTCGGTGAGCACATACTCAAAATGTCCGGGTATATAATCACTTAATTCAGCTGGGAGTTAATCTTCCGGATGATAGTGTCATTGATGAATTCTCCAATCACTGCCACCAAGCTACAAGAGCTTCGTGATGAACTATAATATGCAAGGAATGACTAAGACAATTCTGAGCTCTTCGCAATGCTAAAAGCATGGAGGTAGAAATCAAGAAAGAGCATCAAGTGTTGATGGTCAACAAGACCACTAGTTTCAAGAAAAGGGCAAAGGAAGAAGAAGGAAACTTCAAAAGAACAGCAAGAAAGTTGCTGATCAAGAGAAGAAACCCAAGTCTGGACCTAAACCTGAAACGAGTGTTTTACCGCAAGCGATCGACACTTTGAGCGGAACTGCCCCAAGTATTTGGCGGATAAGAAGGATGGCAAGGTGAACAAAGGTATATGTGATATACATGTTATTGATGTGTACCTTACTAGAGCTCGTAGTAGCACTGGGTATTTGATACTGGTTCTGCTGCTAATATTTGCAACTCAAACAGGACTACGGAATAGACGAGCACGGCAAAGGACGAGGTGACGATGCGGCGTGGGAAATGGTTCCAAAGTCAATGTGATCGCGGTCGGCACGCTACCTCTACATCTACCTTCGGATTAGTTTTAGACCTAAATAATTGTTATTTGGTGCCGCGTTGAGCATGGACATTATATCTGGATCTTGTTTGATGCGAGACGGTTATTCATTTAAATCGAGAATAATGGTTGTTCTATTTATATGAGTAATATCTTTTATGGTCATGCACCCTTGAAGAATGGTCTATTCTTGTTGAATCTCGACAGTAGTGATACACATATTCATAATGTCGAAGCCAAAAGATGCAGAGTTGATAATGATAGTGCAACTTATTTGTGGCACTGCCGTTTAGGTCATATCGGTGTAAAACGCATGAAGAAACTCCATACAGATGGACTTTTGGAATCACTTGATTATGAATCACTTGGTACTTGCGAACCGTGCCTCATGGGCAAGATGACTAAAACACCGTTCTCCGGTTGTATGGAGAGAGCAACAGACTTGTTGGAAATCATACATACAGATGTGTGTGGTCCGATGAATGTTGAAGCTCGTGGCGGATATCGTTATTTTCTCACCTTCACAGATGATTTAAGCAGATATGGGTATATCTACTTGATGAAACATAAATCTGAAACATTTGAAAAGTTCAAAGAATTTCAGAGTGAAGTTGAAAATCATCGTAACAAGAAAATAAAGTTTCTACGATCTGATCGTGGAGGAGAATATTTGAGTTACTGAGTTTGGTCTACATTTGAAGCAATGCGAATAGTTTACAAACTCATGCCACCGAACACCAAAGCGTAATGGTGTGTCCGAACGTCGAATCGTACTTTACTAGATATGGTGCGATCTATGATGTCTATTTCGATTTACCGCTATCGTTTTGGGGTTATGCTTTAGAGACGGCCGCATTCACGTTAAATAGGACACCGTCAAAATCCGTTGAGACGACACCTTATGAACTATGGTTTAGCAAGAAACCAAAGTTGTCGCTTCGAAAGTTTGGGGTTGCGATGCTTATGTGAAGAAACTTCAACCTGATAAGCTTGAACCCAAATCGGAAAATGTGTCTTCATAGGATACCCAAAGGAGACAATTGGGTATACCTTCTATCACAGATCCAAGGCAAGACATTCGTTGCTAAGAATGGATCCTTTCTAGAGAAGGAGTTTCTCTCGAAAGAAGTGAGTGGGAGGAAAGTGGAACTTGATGAGGTAATAGTACCAGCTCCCTTATTGGAAAGTAGTTCATCATAGAAATCAGTTTCGTAACACCTACACCAGTTAGTGAGGAAGATAATGATGAAGATCATGAAACTTCAGATCAAGTTGTCACCGAACTCAGAGATCAACCAGAATAAAATCCGCACTGAGTGGTACGGTAATCCTATTCGAAGTCATGCTACTAGATCATGGTGAACCTACGAACTATGAAGAAGCGATGGTGAGCCCAGATTCATAAAATGGCTTGAAGCCATGAAATCTGAGATGGGATCCATGTATGAGAACAAAGTATGGACTTTGGTAGACTTGCCCGATGATCGGCAAGCTATTGAGAATAAATGGATCTTTAAGAAGAAGACCGACGCTGATGGTAATGTAATCGTCTACAAAGCTCGACTTGTTGCAAAAGGTTTTCGACAAGTTCAAGGGTTGACTACGATGAGACTTTCTCACCAGTGGCGATGCTTAAGTCTGTCCGAATCATGTTAGCAATTGCCGCATTTTATGATTATGAAATTTGGCAAATGGATGTAAAACTGCATTCTTGAATGGATTTCTAGAAGAAGAGTTGTATATGATGCAACCAGAAGGTTTTGTTGATCCAAAGGGTACTAACAAAGTGTGCAAGCTCCAACGATCAATTTATGGTCCAGTGCAAGCCTCTCGGAGTTGGAATAAACGCTTTGATAGTGTGATCAAAGCATATGGTTTTATCTGCACTTTTGGAGAAGCCTGTATTTACAAGAAAGTGAGTGGGAGCTCAGTAGCATTTCGATATTATATGTGGACGACATATTGTTGATTGGAAATGATATAGAATTTCTGGATAGCATAAAAGGATACTTGAATAAAAGTTTTCAATGAAAGACCTCGGTGAAGCTGCTTACATATTGGGCATCAAGATCTATAGAGATAGATCAAGACGCTTAATTGGACTTTCACAAAGCACATACCTTGATAAAGTTTTAAAGAAGTTCAAAATGGATCAGGCAAAGAAAGGTTTTTTACCTGTAGTACAAGGTGTAAGATTGAGTCAGACTCAATGCCCGACCACAGCAGAAGATAGAGAGAAATGAAAATGTTCCTATGCTTCAGCCATAGGCTCTATCATGTATGCAATGCTGTGTACCAGACCTAACGTATGCTTAGCTGTAAGCTTGGCAGGAAGGTACCAAAGTAATCCAGAGTGGATCATCGGACAGCGGTCAAGAACATCCTGAAATACCGAAAAGGACTAAGGATATGTTTCTCATATATGGAGGTGACAAAGAGCTAGTCATAAATGGTTACGTCGATGCAAGCTTTGACACTGATCCGGACGATTCTAAATCGCAAACCGGATCGTATTTTATTAAACGGTGGAGCTGTCGGTTGGTGCAGTTCTAAACAAAGCGTCGTGGCGGGATCTACATGTGAAGCGGAGTACATAGCTGCTTGAAGCAGCAAATGAAGGAGTCTGGATGAAAGAGTTCATTTCCGATCTAGGTGTCATACCTAGTGCATCGGGACCAATGAAGATCTTCTGTGACAATCTTGGTGCAATTGCCTTGGCAAAGGAATCCAGATTTCACAAGAGGACCAAGCACATCAAGAGACGCTTCAATTCCATTCGGGACCAAGTCCAAGTGGGAGACATAGAGATTTGCAAAATACATACGGATCTGAATGTTGCGACCCGTTAACTAAGCCTCTTCCACGAGCAAAACATGATCAGCACCAAGACTCCATGGGTGTTAGAATCATTCTTGTGTAATCTAGATTATTGACTCTAGTGCAAGTGGGAGATCAAGGAAATATGCCCTAGAGGCAATAATAAAGTTATTATTTATTTCCTTATATCATGATAAATGTTTATTATTCATGCTAGAATTGTATTAACCGAAACATAATACATGTGTGAATACATAGACAAGCAGATAGTCACTAGTATGCCTCTACTAGACTAGCTCATTAATCGAAGATGGTTATGTTTCCTAACCATAGACATGTATTGTCATTTGATTAATGGGATCACATCATTAGGAGAATGATGTGATTGACATGACCCATTTCGTTAGCTTAGCACTTGATCGTTTAGTATGTTGCTTATGCTATCTTCATGACTTATACAAAGTTCCTGCAACTATGAGATTATGCAACTCCGTTTACGGAGGAATACTTTGTGTGCTACCAAACGTCCACAACGAATCGGGTGATTATAAAGGTACTCTACAAGTGTCTCCAAAAGTATATGTTGAGTTGGCATGAATCGAGATTAGGTTTTGTCACTCCGATTGTCGGAGAGGTATCTCTGGGCCTTCTCGGTAATACACATCACATAAGCCTTGCAAGCATTGCAACTAATGAGTTAGTTGTGAGATGATGTATTACGGAACGAGTAAAGAGACTTACCGGTAACGAGATTGAACTAGGTATTGGATACCGACGATCGAATCTCGGGTAAGTAACATACCGATGACAAAGGGAACAACGTATGTTGTTATGCGGTTTGACCGATAAAGATCTTCGTAGAATATGTAGGAACCAATATGGGCATCCAGGTTCCGCTATTGGTTATTGACCGAGAATGGTTCTAGGTCATGTCTACATAGTTCTCGAACCCGTAGGGTCCGCACGCTTAACGTTTCGATGACAGTTCATTATGAGTTTATAAAGTATTGATGTACCAAAGGTAGTTCGGAGTCCCGGATGTGATCACGGACATGACGAGGAGTCTTGAAATGGTCGAGACATAAAGATTGATATATTGGAAGCCTACATTTGGACATCGGAAAGGTTCCGAGTGAAATCGGGAATTTACCGGAGTACCGGGGGGTTACCGGAACCCCCCGGGAGGTCTATGGGCCTTAATGGGCCATAAGAGAGAAGAGGAAGGGCCGGCCAGGCAGGCCGCGCGCCCCCCTCCCCCCTCTAGTCCGAATAGGACAAGGAGAGGGGGGGCGGCGCCCCCTTCCCTCTTCCCCCTCCTCCAATCCTAATCCAACTAGGAGAGGGGAGTCCTACTCCCTGGGAGTAGGACTCCTCCAGCGCCTCCCAGGGCTGGCCGCACCCCCTTGGCTCCTTTATATCTGAGGCGGGGGCACCCCATGACACACAAGTTGATCTACGGATCGTTCCTTAGCCGTGTGCGGTGCCCCCTTCCACCATATTCCACTTCGGTCATATCGTCGCGGAGCTTAGGCGAAGCCCTGCGCCGGAGAAGTCATATCATCGCGGAGCTTAGGCGAAGCCCTGCGTCGATGGAGCATCATCATCGTCACCACGCCGTCGTGCTGACGGAACTCATCCCCGACACTTTGCTGGATCGGAGTCCGGGGATCGTCATCGAGCTGAGCGTGCGCAGAACTTCGGAGGTGCCGTCGTTCGGTGCTTGGATCGGTCGGATCGTGAAGACGTCGACTACATCAACCGCGTTGTTATAACGCTTCGCTTTCGGTCTCACGAGGGTACGTGGACGGACACTCTCCCCTCTCGTTGCTATGCCATCACCATGGTCTTGCGTGATCGTAGGAAATTTTTGAAATTACTCGTTCCCCAACAAAATTAAGGGGGGTGAAGAATAACTATTCCTCACCCTGGGTTATATATATATATATATATATATATATATATATATATATATATATATATATATATCGGACCCTTCTCCTCTATGCTAAACTCAACCCAATCTATTCACAAATTCTTCATGTGCGTTCTATTTGAAACTCGTTCAAAATCTTCACTGTGTTCTTGTCAGCTGAAGAATTTGCGAACGGAACGTTAAAACTTATCTTATCCAAATTTTCGGCTTTGCCGCTCAAACCGTTCCGCATCCCACGAAATACTTATCTATTCACCCACGATCTAACACAATCTCCACTTCTCAGTACGTGGGTGACACATGTCAAGCGAATGAGAAGGGTCAGGGGCACGTTCGTCCAAATTCTTCGGGCGAACAATTTTTTACCGTGGCTATAATTACCCCTCCCCTTCTTCACTTCCTTTACTCCGCTCAACCTCTCTCCAGCTCGAGCTTCTCAAACCCTAGCGCCGCCGCTACTTCATCATCGCCAGTGAGGAAGAGCTTCACTGTCTCAACCTCGTCGCCGTCGTACTCGCGCCGGCCACGGAAATCTTCACTCCGCCGCCGCCCTAGCCGTCTTCCTCCGCCGAGTTAGGGCATGGAAGATCTGCACAGACGAACTTCACTTCTCCACCTCACTATTCGTCGTGTTCTTCATTCAGGGTAATTAAAATTTACTTTTACATCCCTCTTTGATTCAAATGATTTCTGCAAAATCTTCAAAGGTGTTTTTCTTCAAATCCTCACACACTAAACACCTCACATATCATCTGTTCTTGATTCATTTCTCTAAGCATCATTTTTCTTCAAGATTCCTCAATTGTGTGGATCTTCGATCTATACAACTCTGGAACCTAAGACAAATAATGCTTAGTGAAATTCTTCAAGGCTCAGCTGGTCAAATTCCTCAAACTTGTTCTTTTCCAAAAACCTTCTGAGAACGCATATGACCTCTCCAAATTCCTCGCAACTATACTCTGTTCACAGGTACTCATGTCCGCTGGTGAATCACTAGGTCCTCATCAACTTAACTCATTTGCAACGTTCCTCGAAGAAAAGTTGCATACTTCTTCAGAGAATTCAATTGTTCAAATTCCTCAACTGAAGAAAATGGCTGATGGAAAGAAGCCACAGAAAGGAGGAAAGAGGCCTGAAATCAATACTGCCTTTGAAATCCCTGATGATATATACAAGGATTATTGCACACCTGATGAGGCCAAGTTTGGAAAAGAGGATAAAAATCAGCGCAAGGTGCGCATCCAAAGGATAGAAAGGAGATGGGCAAGGGAGTGGAGGGAGTACAGGTATGTAACTCCCAAGTACATGAAGAAATTCGCACTTAATCCTCCATGCCCAAGACCTCTGTTAGCACCTGGCCAAGAAGCAGATCCCACTAGCCTCAAGCGTGGTGAGGATTATCCTGATGAATGGGCCAAGCGCCAGGCCAAGCTGGCTAGATAAGCCAGAGAAGCAGTGAGGAAAATTCAATGAAGACTCTGCTGCTGCTGCTGCCGCTGAGGCCTCTATCAAGCCGAAGAAATCCATGGCAAAGAAGCCTGCGCACAAGTCAAGTGCTTCACCTTCAATGCCCTCAAGGCCAAGTTCCTCAGCAATGCCCACACGGCCAGAATCCTCAAAGCCCTCACGGCCAATTCCTCATGCTACTCCTGCTCCTCCAAAGTCCTCAGCTCCTCCTCCAAAGTCCTTAGCTGCTCCAACAAAGTCCTCAGCACCTGTGCATCTTGCCACGTGCCAAAGGACTACATGCATCTCTATTGCCTCAGGAGCTTTTGCTAGTTCCTCAGCTGCACCAAATTCTTCAACAGGACCCTCTCTGCTGAAGACAAAGGCCACTGCTGGATGAGGCTCTCGCCCAAGTCCTCACAAGAAGCTGGTCGCCTTCCAAGTGCCATCTGAAGAAGATGAAGCTGATGATGATGAACTTGCGGAAATCATCAGAGATAGGCAAGTCAGGGCCGCTAGAGCCAAGGGCACAAATGTGCCTTTGCTTTTGGATCCAAAGTTGATCCTCGACTACATTGATCTCTGGCACAAGGACCCAAATACTCCTATGCCTGACTTCAAGCTGACTCCTGGTCAAAATCATATGCTGACTGCCTTCATCCAAGAAGAAAAATGGAAATATGAGAAGGCTAGGCAGATCAAGAAAGCACAGTACAGGAAGGAAAAATTCCTGAAGAACAACGTTGTCTCTATGACAACTGATGATCTTGTGAAGATCCAGTCTGAAATCAAAGTCCTCAGTGATGATTTCAATGCTTACTATGCTGATTGGCAAGGAGCCAAGGTCAGGTTTGTTAAACTGACTGAGAAGTTCACCTACAATGTTGCAGCCCCATCGCAACAAGAAATTCCTCAGGTTGAAGCATCTGCTCAGCCGACTGAAGAACATGCCAAGACCACGATGACATTCAAAGCTGCTGAAGAAAATGTGAGTTCAGGGCTGATGATCGCATTCCAAACCCGATGAAATTGCCAGGGCATCCACTAGTGGTGCGCCTGAAGAAAATGAAGAGGTCAGGGCAACTGCATCAGCTGTGCCTGAAGAAAATCAACCAACTTCGTCTGCTCCTCTTGCACCTACTCCAACTCCAATCCTTCCATCTGCATCAGATGTGAAGAAGATCAAGGCTGCAGAGCATGCAACAGTGAAGAAAAGGAAAGCGTCAGCTCCTTCAGATTCTTCAGCTCCGAAGAAAATGAAGTCCATGACCAGCTCATTTTCAAACCCCATTGATGCTGTTCCTATCTCAACCATGCCATCAAAGGAAATCGTCCCTTTTGATGAAGAATATGTGATCCCTAGCGGATCTGATGAAGAAAATCCTTCAGCTGCTTCGTCAGAGCAGTTGGATGAAGAAATTGAAGTGGATAAAATCCCTTCAACCCCCACAGTTTCCTCGCCTATGCCTCAGTTTACTGCTTAAGAGGCCGGTGTTGAAGAAATGGAAGATGAAGATGTGGAAATTGGCTGCACCACACCAGTGATGAAAGATGACTTTTGGGAAAGTCAGCACCCTAACTCTCCACTCTTCACACCGTTGCAACAAATTCGTCAGTCCCTTGTTGCGACTGAAGTACAAATGGGATCTGAAGAACCTCGTGCAACCCCATCTGTCCATGAAGAAATTCCAACCACTAGTGCTAAAGAAGATGAAAATGAAAAATTGAAGACCCAGGCTGTCACTGGAGTAGAAGCTGAAATTCCTCAGCATGAAGAACCTGAGATTGCGATTCCTGAGGTAATAATGCAATTGACTGACACTCCTCAGCCCAAACCAAAGGATCCATTCTCAAAGAAGCAAAAATTCAAGGCTGATGATTTCTTCGGCGAGCATGTGTTGTTCACTGACTACAATCCTTATGATTCTGCTCGTCTTAGAAGGAAGCGCTTCTGGACCGCCAGCCAGGCCAACTTCTACTCTTCACTACTTTTCAACAAGGACAAAGTCTTCGACCACGAGCATATTCCTCATGCAGACATGGAATCACTGCCATGCTTCACTCCTGTCCTCAGTGTGCTTCATGACACAGGCCTCCTCAACTTTTGCACAGACATAGTTGATTGGAATGAAGAACTCATTCTTCAATTCTACGCAACTTTACACATCACAGGAGATGCTGACAATGTGAACTCCTAGGTTTTGGACTGGATGACCGAAAATACTCACTATAAGGCACCGACCACTGAATTACTTCACGCCCTGCCCATCAGTCCTCCACCTGAAGGAGCTCGTTGCATGTACCAAGAGCCTGAGCTTACTGATCACTATATGCAAGTGCTGATGAAGCCATTGAAGCCCGATCAAGCCTCAAGGACAAAATTCCTCGTGAAGGAATTGCAGTATGTACCAAGGACAGTCTATCGCATTCTGACGAAGACTATGAGTCCAATCAAAGGCCATGACTCATCTGATGAGGAAATTGTTGGCATCATGAAGAATCTGGTATTCAACATCATTCATGGCATTCCTGTCAATTATCACGATTTCTTCATGAGGACTCTGGCAAATGTTGCACTTTCACCGTTTGAGCTGAAGCCTTATGCACCCTGGATAATGAGATTCCTCAGGACAAGGTCTTCACTCAACTACAAAGCTGATTTTCAGAATCACCTCAGCTACTTGCCCACGATTGAAGTCCTCAAGTGGACCTATTCCTCAGCTGATGAAAAGGGCAAGGCACCAGCTGTTATAGATGAAGGCATTGGTCCATTGGATAGCCAGTTTCGCAAGGCTGCATCTTATTCCACCAATAATGACTCTGCCACTCATGATTCTGCTGCCCATGCCTCCAAGCCAAATCCTCAAGCTACTGCTCCTCGTGTGATGACTGATCGTGAACTTCTGCTAAGTCTTCACCAGAAGGTGGATTGGAACCACCAATGGGTTAAGCGTCAGTTTGGTTCAATTCTTCACAACTTGACTGCTACACATAATGCAGTGAAGAAAAACCAATACTACCTCCATGAAGTCTTTGATCGCACCTGGGCTATTCTGTCACATGTATATGGTGAAGAAGATCTGAAGAACATGGGTCTCAAGGAAGATTTTGACTGGTCTGCACCTCCACCGAAGAAATACAAGAAGGTCAAGGTTCCTTCCTTGGTGGCCAGCTCATATTCTTCATCGCGCGACACTGATGAGCATGAAGACTTGGGCGACAACGCAGAAGCAGGCCTACTACGACAAACGACCCCAACAACGCTGGCGCTCCTTCATCAACTTGATATTCTTCAGGGGCGTTAGTCCTCAGTTTCAATCCTTTTGGTCATTCGATGACAAAGGGGGAGAAATTTGAGTTAGTCTTCAAGCGGGTCTATCTATATGGGCGTTTTTTTGCTAAGTTACAACTCTCGTTCTTCTGATGACTTTGCTGGATCAAGTTCTAAACTTAAACTCTATGGTGGCCTGATACTTTTGCTGTGATTTTTTGCATGCTTATTCCTCATTAATGTTAATGCACGCATGCTGAATTACATCAGTCACCATATTTCATCATGCATTTTAAACTCTTCATATTATATGTCAAATGCATGTATGAATTACAAGATATAGGGGGAGATCTCCATGATTCAACTCTTCAAGTGTGCATTGCTTCAAAAGCAAATTCCTCACTATGCACATCTTCAGGGGGGGGGGGGTTCTTCTATATCTTGCAATCAAATTCTCAATATCAGTATTTACACTTCATCTGTTTATCCCCGTTGAAAACTTAACCTATATTGTCATCAATCACCAAAAAGGGGGAGATTGTAAGTGCATCTAGTGCCCCTTAGTGATATTGGTGTATGGAAGACTTATAGGTTAAGGGACTAATGTGTTTATAAGTGTACACAGGTCTATAAGTCTATGAGGAGTTTGATATTTAGAGAGAAAGTCGACCCCTAAAAATGAAGTTCTTCGACTGAAGACTTTGGATTTCTGAAGACTTTGAAAGTGAAGAAATTGGTGTAACCCTGAAGACTTGGTATTCATTTGAGGAACCTGAAGCGTGAAGACTTTGTTTTCGTAGTTTCATTTTCTCTTTATTGAGTCATAGGAAACACCGTACTGTTAAAGGGGGTCGAGGAAATAATAAGGAAAAATTTCCAAGTGATGCTCAACTCAAAATCCTACACCTACCAATCCCTTCGAGTGAAGCCATTGGAAATCTCATACAGTTCAGTCAATTTCTTCAGCGACAGAGATGAAGTTCTTCTTGTCTCTGAGGAATTTGTTCTGACTGAGGAGTTAGGAATTCGCCAGTGCGGATTGCCTACACAGTGAGGAACATGATAGCCCTGAGGAATTTGATACTCAAATTTCCATTTGTTCTTTATGCTATCGCCCACTGTCCCAAAATATCTACCCACCTAACGGTCATATGATTGAAGGACATTTATGTCTTATCATGTCGGGCTGCTCCCTTCGCTATAAATAGCCGCCCCCTACAACCACTAGCTAGTTGGCTGGTCTGAGAGAAACTGACACTTGTCATTTGAGAGCATCCCATCCTCCGAGGACTTTGAGCGAAAATCATCGAGTGAGGAAAACCCAAACCCAAACACCTACAAACCCAAAGTGATTGAGCATCATTGAAGAGATTGATCCTGCGTGGATCCGACGCTTGTTGCCTTTGAAGACTGTGCTTCTTCCAGACGGTTAGGCGTCATGGTCTAGAGCATCCAAGAGGAATTGTGGATCGCCGAGTGACCGAGTTTGTGAAGGTTCGGAAGTCACCTGAAGACTTACCACGAGTGATTGGGTGAGGTATGTGTGACCTTAGCTTAAGGAGAATATGGTGAGGACTGTGTGTCCTCAGGTTTAAATACCTAGCTGCTCCAACCAGATGTACAACTGAGACAACAGTTGGAACTGGTCTACCAAATCATTGTCTTCACCAAGCCTACTGGTTCTATTTCCTCAACTCTTTCATTTCGTCATTACTGTGTTGTGTGCTTGTCATATCTGTGTTTGAAGACTTTGACTGAAGACTTTCTCTTGACTGAAGACTTTCTCAATTTCCTCCGTTCAATTTCTTCAGTCTGTTTGTCTTCATCCTGTTTTATCATGTGTTTACGCTTTCAGTACTCTGTGCTTGTTTTCATTTCATCATGATGACCATGCTTGTATTTTGTTATGTTTACTTTTGAGTACTTATTCCGCTGCAAGTAGTTCTTCGCTAAGGAATTTCCTCACCCGCAAATTCCTCAGTGAAGATTTCATAAAAATCGCCTATTCACCCCCCTCTAGTCGATATAACGCACTTTCACGCCGAAGTACACTATAGAGCTGTTAGGACTTTTACTGGCGGCTCGTTTGTTCCCATACCGGGCCCCTGGCAAGTTATGCCAAGGCACGTATTGTAAGGCAGCCGTTACGACCGGACTAATTGCAGAAAGAGCATAAAATATTAGTTCGGATAAAGTTTACTGGGAGCAGAGCAATATGCCAATGATAAATATATATAAAGAGTAAAAACCACAACCCAGCTATTTGACATAATCGGGGTTGGGAACAGAGGAAAAGGGCATGGTACAGGCTCAAAAGAAAGAGTGCGGTATACAAAAGCTTATTTTGGACCTCCTGTCGCACGTCTGCGCCGCCCGTCCTCGGGGAGAGGAATCCTTAACGGGAGTGGCCCCATAGGGGAGTGTGCGGATCCAAACTTCGAGAGAGTCCGATGTAGATGTTGTCCTGATGGTCACATGTTTTTAAGAAATGATACAGAAAAATAAGAAAGATGGATAAGAACGTTACGGGGATTCTTGCAGGGTTGTCCATATTGTGCTTCCGCCGATGCCCATGGTATCTTGAGTGCATAGTGATGTACGCGTGGTGTGAACTTTTCCAGTATAGTAGGTGGGCGGCGGAAGCCGAACTGCTATTTCCGTTCTGGGAGTGGTCGAACTTCAGAGGGAAAGTGTTTCTGGCCCCTGGTGTTCGGATGGCGAGCCGATCCGTCGTCTCTATCGCCTGGTGGCCTCCTCCCGTTGTGATCGGCGTTGAGCTTGCCTGCTTGCTTGAGGACCCAACAATTTCTGTTGGTATGATTAGCTGGCCTATCAGGGTGACCGTGAATCTGACAAGGTAGGTCCAATATCCTATCAAGTGTGGATGGTCCATCTTGGTTTGCCTTTAGTGGCTTCTTCCATTGAGCGGGCTTAATACTGTGAAATCCGGCGTTCACCGCTGTGTCGCATGTATTACTGCGACTGTTGTGTTCGGTTCGTCGTGGCTTACCATTGCCGTCTCGAATTTGGGAAGTTCCCGGGTCGCTGGCCTTGTTGCTTTTACGAGCGAGCAAGTTGTCTTCTCCTGAACAAAAGCGAGTCATTGGAGCGGTAAGGGCTGTCATGGACTTGGGTCCTTCCTGGCCGAGGTGACGCGCTAGCCATTCATCCCGGACGCCATGTTTGAAGGCTTGGAGGGCTTCTGCGTCCGGACAGTCTCAAATTTGGTTCTTTTTGAATAAGAACCTAGTCGAGAGCTCCCTGACTAACTCGCCGGGCTTCTGGACAATATGATTTAAGTCATCGGCATCTAGAGGCTGTACATAAGTTCCTTGGAAGTTGTCTCGAAAGGCGTCTTCCAAGTCTTCCCAGCTACCAATAGAATTTTCTGGTAAACTGTTTAGCCAGTAGCGAGCTGGCCCCTTAAGATTGAGAGGTATGTATTTAATGGCATGAAGGTTGTCTCCGTGAGCCATGTGAATATGGAGGAGGTAATCCTCAATCCATACCGCGGGATCTGTTATTCCATCGTATGATTCGATGTTAATGGGTTTGAACCCGTCTGGGAATTTGTGCTCCATTACCTCGTCGGTGAAGCAGAGAGGGTATGCGGCTCCTCTATGTTGGGCCACACTATGAAGCACCTCCGGCAGACTCCGCTTACGGAGTTTGGACCGGGCGTGGTCGGCTCTGTAGTGTCCGAATGGGTGACCATCATAGTCGGTCGGGGTGTATCTCCTTGATCTGTACATCGATCTTGTGCACCCTGCTCTATCCTCTGGGTCTTGGTTGATGTCGCGAGTGTTCCCTCGAGCTGTTTTGCTCTTGATTTGACGGTCGGATGGGTTGGTATGTTGCTCTGTTTGGGCTGCTGCTTTGTCTGGACCGAACTGTGGCCGTTGGCCGGCCCGCCTCATTGTTTGATGGTGGTGTGGGCTCCAGCGCCCTGCCATCATATTGAGGGAGCCACCTACCCTTTGGGTGGCTTTTGTCTGGGCTACTAAGGCCGTATTCTTCGGCGGCCAGGACCTCGGTCCATCTATCATTGAGCAAATCTTGGCTTGCTTGAAGTTGGGGCTGCATCTTCCTTAAGCTCCTTGAAGTGGCTATACTCTGGCATTTAAAACGCTCCTGCTCGAGAGGTTCCTTAGGCACGATAAAATCTTCGCTGCCAAGGATCTCCTCTTCCTCGGAGGGTGGGAGATAATTGCTGTCCTCCGAGTCTCCATATGTGGCCTGTTCATCAGGGCTGTCTTGCCCGCTTTCCTATTCCTCCTGTTCGGATTCTACCTCAACAGGGTCTTCATTGTCCAAAGTGTTTTCTCTCGGGCAATGTGGCTTGGAGCGGCGCCGTGGGCGCCGGTGTTCGGACTGTGTACCAGGAGGTTTATTCTCGACTGGATCATTCTCATCATCGGGTGTGTCTATCATACACACATCATACTAGGAAGTGGCCATCCCGTGTCTAGCGGGTAGCGAGCTCTGGCCCTGCCCCTCATCGTCATCGATACCGGCGATGTCTTCGGAGCGGGGGTCATGCGTGTTGGTTGCGCCTTCGAAGGTGGCTACAAAGTGGGTGGCGGGTGGGAAGCAAAATTCTCCATCATCCGCCGTAAGTTCGAACAAAACATAGTTCGGCGACGAGCCATCTGCCAGGGATAGGTTTTTTAATGAGTTTAGTAGGTCGCCCATGGGCGAGTGTTGGAAGACATCTGTGGCGCTGACCTTGAAGATCGATAACCGATCGAGTTTGATATCCGCGGGCTCGCAGGGTTCGGAACTCCACACCGGAGAAGAGTCCGGGGTTCCGTTGATGTAGATGTCGTACGCAGTGGAATCTGCGAGCGGCTCCAACACCGCAGAATCGGTAGCCCCCGCAATGGGGTTAAGCTTCCCATCTTCGGGGGACTTGATCTGCTCCGGATCTAAGGGCAGAGTTGCTATAGGAGCTCTCTCCTGGATGCGGCCCGATGACAGGTTTAAGCCATGCCCATCGGGGCAGCGGGGAGCGATTGCCGCGGTCTCGAATCCGTCGAAGATCAAGTCTCCACGGATGTCCGCAATGTAGTTCAAGCTTCCAAATCTGACCTGATGGCCAGGGGCATAGCTGTCGATCTACTCCAGATGGCCAAGCGAGCTGGCCCGCTGTACGAAGCCGTCGAACACGAAGATCTGTCCGGGGAGAAAGGTTTCTCCCTGGATAGCGTCATCATCGACGATTAAAGGGGCCATCAAACCTTTTGACGACGGCACAGTGGAACTCTCAATGAAAGCACCAATGTCGGTGTCAAAACCGGCGGATCTCGGGTAGGGGGTCCCGAACTGTGCGTCTAGGATCGATGGTAACAGGAGGCAGCAGACACGATGTTTACCCAGGTTCGGGCCCTCTCTATGGAGGTAATACCCTACTTCCTTCTTGATTGATCTTGATGAATATGAGTGTTACAAGAGTTGATCTACCACGAGATCATAATGGCTAAACCCTAGAAGTCTAGCCTATGTGTATATGGTAATGATTGCCTCCTATCCGGACTATGCTCTCCGGTTTATATAGATACCGGAAAGATCTAGGGTTACATGGGGTCGATTACATAAGAAGGAATCTTCACAGCTGGTCGCCTAGCTTGCCTTCCACGCCAAGGAAAGTCCAATCCGGACATGAGTATGGTCTTCAGTCTTCATGCCTTCACAACCCATAAGTCCAGTCCATAGATAGCAGGCCGGACGCCTGAGGACCCCTTAGTCCAGGAGTCCCTCAAAGATGCATGACGAAACACGTTCCACGATCCAGCGCCAAGTACAACGACTCGCCTCCAAGCTCAACCTCAACAAGTCACCGATGGTGTTCCAACCGGGTGATCAAGTATGGATACATCTCCGCAAGGACCGCTTCCCCAAGGAACACAAGTCCAAGCTACTCCCAAGAGCCGACGGACCATTCAAGATGCTAGCACGCTACAATGACAGCGCCTACAAGGTCGACATCCCACGTGACAAGTACAACGTAAGTGACATATTCAACGTCAAAGACTTGGCCAAGTACCATGGTGATGAAGAGCACGATCCATGGACGGATCTCTCCCGGGGAGATGATCGAGCACCCTCAACTACCCGCACCGACACTCCATCACCACCGCAAGCACCAAGAGGGCCAATGACAAGAGCACGTGCACGAAACATCGAGAACGAGGTGAACTCTTCACTACTAGGAAAAGGCATGCTAGTGGCGCACCAGTTTTGCCTTCTAATGGCGCACTACTGGTGCGCCACTAGCATCACGCCATTAGAACTAAATTCTAATGGCGCACCACTAATCGCCATTAGTATCGATATTCTAATGGCGCACCACGAAAATCGCCATTAGTATTGCCCACAAGGCGCCATTAGAATTCCTCCTGTGGGGGCATTAGTATCTGGTATACTAATGGCGCACCACATAGAAGTGCGCCATTAGTAACAATTTTTTTTCAAATTTTTTTTTAGAAATTTATTTTAGAAAGAAATTCAATTTTTTTTTCAAATTTTTTCATAGTCTCAGGTCACTATTGCTTAATCTCGGGTCAATATGCTTAATCTCAAGTCAAATCACACTCCGTGTTCAAACTTCCCGAAAGGTCACCCAACCTCACACTACTCCAGCCCAAGCATGCTTAACTTCAGAGTTCTATCCAACCCCAGCAACAGCTCACTTCACATGCACCTGTTGATATATCTAGCATATCAATCCTATTATACCTTGTTGATGTCTAGGACTTTGTTCATGTTCATGACTATGATGAAATTTTGAAAAATATTTCAAACTTCCCGGTCATATTACGTATCATTTTTTGAAAAAAAATTCAAAAAAAAACCAAAAAAATTCAAAACCAATTTTTTTTCTGTTACTAGTGGCGCACCACATCCATGGTGCGCCACTAGTGAGTTTGAAATTTTTTGAATTTTTTTGCCTCTAGATCTTGAAAGCCCCATAACTTTTTTCTGTTAGGTTTTTGGGGATTTTAGCCAGTAGCGAGCTGGCCCCTTAAGCTTGAGAGGTATGTATTTAATAGCATGAAGATTGTCTCCATGAGCCATGTGAATATGAAGGAGGTAATCCTCAATCCATACCGCGGGATCTGTTATTCCATCGTATGATTCGATGTTAATGGGTTTGAACCCGTCTGGGAATTTGTGCTCCATTACCTCGTCGGTGAAGCAGAGAGGGTGTGCGGCTCCTCTATGTTGGGCCACACTGTGAAGCACCTCCGGTGGACTCCGTTTACGGAGTTTGGACCGGGCGTGGTCGGCTCTGTAGTGTCCGAATGGGTGACCATCATAGTCGGTCGGGGTGTATCTCCTTGATCTGTACATCGATCTTGTGCACCCTGCTCTATCCTCCGGGTCTTGGTTGATGTCGCGAGTGTTCTCTCGAGCTGTTTTACTCTTGATTTGATGGTCGGATGGGTTGGTATGTTGCTCTGTTTGGCCTGCTGCTTTGTCTGGACCGAACTGTTGCCGGCCCGCCTCATTGTTTGACGGTGATGTGGGCTCTAGCGCACTGCCATCATATTGAGGGAGCCACCTACCCTTTGGGTGGCTTTTATCTGGGCTACTAATGTCGTATTCTTCGGCGGCCAGGACCTCGGTCCATCTATCATTGAGCAAATCTTGGCTTGCTTGAAGTTGCAGCTGCATCTTCCTTAAGGTCCTTGCAGTGGCTATAAGCCGGCATTTAAAACGCTCCTGGTCGATAGGTTCCTTAGGCATGATAAAATCTTCGCTGCCGAGGATCTCCTCTTCCTCGGAGGGTGGAAGATAATTGCTGTCCTCCGAGTCTCCATATGTGGCCTATTCATCAGGGTTGTCTTGCCCGCTTTCCTATTCCTCCTGTTCGGATTCTACCTCAACAGGGTCTTCATTGTCCGGAGTGTTTTCTCTCAGGCGATGTGGCTTGGAGCGGCGCCGTGGGCGCCGGTGTTTTGACTGTGTACCAGGAGGTTTATTGTTGACTGGATCCTTCTCATCATCAGGTGTGTCTATCATACACACATCATACTAGGAAGTGGCCATCCCGTGTCTAGCGGGTAGCGAGCTCTGGCCCTGCCCCTCACTGTTGTCCATACGGGTGATGTCTTCGGAGCGGGGGTCAGGCGTGTTGCTTGGGCCTTCGACGGTGGCTATAAAGTGGGTGGCGGGTGGGAAGCAAAATTCTCCATCATCCGCCGTAAGTTCGAACAAAACATAGTTCGATGACGAGCCATCTGCCAGGGATAGGTTTTTAATGAGTTTAGTAGGTCGCCCATGGGCGAGTGTTGGAAGACATCTGTGGCGCTGAACTTGAAGATCTATAACCGATCAAGTTCTGTATCCGCGGGCTCGCAGGGTTCGGAACTCGACATCGGAGAAGAGTCCGGGGTTCCGTTGATGTAGATGTCGTACGTAGTGGAATCTGCGAGCGGCTCCAACATCGCAGAATCAGTAGCCCCCGCGATGGGGTTAAGCTTCCCATCTTCGGGGACTTGATCAGCTCCAGATCTAAGGGCAGAGTTGCTACAGGAGCTCTCTTCTGGATGCGGCCCGATAACAGGTTTAAGCCATGCCCATCGGGGCAGCGGGGAGCGATTGCCGCGGTCTCGAATCCGTCGAAGATCAAGTCTCCACGGATGTCCGCAATGTAGTTCAAGCTTCCGAATCTGACCTGATGGCTAGGGGCATAGCTGTCGATCTGCTCCAGATGGCCAAGCGAGTTAGCCCGCAGTAAGAAGCCGCCGAACACGAAGATCTTTCCGGGGAGAAAGGTTTCTCCCTGGATAGCATCATCATCGATGATTGAAGGGGCCATCAAACCTTTTGACGACGGCACAGTGGAACTCTCAATGAAAGCACCAATGTCGGTGTCAAAACCGGCGGATCTCGGGTAGGGGGTCCCGAACTGTGCGTCTAGGATCGATGGTAACAGGAGACGGCATACATGATGTTTACCCAGGTTCGGGCCCTCTCTATGGAGGTAATACCCTACTTCCTGCTTGATTGATCTTGATGAATATGAGTGTTACAAGAGTTGATCTACCACGAGATCGTAATGGCTAAACCCTAGAAGTCTAGCCTATGTGTATATGGTAATGAATGCCTCCTATCCGGACCATGCTTTCTGGTTTATATAGATACAGGAGAGATCTAGGGTTACATGGGGTCGATTACATAAGAAGGAATCTTCACAGCTGGTCGCCTAGCTTGCCTTCCATGCCAAGGAAAGTCCAACCGGACACAAGCATGGTCTTCGGTCTTCATGCCTTCACAACCCATCAGTCTGGTCCATAGATAGCAGGCCGGACGCCCGAGGACCCCTTAGTCCAGGACTCCCTCAAAGATGCATGACGAAACACGTCCCACGATCGAGCGCCAAGTACAACGACTCGCCTCCAAGCTCAACCTCAACAAGTCACCGATGGTGTTCCAACTGGGTGATCAAGTATGGATACATCTCCGCAAGGACCGCTTCCCCAAGGAACACAAGTCCAAGCTACTCCCAAGAGCCGACGGACCATTCAAGATGCTAGCATGCTACAATGACAACGCCTACAAGGTCGACATCCCACGTGACAAGTACAACGTAAGTGACATCTTCAACGTCAAAGACTTGGCCAAGTACCATGGTGATGAAGAGCACGATCCGTGGACGGATCTCTCCCAAGGGGGGGGGGGGAGATGATGCGGAGCACCCCTCAACTACCCGCACCGACACTCCATCACCACCGCAAGCACCAAGAGGGCCAATGACAAGAGCACATGCACGCAACATCAAGAACGAGGTGAACTCTTCACTACTAGGAAAAGGCATGCTAGTGGCGCACCAGTTTTGCCTTCTAATGGCGCACTACTCCAGGTCAATTCGCACTCCGTGGTCAAACTTCCCAAAAGGTCACCCATCCTCACACTACTCCAGCCCAAGCACGCTTAACTTTAGAGTTATATCCAACCCCAGCAACAGCTCACTTCACAGGCACCTGTTGATATATCTAGCATATCAATCCTATTATACCTTGTTGATGTCTAGGACTTTGTTCATGTTCATGACTATGATGAAATTTTGAAAAATATTTCAAACTTCCTCGTCATATTACGTATCATTTTTTGAAGAAAAATAAAAAAACAAAAAAAATTCAAAACCAATTTTTTTCCTGTTACTAGTGGCGCACCACATCCACGGTGCGCCACTAGTAAGTTTGAAATTTTTTGAATTTTTTTGCCTCTAGATCTTGAAAGCCTCGTAACTTTTTTCTGTTAGATTTTTGGGGATTTTGAAAATGTTTAACGGGGTTCCCCCCAGTTAAATTCGGATGTAACTTTTCGAGTAGATGATTTTTCATATAAAAAACTTTTTAATCCGAGTTCGTATGCAAAAGTTATGCCCATTTTACAAATTTCCAATGAGATTTTGCAAATAAAGTCGAAATTCATATTTGTAAATTTTCTCAACTACTAGACCACATATCACATGGGAAACTTATTTTCTTTTTTTTTTTTGACATTTCCATCATTTTCTTTTATTTTTTAAAAAGTGAAAAGGCGGTCCACCGGGTGCATTAGGTGTTGGCCAAGTTAGTAATGGCGCACCGTGGGTGGTGCGCCATTACTAGTTTTGAAAACAAAATAAAAATTGATTTTTTGAAAAAAAACTTAGTAATGGCGCACCCGGTGGACGATGCGCCATTACTGAATTAAATTCAGTAATGGCGCCTTGTCAAAGGTGCGCCATTACTAACAATTTTTCAAAACTACTAATGGCGCCACGGTGGGTGCGGTGCGCCATTACTATGTCAACTAGTAATGGCGCACCATCACAGGTGCGCCATTACTAACAATTTTTTTCCAAAACTTCTAATGGCGCACCACACACCAAAGCGCCATTAGTAATATATTACTAATGGCGCACTGTATGTAGTGCGCCATTGCTATATATAATGGCGCACACACATGTGGTGCGCCATTATCAATTTCATCTATAGCCGTTTTCCTAGTAATGCTTTCCTATTTTTGTCTCGTTTGGATTCCCATGATAATTGGATTATACCTCAATCGGAAACATTGCTCATTCTTAGGTACGAGGAAGTTGATCGTGAGAAGGAGAAGACGGAGACTCGCGCATCCATGGAGCAAGGGAGAGGAGAGGAGAATGATAAGGAGGAAGAAGACCTAGAACGAGCGGTACTACCGCCTACAAACGGTACTACCACTAAGACCATCCAAGCGGTACTACCGCCAAATGTTCGCTCTACTGCCGCTCAACCCGACAAACTCCAGTGCTCGAGCGACCCGGGCCTGGTACAACCGCCCAGTCCAAGCGGCACTACCGCTTACAAGCGGTACTACCGCCCGAGATCCGGTACTACCGCTCGGCCTGTGCGCAGCCGCGGACCTTTGGCCTTGTATCCCTCTCCCACTTACCCCTTCGTGGCTTAGACTATAAATAGACCACCTCCACCTCCTTTCTAGGGTTAGCAAAGTATTTTCGAACACCAAAGAGAGCTTTGCTCCTTGTATCCTCCTCCTCTTGGAGATCAAGACCCCTCTTTGGGAAGAATCCTTGTGGATTGCAAGACCTCCCAAGGGAGTAGATCATCATCAAGACCTCACCTCCTCTAGGAGTGGGAAGAACTTTACCTTTGTGCTTGTTTCCTTGGATTCATCTTGTAATCTTGTAGATCTCATGCATGCTACTCTAGTGGATGTGATATTTGGGTTTGTTTGAGTGATTTGTGTCTTGTGTTCTTGAGTGTTCTTCCTCTTTCCCCCCTCCAAGTGTGAAAAGATCCCCTCTAGGGTTTCACCCTACAACATCTTGGTATCAGAGCCAGGTTGTTCACATCTTGGAGTCCCATCCCCCATTTGCTAGCTTGATTTTGTTGTTTTTGGTCCAATTTCAAAAATCCCCACAAAAATAGACCCAAAAATTGTTCTTGCAATTTGTTGGATCTTGTGAGATTTGGTTGTTTTTGTCCATGGATTTGCTGTTTGGCAAGTGGATCTAGCCCCTCCCCAACAATCCCCACGCTTCCCACCATGAAATTCGTCAAATTTTGCCTCCGAAATCATCCATTTCTGCCCCAAAATCGCGCTCCGATTCGATCTGCAAAGAATCCCGACAGGAGCGGTACTACCGCCCGCCAAGCGGTACTACCGCCTATAAGCGGAACTACAGCCCTCCCGAGCGGTATTTCTGCCCAGCCAAGTTTCAGCCTAAAACTGTCGGAAAATCCAGACACGAGCGGTACTACTGCCCATCCCAAGCGGTACTACCGCCCTTCCAAGCGGTACTACCGCCACTCCATTCCAAGCGGTACTACCGCCCCTTCCAAGCGGTACTACCGCTTATAAGCGCTGACCGTTTCGGGGCGGGAAGCACGCGCGGGTGATGGAGGGGCTTTGGGTGGTCCAGGCTGGTCAGGAGCGGCCGTGGCAACTGTCCGCCTGTCCCTACCGGACGCCCGGAAACGAGAGGATGCACCGACTCTCGCGGCAAAAATCGTACACTACACACCATCTCTCTGTAGGAGTAGGTCGATCTGTCGCTCTCTCTAACACACACATGTTGTTAAACACACACACACACACACGCACACGCACACGCACACACAGGTTCATAGAATAGGAAAATCGTGCGAGTGCGAAGCCACAGGAAGTGATATACAAATGGAGTACGTACCAGAAGAGAAGAGGTGACGAATATTCCATCAAACTTGGACTGAGGAGTAGTACTCCCTCCGTCTAGGTGTTAAGTCATCCTATGGAAATCAGATATTCCCAAAATGTTTAGGCGTCGTCCATTAACTTCGCATCTCAATCCCCTCCAGGCCTTGTTGCTAGCGAGCGTTGTTACTTAGGGAGCATTTGGATCCTTAGCAAGAACAGCTTATAGCATAGCCGGGCAAGGTTAGGCGTTTGGAATTGTTAAAATATGTTAGCTGTTGTGGGCCAGCTAGCTTGGATGGCTAGAAAAACCTTGTTAGCTCAGGAGAGCCAGATCGGCTCGCTTCCAACGGCAAACTTCGCGTAGTACTAGCATAGACTAGTAACATATGCATGTTACTAGTCCAAGTTACTCACCACTATGACCAGCCTAAGAAATGTAACCAGACGCTCCTTACTCTGCCTTGTTATCTCCCCCGGAAACCCAATGCATGGAGCGCAACTACGCGTTGATCAGTCAAGAAATCAAAGTCGGCTTGCATCCGAGTTAATACGTGGCCCTGCATGGTAGCTAAAACGGCATCTCTTAGTTGTTTGGATTAATTGCTGCGTTTAGAGACAGAAATCAGGGCTTTGCTTGGAGGAATTACCAGTCAAGTTTCTCCTTATCGTCCAATCTGCTTGCACCTTGGTCCCTTTTGCACCTTCTAACGTGACTTATTACACCTATATGGTGGGATTCGTACGAGATACGGTGGCACACTGACTTAGGTCGAATACAAGTGCCCAAAATTGTGTGCATGTTATAATAAGATTCACTTAAAATAGTACGAGAAGCGAATGAGGGATCAATTGGACGGTGTTCTCGGCGAGAGCGAGATGTGTGAGTAAGACACACCGGGCGCTTTTAATTTTTCTTATTAATTTGTTTGTTTCACCCTCTGACTGGTGGGACCCAACATACTATGTGGAGAGAGGTAAGGTGACTAAGGCTGCATTATTTCGCACCACCTGTGGATAGTCTTACCACCAAAGCCACATGACACGATTATGATTTAAATCCCAATGACTCCCACACACACAAAAAAACACAGCATGCTTGTCACATGAATGCAGGAATGTATAAAAGGTTATCTTCCTCTCGTTGAACGTAACGGGGGGGTTGTGTAGCTGGTTAGCCTGTTCGCTCATCAAACTTGAGGTCTCGGGTTTGATAACTATACTTGAGCATAATTCGTGCCAGGAGGATTCTTTGACTGGTCAAAATGGATGGATACGGAGCTATACGATCTCGTAGTGACCGTATAATCACCTCATCACGTATAAGCTGCAGCCTCGGCGCTTCTTTTCTAGGGTTTGCACTCTTCACACTCTCCAGTATATATATACACGCTGGAGCCTCAGTGCTTGTAGTTGCTCTCTTCACACTCTCTCACCCTCTCCAGATCTAAACAAGACTTCGTTGGCCTCTCTCTCTCTCCCCTCACTGCTGGTTTGCTTGTAGTTGCTCTCTTAACACTCTCTCACCCTCGCCAGATCTAAATAAGACTTCGTTGGCCTCTCTCTCTCTCTCCCCTCACTGCTGGTCAAAGAGCCGGCGGGATCCGTCCGTTGGGAATGGAAGGAGGCTTAACGCCGTCGCCGTCGGCGAGGAAGGGAATCCACTACCGGCGCAGTTATTCACTTTCACCCAGAGGCGGCGCGGGAGGGCCTCCGACCCCTTCTTCTTCGCCCCAGTACATAGTGTGGGGCGAACGGCCTCCGGTCGCCCACCGAACCACACCCCCAAGAAACTTAAGGTATAATTTACTTATTCCACATGCATTTCTCTAGCTGCGTGTGAGCTTTTTCCGCTTCTGCACTCGAATCTAGGTGTTGGATCAAACAGGAAAGTAGTGCTGAAAGTTGTATACCATGAATCTAGGACGTGGTTCAAAGAGGAAAGGAATGGGGGAAAGTAGTGGGAAAAGTTTTATAGCATGAATCTAGGACGTGGTTCAAAAAGGAAAGGAAGGGGGAAAGTAGCGGGGAAAGTTGTATCGCATGAATCTAAGACGTGGTTCAAAGAGGACAGGAATGGGGGAAAGTAGTGGGGAAAGTTGTATAGCATAAATCTAGGACGTGGTTCAAAGAGGAAAGGAAGTGGGCAAAGTACTAGTACAGACTGGCTATCCAGCACCTATGTTGGTCGAAAAGGGAAAACAATGACAAACGCAGTACGCACATCTGTAACGAACTGATCTTTTGTTTTGGGGGACAAGGCTGTAGAGTTTGAGCAGGACTAGATTTGTTGCGCTCACATAGGGAAGGTGTCTAAATATAACAAAACAGGGACAAACACAAATATGCTCCTTGGTTGTTTGTTCTTTGTTGCAACAGACCATGCATCACCCCAGTACATCGGTAGATGCAGATGGTGCTGGTGCATCCACTGTCCCGTGCAAATCTTTAGCTGTTGTTAATCTAAGGCCCTGTTTGGTTAAAAACTCCCTAGTCCCTACCTGCTTGGTTCCAGGGACTAAACATGGACTAGAGGTTATTAAATGACATGCTAAAAGACCATGTTACCCCTAGTAATGAACTAATAGAGACAAGGTGCAATGTGTGGCAGGGGCAACTATTGGAAAAAGTCCCAAAAAGACTCTCCCTCGGGGTCTTCTTTCTTTAGACCCAAATGCCCACTTTTAGTCCCTAAAATTCCCTCCTGTTTGGTTTAGATGGGACTGACACGGAGTTTTTTTAGTCCCTCCACCAAAATGTCCCTGTAAATAAACACCCTCTAATAATGTCGCGGGAAAATTGATGCAATGCCACAGTTAAAAGCAAATTACATGTTTAACAAAATTTATTGTTAATATAATCTCTCTGTTAATATTAATCAATGGAACCGTTTGAGAAATGCAACTGTGTTGCTCTCTTTCCCATTTAGACAAGGTAGATGCTTCTTTTTGTTGGCTTCTGTGTCATCCACCGTTATTGACCACTAGTTGTTTCCTTTGCACCTGTATGTAAACAGGGTTATCTACTTCACCTCGTTGCCATTGTGACCTTTTGTTGCAGTGCACAGAACACTTTTTTTAAGAGTGTTTTGTGCAGTTCAACCAAAATGTCACACCAACAACGTTGCTTGATTGCTTGATCTTAGTGGAACTGCACAAGAGGAGATCTTACTTCCTATCCGTGTTGGCAAATTTGGTTCATATCTTCTTCTTGTGAGTTGTTTGAATTCCGCGTCATGAGAGGTCAGTACTAGCCTTCTTTCACACGATTCTGCAGTGTGCTTTCATATGTTGTGCTACTTGTACGGTAATGTTGCTTGATTTTAGTGAACTGCACAAATGGAGAAAAGACTTCCAATCTGTATGTGCACCGAATATCCCATTGAGGTAAGATAAGGATATTTCACAACTGTTGGCCTGTATTTTGCCACTTTCATCAGAAAATTAATGTCATTGTTTAGTTCTATACTTGTGCAACCTAATTGACATGCCAAATCTTACATTGAAGGCGAAGCTTGTCTGTTATTGAACCAAGTGATGAAGGGAAGAACAAGTGGAAGAAAAACAAAAATCAACTCCCAATGCTGTAATGAAGCACTGGGAACTGTGATGACACAAATAATGATATAGTTTTGCATCTTAATTTATTGCTATGGCTGGAACGAGCAACTGTTTTGCCACTGATTTGATGCCACTCTTAATGTAATACATAATTATCTCTACTTGTGCAAACAGGGATCTTCTTTGAGGATACCATATATTTTAGTGGAACTGCACAAGAAGATGTTGGAAACATTAAAATAATCGAGGAGTATATAGTAAGCATGGCCACCACAGTAGATAGCAACAAATGGTTCCGAAGAGGTGCTTCATCTGTATGCTCTACACAATAAGCCTCCTAACAAAGGTTGGTACTCGCCCACTGATTTCATCCATATGATTGAGCTTTGTCATCTCCATTGGTGTTGTGCTACTATTTAGACACTGTCATCAAAAAGTGGTATTGTCCTTGAGAAGTGCTTCATCTGTGTTGTTTTAAATATTTCCTTTCCTTTTTTTCGAGCAAACAGGAATGCTAGCATTGAGTTGTCCTCTTGTCTTTACACAACAGGATCATCCTTCTCTGAATAAGAATATGGAGTACGTGAAGTGACTAGTTCCGATTATGCCAGGATGAAGAAGCCCTGTCTATCTTCTCATCAGAAGGAGCAGTTGAAGGATGGTTACATTACCCCCACAAGACCACACTAACTTCAGCTCAGAAGGACTGACAAATCTCCATTTTCTTGTTGTGATGCGCGAGTACAATGTTGTTCTAGGATTCTCTCCGGTGAGTTCCATTTTTCTAAAAGTATGCTCTACATGGACCATGTAGGTGCCTGTTTAAATTGTCAATTCATAGTACAGTTTGCTTTATACTAATCACTTTTTTGTATTTGTGTAAACAGGGGTGCTCAGCTTGATTTCAATGGGAACTGCACAAAATGTTCACGAATACGTGGAATCATTCATTTCCACCACAAGAAAGGAAGTGCCGCGCGAATTTGGTTGATTTTGGTGGAACTGCACAAGAAGAACAGCTGGTTTATTTAGCACGAGGTGCCATTTCAATGTCCGAACTGATGGCAAACCCTGCCCATTCTACAATCGTAGGCATTTGATATTTTGGAATGGGTCAATCTTGTCAAATTTTGCTCATTGATTTTAGCAAGAAGACATGCGTTTGATATTTTCGAATGGGACGCCCTTTGCTGTCAGCAGGGTCGATCCATTTTTTCTTTATTTTTAGTTGTGAAGTAAATATTGGCTCTAACATGTGAATCGCTGAGATGCATAATCAATGATGGTTTTGAATGTTCTCCATGAATTGCCAGGCTTGTGTGTTTGATTGCAATGTACAGGAACGCTAAAAGCTGCTCAAACTCTTTGTACTCCTTCTGTTCCATTTTACTTTACACATTGTGAAAGTGCATACTTTTTTCTATAAGATTGGTCAAAGTAGAGATACTTTGACTGCAGACAAAACTTGTATGCAGACTAGAAAGGACCGGAGAGAGTACATGTGAAACTGCTGCAAACGAGGTGATCACCCTGGGAATAATGCTAGTACGTATTGTTTTGCATGTTCATCCAATGCCAGTGATACAAGAATTCGAACTAATCGAAATAAATTTATTCATACACGGTCGGATTTCATATAAACATGCCAGATTTCAATACATTTCATACATTCTTCAACTAAAAAGGGGTGCGCTGGAGGTATAATTAATTAACCGAAGCTACCCACCTGTGTCTAGCTGAGCCGAACAGAAGCTTCAGTGACTTAACTGTAGGTGCAGTTGCCTAACTGACATGTGGCCCAGATGCCTGTTGGACCCATGTGTCAGCCAGCCAACTGCACCAACAGTTAAGTAGAAGCAGGGTCCTTCTCCAACATAGCCCTCCGACTCCATGTCGCCGTCAAGAAGCTAACCGGCCGTCAGTGGTTAACCCGCCTAGCTTGTCATAGCGATTAGGGAAACTAGGAGCCTAATGATCAGGATCCCCACATGACAAACACCTTTCTTCTTGTCATTCTTCTTCTTGAAGTTCGTGTGTTGCACAACCTTGTTCTTCCGATCAAACTTTGCTTTACCATCAAACTTGCCCTTGTTCTTGAACTTGTGGGGCTAGAAGTTCTTCTTCTGTACCAGATTGGCACTAGGTCCTCCCTCAATTCCTCGAGCATGTGTGTCCTTTGCTCTCGCCTTTTCTTCCACATCAAGAGTGCCAATGAGATCTAGGAAGGAGGAAGCTTAGTGATGATACCTCCGGCAACAAACTTGTCCGGTAGCATACAACTGAAGTGCTCAAGTTCTCTAGCAAATGACTATATCTCATGGGCTTGCTACACCATGGAGCGCTCTTCAATTATCCTGTAATCATAGAATTGCTCCATGATGTACAGATCAGTGCCAGCAACCGGAGGGTAGCAGCGGTGGCCTTAGTTGGACCCGAGCGGCGGCGACCTACCGTGTTCTACTCTTCCTCGTTTTCTGTGTGGCATGGCCTCGTTGGCAGCAGGGCGGGGCCTCGGCGGAGCCGGCGATGTCCTTTGTCTCATTGCCGGCGGGCGGCGCCTCGGCGGAGCAGGGGAAATCCTCCCCCTCATTGCTGGCAGGGTGGGGCCTCGACGGAGCAGGCGGTGTCCTTTGCCTCGTTGTTTGCACCGCGGGGCCTCGGCGGAGCAGGGCCTTGTCGACGCCAACGGAGCGGGGACTCATCAGAGCCGGCATTGTCCTCTGCCTCGTCCTCGGTCTCGCCAAACAGCGCCTCTTTGTAGGCGGCCGCAGCCTCCGCCACCCGCATGCGGTACCGTCAGCGCTCGAGGCGGCCCTTGCGGGTGAAGCAGTATGAGTCGAGCAGCGCCTCCTCCTCCGCCCGCCCCGCGGTGATCTGCTCCTCCGCCTGCAGGTGCTCCTGGAGGAGATGGTGGTTGTAGCCGGTGTCCAGCATGCGCCTCCCGGAACTGTTCTCACGCTTCTGCATCACCGTGTCCATATATTGGGCACGGGCCTCGCCGATGGTCATGGTGCAATGCACCAGCGAGAATGGCGCGGAGGAGGGGGGTTGGCGCCGGATCGTCGACTACCATGTTCTCCATTGGGACGTCATTGTCCTCCGGCCGCCTGCCGGCCAGCCAGTCAGCAGAAATGGCTAACATCTCCTTATGGTCCGTCGTCCGCCCGTCCCGAAGAGCGCTGGAGCGCGAGGAAGCCATTGTGGGCAGTAGTGGTGTGGACTGGAGAAAGGGAACGCATGCGGATGACTGCGGCTATGGCTAGCACAGTAGTTTATATAGCAATGGCGGGCGGCGGAGGGATGGACGTGTGGCGTCGGAGTAGCCGCCTCGGCAACCACATATCATTAATGTGGGCGGCAGAAGGACGGACGGAAGGCACTTGTGTCGTTTGAAGGCGGAGCAATCGCCTGCATCGAGAAGCAGGGCGGGCGGCGCTGACCGTTTCAGCCAGAAAGCGCGCGCGGACGAGGGAGGCGGCCTGGGTGGGCCAGGGCAGTCAGACTCGTGCTTGGCAGTGGGTCGGTCCAGCAGCCGGACATGCTGGCTCGCCATCTAGCTCGCCGAGCTGAGCAACGACAATCAGACGATGGACATAGCTTCCGACCAGGAGCCGGCGCCACTGTCCAAGCCTTTTGATGCCGTGTTCACCATAGAGCAGGTGCGGCTGCACTTCGACGCCCTAATGGCGGAAGAGCTACCAGTGCAGGAGGACCTATGCTGCAACCTCCGTCTCCTCAGCGAGCACCGGTGAACATGCGAACAACAATGCCATCGAGGACATGTGGCCCTATGATCCTGGCTTCCCGAATGAGCAGCGGGCGCTGTATCAGACCATCCGTAGGGCCCGCGAGGCCCTCTTCGTCGTCCTTCGAGTTGTTGCGCTCGCCATGGCGCCGCCGTCTCATGTTGTCAATATGGTCAACGGACATGAGCATGAGGAGATGACTTTACTTGGAGAGGATGACAGTGGGGACCCATCAGGGCCATAGCCGCACGTACGCAAGTGCCTTCTTATTAGTATATAAAACTATAATTTTTTTGCTTCCTCCTGGTTTCCTAACATTATGGTCCCACACCATTGTCAACCTATGTGGTCAATAAACGAGAGAATTGCACATGAAGCGGCCGACAGCTGGGACCAAGCAGCTCGAGCAGTATTTGTGTTTTTGAGGTGTGAGCACTGCAGAGTTTTTCTTGAGCGATGTTTAACCCAGATATTAATTTTTCTCCTATGAACAACAACGAAAACATCGCTGCAGCTATTAACTGGGCGTGCTGTGGCCCATCTAGCCCAGGCCACATATCCAGCCCAGGTATTAATTTTTTTCAAGCTGAAAATGGCTAGCCCAGCTATACTTTTTTAGGAATACCCACAAGGTCAAGTTGTTATTCTCCGCTCATTGGCTGCAAATCTTTCCTAGGAGGGATGCATTAGGCTTAACAAGAAAATGGGCTTTAAGAAATAATAAATGGGATGTAATTATAAAAACTGGGCAGTAACTATAAAAGATGCACCAAACACGTAATTACTTTATAAAATATTATTTTTGGATATTGAAAATTTTAATTTCATTAATTGTTGCGAGCGCAATGTTTTGTTGGATTTTTACATAATATAAATTTATATTGAAATTTTATTTATTCTGACTAGAAATTTTGGGATAAAAATATCGGATCCCATCAAAATGTCGGAAATTTTATTGAATTCTGTTTTGAACGGTTGGTTGAAATGGGTTGTACTTTTAACAAACTGTAAATGGGCTGTAGTAAATTCCATTAGAATTCAAAAATTGGCTGCACATTCTTACAAATCTCAAATGGGCTATAAGTTCTCTGCCACACACTTGTGGCCTTACTAAGTTGACGTGTCCCCTAAAAAAAGAGAGTTGACGCTTATGCAAGGCTTTGTCAACTTATAGTCAACACACGGTTCTAGCAGCAGTGGCCGTTGGATGTCCATCCAATGGATGCTGTGCTTCTTCTTCAGTCTCGAATATTCTAGCTTCACCCGCCCAAAAAATGATTCCTCCCCCTGACATCTGGGGTGCACTGTTTCGGAAGCTGACCTATGGGCCTACTAAGTTGACGCGTACAAAGGGCTTTGTCAACTTAGTCAATATAAACGATTCTAGCTGCAGCGACCGTACGATGTCCATCCAACGGCCGCCGTGCTTCTTCAACCTCTGGTCTTCTTGCTCCAGCCGCCCAAAGTAACGCCGGTCGTGCCGCCTGCTCCTACCTCCTGTGGCCGGCTGTGCTACCGCGGAGGCCTAACCACCCCCTACTACTCCCACCGCTAGCCAGGCCATCCCTCCACTCACCCACACCCCCTGTTATTCTGCGGCGATGGCAGCCTTACACCGCAGCCGAACTAGTGAACCCTCGTACTCCTCTCCGCGTGGGTATCCACTGCCGCGTCTTCCCCGGCTCCGCGTCGTCCCCTTCCTAGGCCTCTCCATCGTCCACCGCCGTGGTGCTCTCGGCGCGGCGTGGTCAATGTGGTCAACGACCGACTTCCATCGGAAGAGTACTGTACGTGGAGAGGCTGACAGCTGGGTCCACGGCAGCCGCAAGGAAGTGCCTCGTTATTACGCGCAAAATAATTATTCCTGCACCTGACAGCGGGGACCCACCGGACGGGCCACCGTATTTTGCGAAAAAAAACGTTTCCCCCTGACTGCTGGGACCCACCAGCTACATCTTCGCACACAAGGAAGTGCCTCCGGGCAAAAAAATACGATTTTCCCCCCTGACTGCTGGGACCCACCAGCTACATCTTCGCACGCAAGGAAGTGCCTGACAGTCGGGACCCACCTGGTCGAAGTGTACATAGCGTTGTCATTCTGGTCGCGAACGTGTACGTACATACTGGTCGATGTAGAAGCGCGCGCGTAGCATGTACACGTACGTACAGCGGTCAGTGTGCAAGAAATAAAATACGGCCACGTATGTACATACGGGCAGGGTCTCGAGCGCCTACTCACGCATACGTACGGCCAGGGCTCATGTACATGGCTGGGTCGGAACGGAGAAACTGCGTCGTCATCGTGTTCATGGGGAGCGAACCGGCTGGGTCGGAACGGAATGCGTCATCATGTTCATCGGGAGGGCTTGGACGGAACAATTGATGGAAACGAGGCCTGGCATACCGCAGAACGGAAGAAACGGCCTTGTGTTTGACCGGCCACGGTCGAAACGGGATCCTGTTCATCGGGAGGGGTCTGGCGTACCGCAAAACAGAGGAAACGGACCTCCTACGGTTGAAACGGGGGTCCTGTTCATCGGGAGGGGTGTGGCGTACCGCAAAACGGAGGAAACAGACTTGTGTTGGAGCGCTACGGTCGAACCGGGGGTCCTGTTCATTGGGAGGGGTGTGGCGTACCGCAAAACGGGACTCCACGGGATACTGTTCATCTCCACTGTCGACCCTCTCCAGCCTCCATGGGCTACTGTTCATCCACCATCGACCTCGTCCAGCCTCCACCTGCGACTGTTCATCCACGGGCTCCTATTCATCCAGCCTCCACCGCACGCTACTCCACCGGCTACTGTTCAACCAACCCTCTCCACCGGCTACTGTTCAACCAGCCCTCTCCACGGGCTAATATTCATCCAGCCCACCACCATCTACTGTTCATCCAGCCCTCCAAGGGGTGGTCCTATTCATCCAGCCCTGCACGAGGTCCTGTTCATCAAGCCCTCCACGGGGTCCTGTTCATCTAGCCCCAACCGGATCGATCGATCGGGGTCCTATTCATCCAGAGGCAACACCACGGGGTCCTGTTCATCCACCCTCACCGGGAACTATTCATCCAAACCCCCCCAGCAACGCTCACTGTTCATCCAGAGGCAGCATCGATCGGCTTCAGTTCGCAGTAGTAGCAAAGGAGTCGCTCGATCGGGTTCAGTTAACAGCCATCAATCGATCGCCGGGTTCAAGAACGCGTAGCTCGCAAAGGCAATCACTCGGGTTCGCTAGAGCCAACGCCGCACACACGCGTGCGTCGTACGTCTGAGAAACGCTGCGTCGCCGCCCCACCACCCACCGTAACCAAGAACTCCCCAAAATTTTCCTCGCCCTCGCTCTACCTTGGTTTTTTCCATCATGGACGGCCCAAAGAATGTCATGCTGCTGAGTCTCCAGCCCACCCAGGACGAAAAGCCCATTTTCTGTCATGACTTTTTGTCATAGAAGTAGGAGCCCACCACATCTATGATGATACCGGGTTTTGTCACAATTATCGTCATAGAAGTGTCATAAGTATGACAGAAAAAATTCGTTCGGCCCAAAATGTCACGGATGTGTCTTTTTTTTGTAGTGTCTGCCGTGATCTGGCCACTTTCTGCCTCATCTGCCTCTCGCTATGCTACCAAGGCCGCACTGACCACTTGGTTGGTTGCCGCCAAGTAAAGCAATGCCGGCTCTTGGGGTTTGGGTGCAACCAAGGTAGGCATGGACGATAGGTAGGCCTTTAATTCCTGCAGAGTTACATCTGCTTCCGGGGTCCACTTTATAGGCCCTCTTTTTATTCAAAATTTTAAAGAACAACAAGGCACGCTCGACAGACTTGGAAATGAATCTGCTTAGCGCGGCAATGCATCCCGTCAAGCGCCTTACATCCTTAATTGTCCTTCGTACATGGATCTGCTCAATGGCCTTGATCTTGTCGGGGTTGGCTTCGATCCGCCGATGGTACACGAAGAATCCAAGTAGCTTGCAGGAGGGAATACCGAATACACACTTCTCCGGATTAAGCTTCAAGTTGATCTTGCGCAGATTAGCAAATGTCTCTTCCAAATCCTAGATAAGGTTGGCCTTATCCTTGGTTTTGTCCACGATGTCATCCATATAGGCTTCTATATTTCTGTGCAACTATGGCTCAAAACCAATTTGGACTGCTCTTGCCAAAGTGGACCCGACACTCTTTAATCCGAAAGGCACGCAGACAAAGTAGTACGTACCACATGGAGTGATGAACGATGTCTTCCCCTCATCTTATTTGGACATGAAGATCTGGTGATACCCGGAGTATGCATCCAGAAAGGAGAGCAAATCACAACCTGAAGTGGAATCCATGATCTGGTCGATGCGCGGCAAGGGGAACGGGTCCTTCGGGCAAGCCTTGTTGAGATCTGCGAAATCAATGCAAAGCCTCCATTTCCCATTCGCCTTCCGGACCGCCACTGGATTTGCTAACCACGTAGGATGCAGTACTCCTCTGACCAAACCAGCTGCCTCTAGTTTCTTGATTTCCTCGGCAATGAACTGTTGTCGCTCCAAGGCCTGCTGTTGGGGATATAACTATTAGGTATGACCCACCCAGGAGGGGCCGGGTTATACCAACGGCAGGTCACTTTCACAAAGCCCATAAAGGAGTTGAAGATGGCGGTTCATGAGGATGACTTATGAAGGGCCCAAGGCCCAAAGGCGGCTTAAGGCCCATAGGTGTAAACCGCCATACATGTATATGCATGACTTGTATTGTAAGGCAAGTGTAATTAATCACCGGGCCGGACACATTTATCAGCCGGCCGAGACTCTGTAAGCCGCGCAGGGCTTCAACCTGTGTATATAAAGGGGCGACCTGGCGGCATTTTAGGACAAGGAGACAACAGATCGAAAGCTAGGTCAAGCGTATTCGCTCCCTAGTAATCGAGACATAAGCAATACCACCTCAAACTGGATTAGGCCTTTACCTTTACTACCAGGGGCCGAAACAGTATAAATTCCTCTGTCCTTTGTCCCATTTAACCCCTTTAAGCTCACCCAGTGCGATGGCTCCACGACTAAGTCCTCACACTAGGACATCTGCCGTGACAATTCCACGACAGTTGGCGCCCACCATGGGGCCAGCGCACGGTGGTTTCGAGTTCTTACAAGGCAACTTTTAAGGGATCAAGAGACACGTCATGGCCCGGATGACCAAGAGTCGTCGCGGCAAGCTCTACATCAACGACGTAGGCTGGGCCCCCGAGGCCGGCTCAATCGAGTACGGGTATCGGGTCCCCTTCGGCGGAATTCACGTCTTCATCGGCAAAATCGGCGAACCGGGCCCTGAGCCGGACACCTGCGCCGACATCATCGAGATGGCTCAGCGTGCGTGACCCGCCGTGAAGCGTGCTTTCATTGGATTCATCCATGGGGGAGAATTTGAGGAAGGATCCGTGTCTGGTGGTGAGACGACCATCTATTCTAATGGTGAGTCGTCCACGGGCGAGACTACTTCATTGTATCAACTGCAGGATGGCAAGCTTGGGGGTTGTTCCGATGGTGACAGTATTCCAGACCCCTATGAGCCGCCGAACCGGGTCATGATTTTTATGGCTGGTACGCAGTCAGTGCAGAATTCTTTGACTGCAGTGGCAATGATTTCCGGGTCAGTAGCGGCGATGGCGGCCGGGGCAGGAGGCCCTGCGCGCCCGCCCGCTTATTAGACACTTTGACAACACTGTTGACAGCGTAGGTTAACCCAGCAAATCAAACGCAGCATAATGCGGAAGTTGCAAAACTACGAGATGAGATAGCTCAAGCCAGGAAAGATCTAGAAGCGGAGGATGCGAGGATGACTGCGAAATGATCTGCTTTGGAGGCTCAGGTGCAAAGAATCCAGGCTGATTCCTTCCAGCTCTCTTTGGATCAGAACGCTTCAAACAAAGTTTTGAGGAGGAGGCACCGAAGTCGTCTGCCTCCGGTTTACGAGGCGAGGAACCTCTTCAACACACCTGGTGCAGGGACCAGTGACCCGCCAGGGGTAAACCGGGCAGTAGCAGTGCCAGGGACTGGAGCGCCGGCTCAACCACGCACGACGGACCCGCCCCGTCACAATAATATCCCATCACAACATGTGCCAAGACCACCGGGTCATTATTCTAACCCTTTGGATAACATGATAGTTGCGGCGTCATGATTGGTGGCTCTCCCAGTTGATGGCGAGTCTCCAGCTGCGGTTGAAATGCGGAGGGCTAGAGAGGTTCTTCAGACATCATTGGTGCAGCAGGAGGCTTATTCTTACAGTCGTGAGATGATCCATTCAACCCCTCACCCAAGCCGGAGTTATAGCAGACACATGGACTCCCCGGCGGTGTCAAGCAGTGAGCAGCGTCGTAACCCGCCCCATGGAGATGACCCGCCCTGTAATACTCAGGCGTCGTAACCCGCCCCAAGGAGATGACCCGCCCCGTAATACTCAGGCCCTGATAGATCAGGATAGAGCACATCGGGAGGCTAAGCTGGCGGCTCAGTACGTGGCTCGTCAACCATCTCCGGTTTATCTGACAACTTCGGTGGAGGCAGGTGTGACCTCTAGAAGCACGGGTGTACCATGTTTAGTGTCGGCTCTGCGTAATGTGCATCTGCCCAAGGATTCCAACGTTGTGTTTCTCCAGAGGAGGGCCCTGAGATTCTGCGTGAAATTCATGAAGGTGATTGTGGCCATCATGCCGGTTCTAAGTCCCTTGTGGCTAAGGCTTTTTGTCATGGGTTTTATTGGCTGACGGCTCACGTTGATGCTAAGGATCTAGTGAGTAAATTTGATGGTTGTTAGAAATTCTCCTGACGAGCTCATGTGCCGGCTCAATAATTGAGGATGATTCCAATTACTTGGCCATTTGCAGTCTGGGGGCTCGATATGCTTGGGCCTTTCAAAAGATCCAAAGATAAAAAGACACACCTCCTAGTGGCAGTTGACAAATTTACAAAGTGGGTTGAGGCAGAGCCCATCAGTAACTGTGACGCAGCGACGACGGTTCAATTCATCAAAAAGGTGATTTTCTATTTTGGTTTTCCCCACAGTATGATAACTGATAATGGTACTAATCTGTCCAAGGGTGCTATGGAAGAATTTTGTCAACATGAGCATATCCGGCTTGATGTATCATCAGTGGCTCACCCTCAGTCTAATGGTCAAGCCGAGAGAGCCAATGAAGAGATCCTAAGAGGCATCAAGCCCCGGCTTATGGTTCCATTACAAAGGACACCGGGTTGTTGGGTGGAGGAGTTACCTTCCGTGTTATGGGGTATCAATACTACCCCCAACAGATCTACGGGTTACACGCCTTTCTTCATGGTTTATGGAGCAGAGGCGGTTCTCCCTAGTGACATATGTCATGACTCGCCCCGTGTGGCGGCTTATGTTGAAGCTGATAATGAAAGAGCACATCAGGATGCTCTTGACTTATTGGATGAGGAGCGTGACCTTGCGGCGGCTCGTTCGGCGATTTACCAGCAAGATCTATGATAACCCACTAGTATAGGGGGTCGCAACAGTTTTTGATAAGTAAGAGTGTTGAACCCAACGAGGAGCTAAAGATAGAACAAATATTCCCTCAAGTTCTATCGAGCACCGATACAACTCTACGCACGCTTGACGTTCGCTTTACCTAGACCAAGTATGAAACTAGAAGTACTTTGTAGGTGTTTTTGGATAGGTTTGCAAGAAAATAAAGAGCACGCAAGTAAAAACTAGGTGCTGTTTAGATAAAGACATAATAAAGTAAATATAGCGAGTGTGGAAAAGTGGTGGTAGGAGTTGCGGAATTTTCCCTAAGCAATTAACTACTTTACTAGACCGATAGCAAGTTTCATGTAGGAGAGGCCACTGCTAGCATGTCATCCCTTACTTGGAATTCTGTGCACTTATGATTGGAACTATTAGCAAGCATCCACAACTACTAACGTTCACTAAGGTAAAACCCAACCATAGCATTAAGATATATTGGTCCCCCTTCAATCCCGTATGTATCAATTTCTATGCTAGGTAGAAGCTTCTGTCACTCTTGCCCTCCAATACATAGTCCTATCAACATACAACTAACCCTATGGTGTGATCCACGCGCGTGCTCATATGATGGGCACCAAAGGACAGCAACATAACCACAAGCAAATTAAATAAATCATAGCAATTCATCAACCACCGATAGGACAACGAAAATCTACTCAGACATCATAGCATGGTAACACATCATTGGATAATAATATGAAGCATAAAGCACCATGTTCAAGTAGAGGGTACAGAGGGTTGCGGGAGAGGGGGCCGCTATAGATAGAGGGGGGAAGGTGATGGATATGTTGGTGAAGATGACGAAGGTGTTGGTGTAGATCGCGGTGATGATGATGGCCCCCGGCGGCGTTCCGGCGCCACCAGAAGCAAGGGGGAGTGAGCCCCCTCCTTCTTCTTCTTCCTTGACCTTCTCCCAAGATGGGAGAAGGGTTTCCCCTCTGGTCCATGGTCTCCATGGCGTGGGAGGGGCGAGAGCCCCTCCGAGATTGGATCTATCTCTCTGTCTCTCTCTGTTTCTGCGTTCTCCTCCTCTGCCCTTTCACCATTTCGTGTATATATGGAGATCCGTAACTCCGGTTGGACTGAAACCTTCGCCGTGATTTTTTACCAAAAATTATCTTTCTTGCGGCCGAAGAAGGGCATCAACCGCCTTACGGGTGGCCCACGAGGGTCAGGGGCATGCCAGGGGGGCAGGCCCCCTGTCTCGTGGCCACCTCAGGTACCGTCTCGCGTGGATTTTTCTTCCGGAATTTTCCAAATATTCCAAAAATAAGCTCCGTCCGTTTTTATCCCGTTTGGATTCCGTTTGATATGGATATTCTGCGAAACATAAAACATGCAACAAACAGGAACTGGCACTGGGCACTAGATGAATATGTTAGTCCCAAAAATAATATAAAAAGTTGCCAAAAGTATATGAAAGTTGAATAATATTGGCATGGAATAATAAAAAAATATAGATACGACAGAGACGTATCAGCATCCCCAAGCTTAATTCCTACTCGTCCTCCAGTAGGTAAATGATAAAAAAGATAATTTTTGATGTGGAATGCTACCTAGCATAATCTTGATCATATGTCTAATAATATTAAGACACGGGTGATTCAAAGCAATAGTCTGTCATTTGACATAAAAACAATAATACTTCAAGCCTACTAATAAAGCAATCATGTATTTTCAAAATAACAAGGCCAAAGAAAGTTATCCCTACAAAATCATATAGTCTGGCTATGCTCCGTCTTCACCACACAAAATATTCACATCATGCATAACCCCGATGACAAGCCAAGCAATTATTTCATACTTTTGAAGTTTCTCAAACCTTTTCAACTTTCACGCAATACATGAGCGTGAGCCATGGACATAGCACTATAGGTGGAATATAATAAAATGATGGGGGTTATGTGGAGAAGACAAAAAGGGAGAAAGTCTCACATCGACGCGGCTAATCAATGGGCTATGGAGATGCCCATCAATTGATGTCAATGCGAGGAGTAGGGATTGCCATGCAGCGGATGCACTAGAGCTGTAAGTATACGAAAGCTCAAACTGAAACTAAGTGGGTGTGCATCCAACTTGCTTGCTCATGAAGACCTAGGGCATTTGAGGAAGCCCATCGTTGGATTATACAAGCCAAGTTCTATAATGAAAATTCCCACTAGTATATGAAAGTGATAACTCAAGAGACTCTCTATATGAAGAACATGGTGCTACTTTGAAGCACAAGTGTGGTAAAAGGATAGTAACATTGCCCCTTCTCTCTTTTTCTCTCAGTTTTTTGTTTTTTTCTCTCTTTTTTTTGGGCCTTCTCTTTTTTTGGCCTTTCTCCTTTTTTTCGTCCGGAGTCTCATCCCGACTTGTGGGGGAATCATAGTCTCCATCATCCTTTCCTTACTGGGGCAATGCTCTAATAATGATGATCATCACACTTTTATTTACTTACAACTCAATATTACAACTCGATATCTAGAACAAAGATATGACTCTATATGAATGACTCGGCGGTGTAATGGGATGTGCAATGATCTAGCATAGCAATGACATCAAAAAATGGACAAGCCATGAAAACATCATGCTAGCTATCTTACGATCATGCAAAGCAATATGACAATAAATGCTCAAGTCATGTATATGATGATGATGGAAGTTGCATGGCAATATATCTCGGAATGGCTATGGAAATGCCATGATAGGTAGGTATGGTGGCTGTTTTGAGGAAGATATAAGGAGGTTTATGTGTGATAGAGCGTATTTTATCACGGGGTTTGATGCACCGCGAAGTTTGCACCAACTCTCGAGGTGAGAAAGGGCAATGCGCTGCATCAAGAGGCTAGCAATGATGGAAGGGTGAGAGTGCGTATAATCCATGGACTCGGCATTAGTCATAAAGAACTCACATACTTATTGCAAAAATCTATTAGTCATCGAAACAAAGTACTAAGCGCATGCTCCTAGGGGGATAGATTGGTAGGAAAATACCATCGCTCATCCCCGACCGCCACTCATAAGGAAGACAATCAATAAATACCTCATGCTCCAACTTCGTTACACAACGGTTCACCATACGTGCATGCTACGGGAATCACAAACCTCAACACAAGTATTTCTACAATCCACAACCACCCACTAGCATGACTCTAATATCACTATCTTTATATCGCAAAACTATTGCAAGGAATCAAACATATCATATTCAGTGATCTACAAGTTTTATGTAGGATTTTATGACAAACCATGTGAATGACCAGTTCCTGTCATCTCTCTAAATAGATATAAGTGAAGCAAGAGAGTTTAATTATTTCTACAAAAGATATGCCCTTGCTCTAACAAATATAAGTGAAGCAAAAGAGCATTCTACAAATGGCGGTTGTCTATGTAAAGAGAAACAGGCAATCCAAACTTCAAATGATATAAGTGAAGCACATGAAGCATTCTATAAAGCAATACTCAAAAGACTTAAGTGAAGTGCAATGAGCATTCTATAAATCAACCAAGGACTATATCATACCAGCATGTTGCATAAAAGAAAAGTGAAAACTAAATGCAAAAGACGCTCCAAGATTTGCACATACCGCATGAACGAAACGAATCCGAAAACATACCGATACTTGTTGAAGAAAGAGGGGATGCCTTCCGGGGCATACCCAAGCTTAGTCGCTTGATTATCCTTGAATATTTACTTGGGGTGCCTCGGGCATCCCCAACCTTGAGATCTTTCCTCTCTTCCTTCTTCTCACATCGAGACCTTCTCGATCATCGAACACTTCATCCTCACAAAACTTCAACAGAAAACTCGGTAAGATCCGTTAGTATAATAAAGGAAATCACTACACTAAGTACTGTTGCAAACCAATTCATATTTTGTTTTTGCATTTCTTTACTGTTGTATAATTTTTTCATGGCTTGATCCACTGATATAATTGTTAGTTTCATCAAAACAAGCAAACTATGCATCGAAAACAGAATCTGTCTAAAACAGAACAGTCTGTAATAATCTGAACATTCACCATACTTATGATGCTTGAAAAATTCTACCAAAATTTGGAAAAATAAAAGATTTGTATAGAAAGACGGTGCAAAAAGAATCAGAACTGTTTGACGTTCCAGTAAAAAACTAAAAATCGCGCACTACAGCCAAAGTTTCTGTCCTGCACCGTACAAACCAACAAGCATCGTAAACACCCTGAAGGCAAACCTTGGCACATTATTTTTATAATACAATGGAATTGTACAAGGGTATAATTATTTTTATTGAAAAGTTTCTGTAATCAAGATTCACAAAGTTTCCATGAGCATGAACAAATTTCAAGGCTAGCTCCCACTTCAACAATGCTCGTCTTTCTCACTTTCGCTTTTCTTTTTGAAAAGTTTTGGGTTCCCCTCTTTATTTTTGTTGTTTTTAAACTATATGAAAGCACTCAACATAAATAAATGACTCTCTAAAACTTCCGGGTTGTCTCCCTGGCAGCGCTTTCTTTAAAGCCATTAAGCTAAGCATATAGTGCTCAAGTAGTGAATCCACCCGGATCCCAAGGTATATCAAAGCCAATTTTAATTAGAAATGATTTTTAATTTAGTAGTGAGCACAAAGCAACATATATCATGTAATGACGAAGTCTAACTCTCTTCCTATGCATCGGCATGTCATAAAACAACAATTCATGCGCACCTAGTAAAGGCCAATGCATAGTATAAGAAGTTTTTTGCAATTTTATCATATTGGAAACATAGAGAGGTGGAGATAAGGTTCCTTTCTCATAATAATTGCAAGTAGGAGCAGCAAGCACATGCATATTATATATGTTAAAATCATCATGTGTAGTAGTAAGAGGCAACCCATCAATATAATCCTTAATAAGGGCAAACTTCTCCGATATAGTGTAGTTGGGAGAATTCAAAAAGATAATAGGACTATCATGTGTGGGCACAATAGCAACAATTTCATGTTTAAAATAAGGAACTATAGCAAGTTCATCTCCATAAGCATAATTCATATGGGCATCTTGGCCACAAGCATAGCAAGCATCATCAAAAAGGGGAATTTCAAGATAATCAACAGGATCATAACAATCATCATAGCAATCATCCTTCGGTAAGCACGAAGGGAAATTAAACAATGTATGAGTTGAAGAGTTACTCTCATTAGAAGGTGGGCACGGGTAGCTAATCGCTCTTCCTCCTTTTGTTCTTCGCTCTCGTCATCATCTTTTTGATCCAATGAGCTCACAGTTTCATCAATTTCTTCTGCCATAGACTCCTGCAAGATATTAGTCTCTTCTTAGACAGTGGAGTAGTCCTCAATATATGGTTCAACATAGGCATTAGAAGCATAATTATCATAGCAATATTTAAGTATGGCAAAGTTTTCAGATTTGTAAAGAGTAGCACCATACTTTTCAATCAAAGAAGCAATTTCATAAGCACCCTTAAAAGCAACAAATTCTTCAATTTTTTGAACATCATAGTAATTATAAACACCTTTAGCATAAGAAGATAAGATTCCATTATCACTAAACTCACTTTGGTAGGGAAGGTGTTTCTTAGGGTTTTCAGAACAACAAGTAAAATCATATATATAACAAAAATTCCAAGCATAGCGTTGCAAACGATGAATTTGACCCAGTAAAAGTTTCCCTTTTTCAGATATACGGTGTCGCACATAACAAGCATGCTCATCTAAAGATTTGCCCTCAACTAAGCTAGTTGGGGTTTCAGCCCGAGCACATAGGGATCGAAGATGATCCAAGTAATAAGCTTCAGGAGTGTGATAGATTTTGAGTGGTTCTTCAACCATTGGTTCAGTAGGTACAACTAATTTTTTTGGTATTTTGCGTTTCCTACCCATAACTAAAGATAGAAACAACTAAGAACAACAAATAAAAATTACTTAGTGATAAAGCAAACAAGCACACACAAGAATATTCACCCCACGCTATTGCTCCCCGGCAACAGCACCAGAAAAAGGTCTTGATAACCCACAAGTATAGGGGATCACAAAAATTTTCAATAAGTAAGGGTGTCGAACCCAATGAGGAGCTAAAGGTAGAACAAATATTCCCTAAAGTTCTATCGACCACCGATACAACTCTACGCATGCTTGACGTTCGCTTTACCTAGAACAAGTATGAAACTAGAAGTACTTTGTAGGTGTTTTTTGGATAGGTTGCAAGAAAATAAAGAGCACGTAAGTAAAAACTAGGGGCTGTTTCGATAAAGACACAATAAAGTAAATATAGCGACTGTGGAAAAGTGGTGATAGAAGTTGCAGAATTGTCCCTAAGCAATTGACTACCTTACTATACCGATAGCAAGTTTCATGTGGGAGAGGCCACTGCTAGCATGTCATCCCTTACTTGGAATTATGTGCACTTATGATTGGAACTATTAGCAAGCATCCGCAACTACTAACCTTCATTAAGGTAAAACCCAACCATAGCATTAAGATATATTGGTCCCCCTTCAATCCCGTATGCATCAATTTCTATGCTAGGTTGAAGCTTCTGTCACTCTTGCCCTCCAATACATAGTCCTATCAACATACAACTAACCCTATGGTGTGATCCACACGCGCGGTCATATGATGGGCACCAAAGGACAACAACATAACCACAAGCAAATTAAATCAATCATAGCAATTCATCAACCACCGATAGGACAACAAAAATCTACTCAGACGTCATAGGATGGCAACACATCATTGGATAATAATATGATAAAGCACCATGTTCAAGTAGAGGGTACAGCGGGTTCCGGGAGAGTGGAACACTGTAGATAGAGGGGGGAAGGTGATGGAGAAGTTGGTGAAGATGACGGAGGTGTTGGTGTAGATCGCGGTGATGATGATGGCCCCCGACGGCATTCCGGCGCCACCGAAAGCAAGGGGGAGAGAGCCCCCCTTCTTCTTGGATGAGAGCCCCTCCGAGATTGGATCTATCTCTCTGTCTCTCTCTGTTTCTGTGTTCTCCTCCTCTGCCCTTTCACTGTTTCACGTATATACGGAGATCCGTAACTCCGATTGGACTAAAACCTTCGCCGTGATTTTTTACCAAAAAATAGCTTTCTTGCGGCCGAAGAAGGGCATCTACCGCCTTACGGGTGGCCCACGAGGGTCAGGGGCACGCCCCCCTGCCTTGTGGCCACCTCGGGTACCGCCTCGCGTGTATTTTTTTTCCAGAATTTTCCAAATATTCCAAAAATAAGCTCCGTACGTTTTTATCCCATTTGGATTCCGTCTGATATGGATATTCTGCGAAACATAAAACATGCAACAAACAGGAACTGGCACTGGGCACTGGATCAATATGTTAGTCCTAAAAATAATATAAAAAGTTGCACAAAGTATATGAAAGTTGAATAATATTGGCATGGAACAATAAAAAATTATAGATACGATGGAGACGTATCAATCTGCGCTGTTATCACAGCCGCTGGGTTAAAAGCAAAACTTTTCAAGAAGGCGACCTGGTGCTCCGGCTTATCCAGGATCAAACTGACGTGCATAAGTTATCTCCACCTTGGGAAGGACCCTTTGTGGTCAGCAAAGATCTGAACAACGGATCGTACTACCTTATCGACATTCGAGACCACAAGGACTCACGATAGTCGGAGGAGGAGACCCGCCGACCGTGGAATATTGCTCATCTTCGGCCCTACTACACTTGAGCCACCGGCTCTTACAATGTGCATATTTTGACAATGTATATATTATGATGATTATAATAAAGCTGGCATCCCTGATAAAGCAAGGCCTTTTTCATTTTGTTTCCACGAGTAACGAGTCTTTTTACACTTATGGTCATTTGGGGGCTTCCTGCCCATATTTGAGGCATAGCTGTGAATATCCCTCTTGATCGGCACAATGCCACACCTATGGTCACTTGGGGTCTTCCTGCCCATATTTGAGGCATAGCTATGAATATCCCTCTTGATCGGTGCAATGCCACACTTATGGTCACTTGGGGGCTTCCTGCCCATATTTGAGGCATAGTTGTGAATATCCCTCTTGATCGGTGCAATGCCACACTTATGGTCACTTGGGGGCTTCCTGCCCATATTTGAGGCATAGCTGTGAATATCCCTCTTGATAGGCTCAATGCCACACTTGAACATTTGGGGGCTTCCCGCTCATATTTGAAGCATAGCTATAAACATCCCTCTTGGTCCGGCTCATATTCGGCTTGGCGGCCTTTGAAAGCCTTATTTTCTTTCTTGATGTGTTTTTTTTTTCTGGAGCATTTTTTGGATTTATCTTGGCATATGATTTAACAATGATTCAGGCCATGTAGCCTCAATTATTACAGCTCATATTTGAGCACATATGAGGTTTATGATAACCCGGCCTGGCTTGCGACGATATGCCACCAGCAGATGATATCAAATAATCAGACGTATTGTCTTCAAAGTTTTGGGTTATCGCCCTTACTGCCTTCATATGGTAAGCCGGCAGTTTAAATCACATATTACAGGTATGATATTTTGTATTATATCTAATTATGATTAAACCGACCCTGGTTATGCATTGTTTTTGTAACCAGTGGCTTTATATGGGGTATTATGACCCGTCCTGCGGCAAACCGCCAAGGCACTTGTGTTTACTTATGTGCAGGGTAATGATTAATCTCCTCTGCATAAACCGCCATCATCATAAGCATAAAACGGTATCTTCTCAAATGGTGGGTCAAACAGTGTTCAGCAAAACAAAAACATGCACAATGGCACGACAAATCAAAGTTTCACTAGCCTATTACACGACTCAGTGAGCCATTAAAGATCAAGTGTTTCCAAAGGATCAAATATCTAAACTGCCCGACGGTTCACTCTTCTTGGCCTTGATGGCTTGAGGCTTCTGGGTCATCCTTCTCCAGTTCTTCGTCCTCCTCCGCCATCTGGAAATTTGGTGATGACCAGTCGATGCCACACAAGGCTTGAAATTCAGCTTCATCATCTATAAGTTCGGACGGTTCAACTTCAGGGGTGAAAGTATGCTTACGGTTGGGGGAGATTAGATCCATCACTTTATAAGCAGGCGTGGGCATCTTCTGATTCTCCCTATTTTAAGCCGGTGGTATTTTAAAGGTCCGTGTCGGTGTAAAAAAGTAGGGGCACACCTTTGTACCCCTTTACTTGTGCGCGGGCAGTCAGAGCCTAGCGCCACAACCACACTAAGCAGGGCAGAGGAGGGGAGCCGGAGAGAAGCCGAAGCCCAAGACAACCACGACAACGCAAAGACCAGAAATGCCAGACAGCAAAGGGGTGGGGTGGAGTCCCCCGGCAAGGCCCTTGCCGGGGCAGGCCTCCGCGGCCCCGACAAGAACCTTGCCGGGGCAACTTGCCCAAACACCAACAAAGTGAGCCACCCTTGAGCCCGCGGGTTCCGACCCAACTAACTGCGGTTGGACCAGGGCTCGAGAGGCACCTCTGTGGTGGCATGCAGATCTTTGTCAAGACCATAAATATTCAAGATCAGACGAGGATTAAAAGACAACGATCCTCTGCAAGATCCTTGCTGAGGGGAGCCATAAGACCCCCGGCAAGATCCTTGTCGGGGACAACAGCACGCCACGGCGAGGCCCTTGATAGGCCACCCGGCAAGGCCCTCGCCAAGGGCTCCAGCAGGGCCACCTCCAGGCCCACACCAGCCAAGCCTCCACCGCCATTCGCATGCAGTTGCCAGCCCAACCAGCTGGGCAGGCACCTGCGTGGCAACATGCAGCTCCCAGGCCAACTCATCAAGCACCTACGTGGCGGCATGCAAATCTTCGTGAAGACTTTGCCATCGCGCCACCTCAGCTGCCTACCTACCTACATGGCTCCCCATGCATCGCTGACCAGGGATGGACGGGATGAGCCTCGTTCCCATCCCCAATAAATCAAGGGGACACCTAAGCGATGCATTAAATGCGTCTTGTCCTGTATACGAGCGATAAGCTCGTAGCACTGTACGCCTATCCACCTCCTGTGTGCCACTTTGGCAGCCCCTTTCGACTATAAAAGGAGGCCCATGGCGTACTGGAGAAGGATTCGGCTCTTTGTAACTACTCAGCCACTGTAGCTAGTTCAAGGGCTCAAGAACACTCAATACATCCACCAAAGCAGGAATAGGGTTTTACGCATCCTCGCGGCCCGAACCTGGGTAAACGATCCTTGTGCTAATTACTGATCCTGCTCTTCTTGCAAACTTGCACCCCGGCAACAGTAGTAGGGGATTCTTGTGATCCCATAGGTGTCATTTCCCACTGTCGGTGTCAAAACCGGCAGATCTCGGGTAGGGGGTCCCAAACTGTGCGTCTAAGGCGGATGGTAACAGGAGGCGGGGGACACGATGTTTACCCAGGTTCGGGCCCTCTCGATCGAGGTAATACCCTACTTCCTGCTTGATTGATCTTGATGATATGAGTATTACAAGAGTTGATCTACCACGAGATCGTAGAGGCTAAACCCTAGAAGCTAGCCTATGGTATGATTTTTGTTGTCCTACGGACTAAACCCTCCGGTTTATATAGACAACGGAGGGGCCTAGGGTTACATAGAGTCGGTTACAAGGAAGGAGATCTACATATCCGTATTGCCAAGCTTGCCTTCCACGCCATGGAGAGTCCCATCCGGACACGGGACAAAGTCTTCAATCTTGTATCTTCATAGTCCAACAGTCCGGCTGTCCGGATACCCCCTAATCCAGGACTCCCTCAGTAGCCCCTGAACCAGGCTTCAATGATGATGAGTCCAACGCGCAGTTTGTCTTCGACATTGCAAGGCGGGTTCCTCCTCCGAATACTCCATAGAAGATTTTGAACACAAGGATAGTGTCTGGCTCTGCAAAACAAATTCCACGTACCACCGTAGAGAGAATAATACTTTCACAAATCTAATCTGCTGACACACTCGGTAGCATGACATCACACCACGGCCCGGTATTTATTTGAACCGTTTTTCTCAACCAGCCTTGGCGCATATTGCGAGGCGGTTTCCTTGGCACGTCTTGTCGAAGCAGAGATCGTGTCCCCTTATCACGGGATTCTCATCAATACGGACGTGGGTAACCCAACCGCGCCATCCATTACGACGCTTGGGGAATAAGCGAGTTCACTAGGCAGGTGGGGCGCATAGTTTTCCCGCCTTATAAAGGGATAAGGGTTCACCCTTTTCACCCACGCCTTCTTCCTCCTTGCTCATCCATTCTTGCGCACTCGAGCTCCAACACCCAAGTTTGCGTCTTTCTCCTTAAACCATTCCAAGCATGTCCGGAGCGGGAGGCAAGTCGATGAAATCCTCCATCACGGAGGAGGACATGAAAAAGCTTTGGGGAGCCGGATACTTGGCTGCGGATATCGCGCATCGGCTACCCAACGCGGGACAGATCGTCCATACCCCGGAATCTCATGATAGGGTAGTTTTTCTCACCCACTTCGTCCGCGGCCTCATGTTCTACTACGGGCTGGATTTCCATGATCTAGCCCCAAACTTTATCCTCAACATCTCGGCGTTTATTGTCGTGTGCGACGCCTTCCTTCGCATCCGGCCCCACTTCGGCCTGTGGCTGAAGACCTTCAATGTCAAACCGAAGGTAGTAGGCGGCCAACAAGCGGAATGCGGAGGTGCCATGGTGGGAAAAATGCCCAAAGTCACATGGCTCGAGGGCTCCTATGTGGAGACCATAAAGGGGTGGCAATCGGGGTGGTTCTACATCACCGATCTGCGTGACACCAACTAGGTCCGGAATCCCCATGCGGCTCACCTCCTGGAAAGAGAAGGGCCTGTCCTGGGGTTCCCCGGTAGAGCTGACCAGACTCCAGACCTGCATCAAGAACATGATTAACAAGAAAATCAAGCTCGTCAACATGGTCCAGGTCATGTTCTTCCGCCGGATCCTCCCGTGTCAACAACGCGCATTCAATTTGTGGGAGTTCAACCCGGCCAAGCACCAGACTCTACGCGAGCTCTTTGACACGACGCACAAGGACGTCTGTAAGGTGCTGTTAAAGGGCGCCGAGATGCCTCCTCCCCTTACCAAGGACCGCGGACTCAGAGCACAAACACCAGTTCGGTAAGTTCTTTATACCTTATAGGGTATTTATTTTCCCCAGTTTAATCAAGTGCGGGATCTAAGCTTCCATGCTTTTAACAGGTGTCGGTGGCAAACGACACCTATGGGATCACAAGAATCCCTACTATGGTTGCGGGGCGCGGGGTTGAGAGAAGAGCGGGCCTAACAGAGAAGCACGCTGTTCGTTTATCCAAGTTCGGGCCGCGAGGATGCGTAAAACCCTACTCCTGCTTTGGTGGATGTATTCTGTGTTCTTCAGCTAGCTACGGGGTGTAACGAGCTCCAAAAAGCCAAATCTTTCTCCTGGTCGCCTCGGGCCTCCTTTTATGGGTGAAAGAGGCTGCCACAGTGGCACACAGGAGGTGGAAAGGTCTATAGTGGCACGAGGTTATCCCTTGTATTACAGGACAAGGTGCATTTAATGCATCACTTAGGTGTCCTCTCACTTTATCGGGGACGGGGGCGAGGCCCGTACTGTCCGTCGCCGCTCCTCCAGGCTTCGACGCGTGCCCTGGCCAGCGGTGCATGCGGTGCCATTTAGGCAGGCAGGCAGCTGAGGTGGCACGGTGGTGGAGCCTCCACGAAGGGCTGCATGTTGCCACGCAGGTGCCTGCCCAGTTGGTTGGGTCGGTAGCTGCATGCGAATCGTGGCGGAGACTTGGTTGGTGCGGTCCTGTTGGTGGCCCTGCTGGTGCGCTTGGCGAGGGCCTTGCCAGGTGGCCCAGCAAGGGTCTTGCCGGGTCACTTGCCGTGGCGCGCAGGCGTCCCCGGCATAGATCTTGCCAGGGGTCTTGTAGGTTCCTTCGGCGAGGATGGCGGCCTTCCCATCCTCACTTGATCTTGACTATTCTTTGTCTTCACAAAGATCCGCATGCCACCACAGAGGTGCCTCCCGAGCCCTGTCCCAACACATCCGTTGAGTGTTGGTGGGCTCAAGGGTGACTCGCTCGGCTGGCGTGGGCGAGCTGCCCCGGCAAGGGTTTTGCCGGGGCCGCTGGGGCCGCCCCGGCAAGGATCCTTGCCGGGAAACCTGCTTCGCCCATCTGATCTTTGTGGCCTTGGTCCTTGTTGTTGCTTTGCTTAATCTTGGGCTTCGGTCTTACCTTGGCTCACCTCCTCCACTCTGCTTGGAGTGGCCGTGGGCGTGGCTCCGACGGCCCGTGCACAGGTTAAGGGGTACAAAAATGTGCCCCTAGTTTTGTACACCGACAGGAGCCCCCGGGCCTGGGCCACACATAAGCGTGACACGTTGTTGGGCCAGGCCCAAAACGGTGCGCGGGCAGGTGGGGCGGTTTTTACCGCAGTAAGATTTTTTCACAACAAGCGCTTCCCATGAACCGGCAAGACGCACGGCATGGAGGGGAGGGGCGGCGTGGGGTGGCATGCGGGGGCGGTTTCAGACGCATGCGCCACATCGCGAAGAATGCAGCGCTACCTCGCGCTTCCCTATAAAAGGGATAACCGTATGACTGCCTTTTACCCTTCAAGAACCCCAATCTCGAGACCTCCGCCGTCCCCTCTTCTTCTCCAAGCTTCGTCTTCGCCGCCGCCGTGCAGCTTCGCCGCCCTCCGCCTCTCCTCCTCCTTCACCATGGCGCCAAAATTCACCAAGGGCAAGGGGGTGGCCAAGGATGTTGGGGCTGTGGAGCCGCCGGAGAGTGCGCTGTCAGGGGACCGGACGTAGTCCGCCTTCTTCTTCCCCTCGACGGTCGACGTGTTCGACCTTCGGGACCTCTTCAGGCCCCTGTGGGGAGTGAAGACGGGTGGAGGATTCGGCGACTTTGCCACGCTGGCCATCCCCGCCGCTTGTGCCGAGCCTGCCTCAAATCGGTACCCCTTCTTCTTCGATTACTTTTCTTGCGGGCTCTGTCCTCCCTTTTCCGATTTCTTCAGTGACATCATGCACACCTTCAACTTCCGTCTTCTGGATTTTACTCCGACGCGTATGGCGTGCATGGCCCTTTTCACAAGACTTTATGAAGGCTTCGCGGGGTGCAGCCCAACACGGCGCTCTTCCGCCACTAGTTCTACCTCGATCAGATAGGGGCGCCATCTCGGTTGCATCACCTGGATCCCAAGATCCAAGGAGGCGTACCCGGACGGCGCCATGAAGGAGAGGTGGGATGAGTGGCAGGGCCGGTGGTGCTGGATTGAAGAGGAGGACCCGCGGGGAGGGGGCGAGTCCTGCGGCAGGCCAGTTCCGGCGAGCCTGTTCAGCCCCGCAGGACTGTGCAACCGCAGCTGACTTTGGAGGGGTCCCGGCCTCACACGAGGGCCGCAGCTGCGAAGAAGCCGGCGAAGGTCGCGGTGAAGAAGAAGACGGCCGCCCCTTCTTCATCTAGATGTGCCCAGACGCTGCCTCCCTCCCCTCCTCCAGGGAACGTCGGCGCGGGGATCACCTTTGACTTTGGATCCCTCAGTCCGAGGAGGAAGAGGAAGACCGCAGAGGAGGAGGCGGACGACGAGTAAGTGTCTGGTTCCTTTTTCGTTATCTCTGCCCCCTCACTCTGTGGTACTGATCTTGTCTTGTTTTTGTCTTCGTAGGGACATGGAGACGCTGGCCCAGAGAGCAAAAAGGGCCAAGGTCTCGACGGGTCGCCAGCCCCTGGCCGATGCTTCGAGGGCGCCCTTGGTGGTGTTGAGCAGCCCGGACAGCAGCCCACGGCAAAGCCCCCAGCGTAAGTTCATCATTCTTCTCTCTTCAAAATGTGTCAAGAGCGCGACGCTTTGGTGCTGACCTCGCCAGGTGTGCAGGAGGGGAGCGGCAGCAGGAGGAGGCATAGGGGGCTACTCTCAACGCGCCACCCCCATCGACCACGCCGCCCCGAGGGGCGTCCCCATCAAGGGCGCCAAGCACCGAGCTCACACACATGGAGGAGGAGGAAGAGAACTCGGGTGTCGGTGGCTTTGCCTCGACGCCAAATGTTGGCGGGGGGGGCTTGCCCCACCGGGTGTCGGCACCGGTAAGTCGCTCGCCGTTCGTCCCTGCTTCTTCTTCTTTCTGGTTCTTGGTCTTGGCTTTGCCTCACCCCTGTCTTCGGTGCCCAGATTCCTCCTTGACGGATCCAGAGGACGTGGAGGCCATGATCGAGGGTGTCGCCAAGGCTACTGAGGTAGACGCCGAGAGGATCGCCGCGGAGGAGGCCGCCAAGGGGGCTGCCGAGGGCGCCGCCGAGGAGCCCGCCGGGGAGGCCGACAAGGCCGCCGCATGGGAGGTCGCCAAGGATGCTGCCGAGGCTGCCGCCAAGGAGCCCGCCGGGGAGGCCGGGAAGGCCGCCGCTGAGGAGGCCGCCGCCAAGGGGCCCGCCGGGGAGGCCGGCAAGGCCGCCACTGAGGAGCACGGCAAGGGGCCTGCTGGGGAGGAGGAGGAGCGACCAGCCTTCCTCCTCTGCTGCTTCCAGCTCCGGCAAGTACCTGAGGGTGAGCGACGAATTGTTCGTTCACCTCCCAGGCGTGTCAAGCACCAGGGCACCCGTCGAGGGAGAGGTGTTCGACGACGAGGTGCTTGCCGCTGCCGGGCTTGGAGTCATCGATGAGCCAATTGTTGGCGGCGACGGCTCACAGGAGGAGCGGCTCCTCCAGGCCATGGGCAGCAGCTTCCGAAAGGTCCAGGCGCTCTACCGCACCCGCCTGGACAAGGTGAAGTCCAGGACGACGGTGGTGGAGAAGGCGGAGGTGGACCTCCAGCCAGGAGCGCGTCGCCAAAGCACAGAACTGGTTCCGTGAGGCCCACGAGGAGCTCAAGGCTGCCCAGGACAAGCTGGCCAGGCGTGACGTGGAGTTCACCATGAAGCTTGCCGACGTCGAGAAAGCTCAGGAGGCGGCGAAGAACTCGGCCGAGGCCGCCGAGGCCGTTCAGACCCAGCGTGAGGTCGTGCTGAACTCCCAGGAGGAGGACCTTGCCGCATGCGAGGAGAAGCTCGCCGCCATACTTCATGGCCAAGATGCCGAGGTGGAGAAGCTCTTCTTGCAGCAGACCGGTGAGCTAGAGCAGAGGCACCAAGAGGCACTCGATGCTCAGGCCCAGGTCCACGCCGGCAAGGTGAAGGCGCCGGAGGAGGAGCGCAACAGGCTGACGAAGCAGGCCCTGAAGCTGTCCCGGGAAAAGGACACGCTCAATAGCGCTCTGACAGAGGCACAGGGCGTGGTCGTTAGCAAGGTCGGGGAGCTCTCCGAGGCCAACAACTCCATCAAAGACCTCAAACTGAAGCCGGAGGGTCTCGAGAAGGTGCTGTCGGAGGCTAAAACCCGCGAGGCGACCCTGGCCAAGGAATTGGAGGGCGAGAAGCTGTTGTGGAAGAACGAGGGCCTCAACTTTGCGGAGCACGTGGTGGCGCACTGGTACCCCGACCTCGACTTCGATGCCGCGCTGGAGAGCTTGCCGGACGGGGCCGACCTTGCGCCGCTCTGGGAGCGCATTGAGCCCATCATCAGCCGAGTCGGCGGAATTCTGAGGGTGGAGGGCTAGCGCCGGGATTAGGCACCCCATTTTCTTATCGCCGCTGCAGGTTCATAACCAAGACAGTTGCTATCTCTAGTTAGAACCGCAGCAAAAATTTGATGTAACATAAATCTGCATCACTTTTTAGTATCATGCATGGTATTTACCTATTCGATCTTTCCTTGTATGTCCACCCTACGTAACCGGGTAGGCTTGCCGGGCGATAAACCTGTATGTGTCGTGGATGGATCCCATTAGCCTCTGCCGGGTGTGCGTGCGCCGGCAAGCCACCTTACCCCTGAGCGCCCCGCCTTAACTGTCGAGTTTGACTCGAGTCGAGTCGAGCGCTGCCAAAAGCGGAAGGCTACCCCACCACTCTCGATGCGGCAGGCTTTGAGCTATTGAGCGGACCGAAACAGAACAAAGGCGTTGCCGATCGCGGGTGGCTCCTTTGCGTGCAGGTTTCCCATACATAGGCCAGATCTCCGAGGACGATAACCTCATATAAAAGGGAAGAAAGTAGTCAGGGTTCGGTGTGACTTAGCTTCTGCTTGTAGTCGCGCCGGCGTCGATCTTTCGACCACCTCTCCTGCTTCCCTTAGAGCCATCGCAACGAAGAAACGCTCACTTAACTGCTAAAACCGATTCTCACAATTGCGCCCCCTACCTGGCGCGCCAAAGATGTCAATGGGAAACGACACCTATGGGATCACAAGAATCCCTACTGCGGTTGCGGGGCGCGGGGTTGAGAGAAGAGCGGGTCTAACAGAGAAGTACGTGGTTCGTTTATCCAGGTTCGGGCCGCGAGGATGCGTAAAACCCTACTCCTGCTTTGGTGGATGTATTTTGTGTTCTTGAGCTAGCTAAGGGGTGTAACGAGCTCCAAAAAGCCGAATCCTTCTCCTGGTCGCCTCGAGCCTCCTTTTATAGCTGAAAGGGGCTGCCACAGTGGCACACATGAGGTGGAAAGGTCTACAGTGGCATGAGGTTATCCTTCATATTACAGGACAAGGTGCATTAAATGCATCGCTTAGGTGTCCACTCACTTTATCGGGACGGGCGAGGCGCCCCGTCTGTCTGCCGCTCCTCCAGCTTCGACACGCGCGCCGCCAGCGGTGCATGCGGTGCCATGTAGGCAGGCAGGCAATCGAGGTGGCGCGGTGGTGGAGCTTCCACGGCGGGTGCATGTTGCCACGCAGTGCTCGCCCGCTTGGTTGGGTCGGCAGCGCATGCTAACGGCGGCGGAAACTTGGTTGGTGCGGGCCTGATAGTGGCCCTACTGGTGCGCTTGGCGAGGACTTGCGGGGTGGCCCGGCAAGGGTCTTGCCGTTGACCGTGGCGCGTAGGCGTCCCCGGCAAAGATCTTGCCGAGGGTCTTGTGGGTTCCTTCGGCGAGGATGGCTGCCTTCCCATCCTCACTTGATCTTGACTATTCTTTGTCTTCACAAAGATCTGCATGCACCCACAGAGGTGCCTCCCGAGCCCTGTCCCAACACATGCGTTGAGTGTTGGTGGGCTCAAGGGTGACTTCGCTGGCGGGGCGTGGGCTGCTGCCCGCAAGGGTCTTGCCGGGTCACTGGGCCGCCCCGAAAGGATCCTTGCCGGGAAACCTGCTTCGCCCATCTGATCTTTTTGGCCTTGGTCCTTGTCATTGCTTTGCTTCGTCTTGGGCTTCAGTATTACCTTGGCTCACCTCCTCCACTCTGCTTGGTGTGGCCATGGGCGTGGCTCCGACAACCCGTGCACAGGTTAAGGGGTTCAAAAATGTGCCCCTAGTTTTGTACACCGACAACTGGGTGGAGACAGCGGAGCAGATTGACTGTCTAGCCCCCCTGCCCGAAGATCCAGCAAATTCTCTCCTAACGGAGATGCTGGCTCCGGCACCTTATGAGGTGCCGGATAAGAAGACCAAGAAGAAGGCCACGGGGACCCGAAAGGGTCTCCGGCGTCAGGTGATATCAGACTCATCGTCCGATAACTCCGAGATGCACTCCTCTCGTGAAAACGAGGAGGAGGAAGAGGAAGCCCCCCCCCCCCCCAGCCGGGGGAGACAAGAAAAGGAAGGCCGCCCCAACCGGGGAGGCCGAAGGGTCCAAGAAGGGAAGGACTCTCCCTCCGGACTGTTCCACGACCTCCGCTTATAGTGAAGACGAGTGGTTTCCCAGGGACAAGCCCCTGGTGAAGTCATAAGTATTCGGATACAAGAGTAATTCATGGTATGCTTTTATTGCACTGCTTCTCCTTACGCCGAATATGATTATGCAGTCTGTCCCGAGCCCGCATCGACGTACCTTCGTCGGACAGTTCTTTGGACCCGTCAGATATGAGTAGCGATACGCTTCCGACCGCCTCCACCCCTTGCCCTATGGACAACGACGAGGTGTTGTCTCAGAAGGCACCAAGCAGAGGGGAGGTAGTCCTGGAGGCGCCTCGAGGCGACCTTCCGGACCCCGGGCACAAAGGGAGCAAGACTCCCACGGGCTCCAAGTTTGGCCCTCAGCCGAACACTGTGCCGAAACCTCCTGTGGTTCTGGACTCCGATAGGCGACCCCCTGTTAAGAGGGGCATGCCGCCCGTGCTGGTGACCTCTGTCCATCCAGAGGCACCGGACAACTTGCTGGAAGCGCTTGGCAGCGCTTCCGTCGACGAAGAGCACCACACTATCATGAGTGCGGTGATCGAGAAGGTTCAGTCCGTCAAAAACGGACTGAATGAAGCTTGTGCTAGCCTCCTAACGGGCTTTCAGGTATGTAATCAAAATATGGGAAAATATTACCGTATAGACAGTAGCCCCTGATGCTCTGTTTGGCGTTTGCGAAGAAAAGCCGAATCGAGGATCGAATAATAATCACAGGAGTCTAATCATAATATGTCTATGCGGATATGCAAGCTTCACTGCTGGCCGCTGCCGCACGTACTGCGGAGCTCGCTGCACTGAAGCAGGACCTTGAGCGGTCCGAGGAAGAGCTCGGCCTTGCCAAGAGGCAGCTCGAGGAGAGCAAAGGTAAGCGATACCTTGTTTATATGAAAAAAAATTGGTTGTAGAATAATAGGATCATCATGAATGTACCAGGGGCCGCGACCGAAGTGGCGACCTTAAGAAGGCGATGTCCGAGGCTGAAAACAAAGCGGCCCAGGAGCGCATCGAGCGAGAAAAACAAGAGGCCCGAGTAGGCGAGGTGCAGCAAGAGCTCTGTGCTCTCGTCAAGAAGCACGAGGCCTTGGAGCTTGACTCTAAGACGCTGATAGTCCGAGCCGGGCAAAGGCGCCGACAAAGGCAAAAACATGCCAAGGTCGAAGCCCAAAGGGCCCTCCAGGAAATTGAGGCGGTGAAGAAGATAGCAGCGGGTAAGGCATTCATTACACAAAGCAAGCACTTGAAAGAAAATTTCTTTTTACTTACCCGAAGTTCGTAGCTCCTCCAGAGCGCTCGCAGATCTGCCCCGGAGTGTGTCTCGATGCCGCTGGAGTTCTACCGGGCCGAGGAAGGAGCACAATGAGAAGTTGTTCGGTCTCGATATCGGGACCGAACACCCGATGCCCTTGAGCGACCAGCTGAAGCAACTGATCGAGCTCCACAAGGCGGCCGAACAGGCCATGAAGGGCCTTATAGTCCGGATGTGGCCTGGCGATCCCCTGCCCGACAGCTACTTCGGTCTGGTGAGGCGGCTTGTGAATGCCTGCCCCCGGTTTGAAGTCATCAAGCGGTCCGTCTGCATCGAAGGTGCACGCAGGGCTTTTGCCCGTGTGAAAGTGCATTGGGTGAAGATGGACGCCGAGAAGCTGGTGAAGGAGGGGCCGCCGCAGGGCAAGGAGCATCGCCAACCCGAAATGTATGATGACGGTGTCCTGAAGGGTGCTCGCCTTGTGGCGGAGGAGTGTACTAAAGATGTAATTTTTGAATGAACATGCTCATGTGATCCTGTAATGTGAAAACTAGTTCATTTGCGCTATCCAACCCTTTTTGAATTTAAAATATTACCTTCTGTGCGGCCGTTTATCAAATCTAAGAGTTGGCCAGTCGTCGGCTTCTGCCCCCATGCAGCTAGTACTGGGTTGTTCGGGATAAATCTGAGCACTCTTTTTCCCATTTTTGGGTCCTTCGAGGGAGGTGCTCAGCGCAACGAACCAGGCAATCGGACTATAATGCTTTATCACTCTCACTTAGCCATAGAAGTCTACAATTTTAAATTTTGGCGAAGTCCCTAGTATTCGGAAGGCCGAATTTGGGGCGCTATATACGCCTAAGTCTGACAAGGCTGACTCCTCGCCCGAAGCGGAAAAAGTCTTTAAGGACTTGAGACCTCTCGAACAGCGATCAGCTCTCGCCTCATCACGACAGTCAGTTTTGGCTTTCTCTACTGAGGTGCTCATCCGGAAGAACCGGGACACAATCGCAGTAGTTCTCCCAGTGCTACCTTAGCTGATATAGCGGAACGTAAGGTACCAAAACATGGGAGCCGGGCAAACCCAACTATTGACCCAAGACATGATGCCGAGCTGGTGCATATTGTCGGTGTCAAAACCGGCGGATCTCGGGTAGGGGGTCCCGAACTGTGCGTCTAGGCGGATGGTAACAGGAGACAAGGGACACGATGTTTTTACCCAGGTTCGGGCCCTCTCGATGGAGGTAAATACCTACTCCTGCTTTATTAATATTGATGATATGGGTAGTACAAGAGTAGATCTACCACGAGATCAGAGAGGCTAAACCCTAGAAGCTAGCCTATGGTATGATTGTTGTTCGTCCTACGGTCTAAAACCCTCCGTTTATATAGACATCGGAGAGGGCTAGGGTTACAGTAGTCGGTTACAATGGAAGGAGATCTACATATCTCAGACGCCAAGCTTGCCTTCCACGCCAAGGAAAGTCCCATCGCACACGGACGAAGTCTTCAATCTTGTATCTTCATAGTCCAGGAGTCCGGCCAAAGGTCATAATCCGGCCATCCGGACACCCCCTAATCCAGGACTCCCTCAGTAGCCCCTAAACCAGGCTTCAATGACGATGAGTCCGGCGTGTAGTTTGTCTTCGGCATTGCAAGGCGGGTCCCTCCTCTGAAAACTTCATAGAAGATTTTGAACCCAAGGATAGTGTCTAGCTCTGCAAAATAATTTCCACATACCATCGTAGAGAGAATAATATTCACACAAATCCAATCTGCTGACGTATTCTGCAGCGTGTCATCACACCATGGCCAAGCCTTTATTTGAATCATTTTTACTGTCCCACCTCAGCGCGTTTAGCGAGGCAGTTTCCTTAGCACGTCTTGTCAAAGCAGAGATCATGTCCCCTTATTCCGGGATTCTCAACAATACGGGCGTGGGTAACCCAATCGTGCCCGTTGGCACGTCTCCTTTATCGAAGGCGAGTCCCAAACGGTCACAGGGGAGGGCTCTTGGTATTCAACCTCTTTATAAAGAGACCAAGGATCTACTCCTTTCTTTCAATCTCAATCGAATCTACCCTCGCCGAGTTCCAACACCCAAAGC